>CM076999.1:78768642-79146714 GCA_039090855.1 Macrothele yani | reverse complement strand
GGAGTAGAAAATCTTTCACTCTTGTCAAAATTTCGCCTCTATTTCTTGTTACAGAACCATCTTCTTTTTCTCCAGTGCCATAATCATTTTCTTCCCATACTGAGATGTTACTTTGCTATCTTTAGACTTTGATTGTTTTCAATTGCTTTCCTCACTAGTTCACAGTTGAATTTTCCTTACGTCTTCAGTGATACTTTTTCGTACTGTCTTGCATAGCTCTATATAATTCCACTTTGGAAGTCACATCTTTTTTTAGTTGTCCTCATCTCTCTTCTTTTTTGCATCAGCATTTTGGTTTTTCCTGATAATCGTTATTTACATGCAACTTGTTCTTAGATATAGCTAATTAATTGTTGCTGTTTTCCATAAGAGCTTTAGTTTACTTTTCTGTTAACTTCACTGGTCTCCACTTCTTTCGATGTTAGGCCTTCTAAAGCAGAGAACCTGTTCTTTGGTTCCAACTTGAAGGTATTATGGTGTTTTTTGAGGTTGTTTATGTCAATTGATTTTGTTTGTCTTATGAGCTTGCCACGTTCAAGTTTAGTGTTGAGAAGGTGCATCTTACATCTCACCAATCTACTTGGTCACTACCTGTGGCTGAACATGTTTAGCACACTGCAGTCTTCTATGACGAATTTTTTGTTACACATAATAAAATCAATTTCACTTGTCGTCCCCATTTGGATCATGTCTTCATGTCCATTTTCTGTGTGGGTTTTTCTTGAAGAAAGGAGTTCAAGATGAAAAACCCTTCTGCCTCTGCAAACTCCACGAGAGTATTTTACCGCTGGTTTCTGTTGCCGTGACCGAATTTACCTACTGAAGTTTCATTCTGTTGCCGTTGCCCTATTTTTGCATTGAAATCTCCCATAAGTATCTTCAAGTACTTACTTACCTTTATTATTTAGATGACAAATTTCCTCACAAAATTTTTCAATTTCTTCTTCAAGGATAAACTTGTAGTGGGTGCATAAGTTTGAATAGTGAGCCTGGTATCTTTTCGAGAGTTGAATAACAAGCCGTGCCTTTCTGTCAGAGGAATTTTCAACTTCTGCAACTTTATCCTTCAGTTTCTTGTTTGTGTAAATCCAACACCACTAGTACCGCCGGTATCTGTCCCACGATAGTGAAAGGAATGTCCACTTTTCAGTTCGATGAGATCTTCTCCTTTTCTCCTTACCTCACTTGGCCCCACGATGTCCCACTTGATCGCGCTTGTAGTTCCTCTTCCAATTCAAGAAGCCTTGAATCAGAAGATGAGGGAGCGTCCATTGTACGTTGCCAAGGTCAGCATCAGATGGCCGGCTAGTCCGGTCCTCCGGGGATTCTTAGCACCCTCTGCCTTCATGTGTCCTTGCACAACCGCTGCGTTGGCCAGGTACATTCCAGCTGCCGGAGACTGAGGGCCAAGATTTAAGTTGTGGAGTCATTTTGGAGGGTTTGGCCACATAACTCACCGCGCTGGCCAAGCGGGTTTTCGAGTGTGGGATAGAATTTCCTCATTAATCCCGATAATGCCGTTATACCGCTATTGTGGCGGTCGTCGAAACCTCTTTAGTAGGAACAGGATGCACCACGAGAAGGCGGGGTTGACATTTGTCAAGGAGAAGCTCTGATGTTACGCATCGCACAGCCTTACATCACTCACCTGATCTTACGCCCGCGCAATATAGGGATGTAAGGTCCGGGTGATGCGTAACGTCACAGCCTCTGTTGACAAATATCGGCCCCGCCTTCTCGTGGTACTTCCTATTCCCTTAAAATGGCTCTGACGACAGCCAACTTCTTGATATAACTATACCATCGGGATTAGAGGAAATTCTGTCCCGCACTCTCAACTCGCTTGGCCGGTGTGACGAGTTATGTAGGCCCCTCCAAAATGACTCCACAGCTTAAATCTTGGCCCTAGAGTCTCAACGTCAACTCGAATGTACCTGGCCAAGGCAGCGGCCAGTAGCGAATATGAAGGCAGAGGGTGCTAAGAATCCCCGGAGGACCGGACTAGGCAACCATCTGATGCTGACGCGTAACAAACATACAATGGACACTTCCTATCTTCTGATTCAAACTTCTTGAAAATTGGAGAGGAACTACAAAGGATCTAGTGGGATATCGTGAGACAAATTGAGGTACAGAAGAAAAGGAGATCTCATCAGACTGGCTCAACACCATATCAGCCAGGATTTCGTGGGACAGATACTGGCAGAACTAGTGGTGTTGGATTTATAATAAACAAGAAGCTGAAGGATAAAGTGGAAGAACAGTTGAAAGTTCCTCTGACAGAACTGCGCGAATATTATCAAGCTATCGAGAAGATACCAGCCTCCAAAATTATTCAAACTTATCTAGACTCCACAAGTCATCCTGAAGAAGAAATTGAAGAATTCAATACATGAAATTTCATCATCTAAATAATAAAGGTAAGCAGCATATGGGAGATTTCAATGCGAAAACCAGACAGCGACAACAGATAGAAATTTCAGTAGGTAATTTCGATGCGGCAACAAAACCAGCGATGAAATACTGTCGTTGAGTTTGCAGAGGTAAGGGTTTTTCGTCTTGAACTCCTTCTTCAAGAAAAAGTCACACAGGGAATGGACATGTAGACACCTCAAATAAGGACAACAATGAAATTGATTTTATTATGACGTAACAAAAAATTCGTCATAGAAAGACTGCGCACTACAGTCTTCTACTTGACAGATTTTCCAACTAGGCGAATTGTCCATAGATTTGGTGAGATGCCAAGATTCCTCCCAGCGCCAGCTTGAACGTGACAAGCTCATGGAACAGGCAAGTATTGACATAACCAACCTTGGCACCATAATACCTTCAAGTGGGGTGAAGAACAGGTTCTCTACTTTAGAAGGCCTAACATCGGAAGAAGTGGACATCTCTGAGATTAACAGAAAACTAAGCTCTTATGAAAACAGCAACAAGAATAACAGGTCTGGAGCAAGTTGCAATATATGAAGTATCTTGTAAAACGAAAATATTGATGCAAAAGAGAAGAGTAGATGAGGACAACTAAAGAAGATGAGACTGAAGATGAATATGAGAACTATGCAATTTATTCTGAAAGGTATGAGGAAGACGTAAGAAAATTCGGCTTGTAGACTAATGAAAGCTAAATTCAAAACAACCAAAGCCTAAATATAGGAAAGGGACATCTTGACAAGGGAAGAAAGCAGATTATGGTATAAAAAAGAAGATAGTTATGTAACCTATAGAGGCGAAGCATTCTGACAAGAGTGAAATAATCTTCTACTCCAGATTATATGAAAGGGATGATACATGCGTCCAATCGTCATGAAAGATACCAGTACCAGAGTTCCTCCAGTCCTTTCCAGCAGAAGTTGCAACATGCAATCAAGAACATGAAGGCGGGGAAAGCTCCAGGAGAAGATAGAATTACTGTAGACATCATACAAGAAGCAAGTGGAGAAATCGAAACAGTACTCGCCCAAATTTTCACTCGATGCCTTAATGAAGGAAAGATGTACGAGGATTGGGAACACCGCTACAATGATCCTGCTACATAAGAAAGGTGACATTGAGGATCTCGGAGAACTACTAAGACCTATCAGCCTCCTATCAGTAGTTTATAAAATCTTCACTAAAGTTCTTTCACACCGCTTGAAGGTAACACTGGACAGGGCTCAACCGAGAGAACAAGCTGGATTCAGGAGTGGCTTACAGCACAATAGATCATATCCATGTGCTGAGAGAACTAATTGAAAGAGCGAGGGAATATGAACTTCCATTGTAGCATGGCTTTTATCGATTATGAAAAAAGCCTTTGATTCGGTGAAACCATCAGCAGTTACACATGGCTCTGAAAACCTGCGGTATTGAAAGATGCATACATTAATATTATTAATAACATCTATGAAAAATGCAAAGTGCAAAAATTAGGCTGTTTGAAAATACAACACACATAAAAATTGGAAAAATGAGTGAGACAACGTGACACCATATTTCCGAAGCTCTTTAATGCTACATTGGAGGGTGTTTTTCAGTCACTGAGCTGGGAAAACAAGGCCGGGGATAAAGATTAATGGAGATTATCTAACCCACTTTTGTTTTGCTGATGACGTAGTCATTTTTGCAACTAGCCCATCAGAGCTGCAGAGTATGATCCAGGAACTTGCTGACAAGAGTAAAGAAGTGGGATTAAAAATGAACTTTCAGAAGACAAAAGTGATGTTCAATGCTTTACCAAAGAAATGAAGATTTATCGATTGATGGAGAAAAGCTGAAGATAACAGACACGTACGTTTATCTTGGACAGCAGATATCAAGTGAGGGTCACATTGATGAAGAAATTAATCGGCGTACAAAACTTGCCTATAGAGCTTTTGGAAGAAACAGCATTAATCTTCAAGAGCAATATGCCATTATGTCTTAAAAAGAAAGTGTTTGATCAAATGCATCCTTCCAGTGCTTACGTATGAGTGCAGAGACGTGGACCTTAACTAAAAGAGACATGCAAAGGCTGGGCAGACAACTGAAAGAGGCATGAGAGAGGTGCATGCTTGGTGTAACCAGGAGAGATAAGAAGAGAATAACTCGTCAATCCGAAAAATGACAAGAGTGGAAGACATCATGATCAGAGTTAAATCATTGAAATGGCAATGGAGAAGCTGGACATTCTGCCAGAAGGACAAATCATCGTTGGACAGCCGAAATTTTAGATTGGATTCCAAGGGACAGGAACAGGACCCAGAAGAAGACCACATGGGAGATGGAGTGGATGAAATTCGAAGGTATGCAGGGGTGTCATGGAGGAGACTGGCACAAGACAGACCGTTGTGGGATTAAACTTGGGAGACCTTCGTCCAGCAGTGGATTACTGATAATGGTTGGACAATGATGATGATGATGATGATGATGATATATATATATATATACACACACCGTCGAGTCTAATTATTGTGACCACCTCCTACTTTCGACGTCAACAGCCCGTACAACAAGGAAAGAACGTACGCCGTGAGCTGGCTTGGAGGGTTTATAAAGTGTGCTGTACGCATTCTGAAAGCCCATCTCACTCGTTGCTGTCATGGATAGAAGGATTGATTTATCAGATTTGCAAAAAGGGATAAATACCGGCTTTCAGGGCCAAGGGTGGCAGTGTTTCAGAAACAGCGCAGTTTGTGAACTGTTCGCGTGCTGCTGTGGTTAAATTGTATGCGTCATTGGAGAAATGGCGCCATTGCGAATAAGTGAAGTGGAAACTGCGGAGCACCACGTGCCATTGATGTGAGAGGTGAACGTCGGCTGGCGATGGTGCGAGATGGCCCATCGACACGCTACAGTGGAACAACTCACTGGCCGAATGAACCAGGGGCTACCAGGAAGTGGGTCTAAAACGACAGTTCAGCGGACCCAGCTGCGTATCAAGAGCTTCAATGCAGACGAATGGTCTCTGGCATTCCTATGCTAACGAAGGTCACTTCGGCGAGAAAAAGTGCTACATTTGCATGGCAGTATCCGAAATCGGACCTCCGTTGATTGGTAAAGGATTGCCTCTGCGACGGAGAGTCACGTTTTCTGCTTCATCGTGCGGATGAACTATAGCGTATGTAAAGCGAGAAACATCAAAGAACAAACACTCTTCAATAATTTCTGGCAGAACACAAGCTGGTGGGGGGCAGCGCCGCTATGGTCTGGGGAATGTTTTCATGGCATTCTCTGGGTCCATTCATACCTTTGTTTGGCACTATGGACAGAATTCGTTATGAATCCATCCTTGTAGATCACGTACACCCATACATGCTGATCGTTTTCCCCACGGCAAGGTGGGATCTTCCAGAACTGACAATAGCGACGTGGTACCCAGAGCTAGAAATGTCCGAGAGTGGTTGTAAGAGCACGATAAGAAGACTTCAAAGTACTTCCCCGGCCCCCTAATTACCCAGCCTTAAACCCGGATCGAGCAATTCTGTGGGACCAGCTCGATCGTGTTGCTCCTACATGGATCCTCCACTAGCCGCACCCTCCAGCAGCTGTCAGATGCACTGCAGTAGGTATGGCTCTACATACCTGTGAACATTTTCCACCACCTTACTGAGTCACTCTCAGCACGTGTAGCTGCTGTCCGCCTTGCACACAGTGGTTACTCTTGATATTAGCTTTTGGTCACGATAATGCTAACTCGGACGATAATATAATATCATCGTCATCATCATCATTGTCAAACTATTATCAATCCACTGCTGGACGAAAGTCTCCCCAAGTTTCCTCCGCACAACGGTCTGTCTTGTGCGAGAGTCTCCTCCATGTCACTTCTGCATACTTTCCCGAATTTCATCCACCCATCTCCCATGTGGTCATCTTTCTGGGTCTTTTTCCCTGTCCCTTGGAATCCAATCTAAAATTTCGGCTGTCCAATGATGGTCATTCCTTCTGCCGAAGTAAATCCAGCCCATTGCCATTTCAGGGATTTAACTGTGATCATGATGTCTTCCACTCTTGTCATTTTTCGGATCCACGATGTTCCTCTTCTTATCTCCCCTGGTTACACCAAGCGTGCACCTATCCATGCTGCTTTTGAGTTGTCTGCAGCCTTTGTATGTCTCTTTTAGTTAAGGTCCACGTCTCTGCACCCATACGTAAGCACAGGAAGGATGCATTGACGTCAAACACTTTTCTTTTAAGACATAATGGCATATTGCTCTTGAAAATTATGCTGTTTCTTCCAAAAGCTCTCCAGGCAAGTTTTGTTTTTGGGCCGATTAATTTCTTTCATCAATGTGACCCTCACTTGATATCTGCTGTCCAAGATAATGACGTAACGTGTTCTGTTATCTCCAGCTTTTCTCCATCAATCTGATAAATCTTCATTTCTTGAAAAAGCATTGGAACATCACTTTTGTCTTCTGAAAGTTCATTTTTTAATCTCCACTTCTTTGCTCTTGCCAGCAAGTTCCTGGATCAGTACTCTGCAAAGCTGATGGGCTAGTTGGCAAAAATGACTACGTCATCAGCAAAACGAAGGTGAGAAAGTTAGATAATCTCCATTAATCTTTATCCTCTATGTTTTCCCAGCTCAGCGACTGAAAGACACCCTCCAATGTCGCATTAAAGAGCTTTCGGAGATATGGTGTCACTACTTGTCTCACTCCCTTTCCTACTTTTATGTGTGTTGTATTCTTTCAAACAGCCGAATCCTTTGCACTTTGCATTTTCATAGAGATGTTATTAATAATATTAATGTGTGCATCTTCAATACCGCAGGATTTGAGACCCATTGTAACTGCTGATGGTTTCACCGAATCAAAGGCTTTTTCATAATCGAGTAAAAGCCATGCACAATGGTAGTTAATAGTTCCCTCGCTCTTTCGATTAGTTCTCTCAGTATACGGATATGACTCTATTGTGCTGCAGCCACTCCTGGAATCCAGCTTGTTCTCTCGGTTGAGCCCCTGTCCAGTGTTACCCTTCAAGCGGTGTGAGAGAACTTTAGCATGAAGAATTTTATAAAGCCATTTATTTATATATATATATATATATATATACGAGTATATTGTTGCGCCTTTGCCAAGCTACTAATTTATTTTTAATTCCACAATCCCTAAATCTACGTTTTATGGCGCAAAAACTGTAATTTATGGGTCAACACTTAAACGATCGTAATTAACTGCAACACATCCACAAAAATAACGTGTCATGAAGCTGCCCTGACTGCACGTAATATAAGCATTTAATGGACTATTAATAATGAAGCGCAAAATGCTTAACAAGGAATCTGACTTCTTATGACCACTTTCTGTGTCGTTTGGACAGAAACTTAAATCCTGTACTACAGCTTTTCGTTTTAAATTCACAGTTCAGTTCAATGAGACATGCGATAGTTCAGTCAATATCTCCAGCACAGTTCCTCAGCAGCGTTATTTACCGTATCAGAAATGTAATAAGATGAAAGTACTTACTTTGATGTCGCTGATGTTATTGTTTCCAAAGAGCATATGGTGCTTCCTCACCCAGATTCGGCGATATAACATTTACCCACACACATTGTGGATATAACATTCACCCACACACATTGTGAAGTTGACATACAAAAACACATTCTTTCGCGGAGATACCCTTTTCCTTCTTTTGTCCTATCCCAGCTTCTGTGGTGGGAGGGAGATAACAAGAGAAAGTGATGTTCATCGTCGCACGTAGTGCAGCTTTACGCTTTTTTTACACTCCGTTTGATGAGGTTCGTTGGAGTCTACTGAGCTTGTCATCTTCGTTTCCTCGCCTGCCTTGTTCCTTGGATGCTCGCTGCCCCTAAACCATCAGCTCAGAAGATTTCTTCACTTCTCTCCAGGCTGCATTTCTTGACTCGCATCAGTACTAGTGCAGCTGTTTCTTTTCTTCAGCTCTCTTACTCCAGCTACGAGCATTCTGCTTTGCTTTACGACAAACTTTGTCTACTTTTGCTCAACCGATTAATTTACATTTCTTCGGAACAGCAGAGGAATTGTAACTTTCGCCAGAGTGAAGCAGCGCCTTAGCTAGCATGGCATTTTCTTCTGAGTCCACAATCAGCAATCTGCGTCTTTTTATCTTCTCGCGAGTACCGAGCGTACAGCGGCTCCCACACACCCAAAGCTTAATAATACTTAGAGATACCCACTTGTGACTTAAGAATTTCCGCTACTGGCATCTACACGTTTGTCACCTACTTCCATTAAGCGTCAGTCAGTGTACTGCCATGTCTCGCTTCGAAGCCTCTTCAAAAATGCTTAGTCTCCGATAGGCCTCCCCGCCTCCTTGTGATCAGAATCATTAACAAAATGGCTCACTACCACTCACGTGCGACGCTCCCAATTTTATCTCCTCGCCCGGAATAACTCCTATGAGAACTTCTAGTTTTTCCTTTTCTTTTTAGGCTCCTACGAAGACCTCTTTAAAACCAGGAATTTCAATTAATTCCTACCTAATTAATAATACTTCCACTCGAAGCTAATTAATTCTAGAAATAATGGTGGTGGGTTGTAACACTTTCGGCCCCTTTTCTCAAGAAATCCAGAAGTCCACTCTCTGGGCCTGAGAGTCTTACACTTAGCTACTCCCCAACCAATCCTCGAGTAAATATCTTCTCCACGGATGAGAACCAGCTCATTTTAACACCATTAATCCACCCATTCCCTAAGTGGCATTGTACCCTAGCACCCTAATTCACTCACTTTCATTTGCACCTACGGCTCCTCTCCAAATGCTTATGCATGTGATTTGGGCATGCCCCTCTGAATTCTTTCCATAGGCCCCACCTGACCTGCATTAATAAAATCTGCCCTTCCGCATCATGGGACAGTGGTACACGTCACTACAAAGTAAACCCACATCCAAACCTATGACGATCAAAAAATTCTTTCTGAGTAATAATTAATCATGAAACACGCTATCACTGAGCAACGATACGTATGAAACTCAAAGTGTTACTATAATAAAAAGATGACATTTAGTTACAGATTAAAAACAGACTAAAGAGTTGAAATTACTATGACAAGATATTTCAAGGTTTGCAAACCCCATCTTCAGGCCAAATGGGTAAGATGACATTTAGTTACAGATTAAAGACAGACTAAAAGGAAGTTGAAATTACTATGACATAGGAGAAATATTTGCCAAGGTTTGCAAACCCCATCTTCAGGCCAAGTGTACAAAAGGATCACGAACATGGACATATATACAGTTAGCTTTAACCACAAATCTTTGTGGCCTTAGATACATAAGTTGTCATTTCCTAAGAGGCCGTGTACGAGATGAAAAGTTGAAAACACAAGAACATCTCTACACAGGGATGATGACGTATCACCTGTGTGAGATGTTCTTTGTGTTTTTAACTTTTCATCTCGTACACAGTGCTTAGGCGGCAACAAGTGTACAAGGCCGCAAAGAATTGTGGTTAAAGTTGAATATATATGTGCTTGTCATGTTCGTGATCATTTTGTGCAGTTGACTCTAAAGATGTGGCTTCGGAAACCTTGAAAAATCAAGTGCGTCGCATAGTAATTTTAACACTTTATACTCTTTTTATTTCACTTGTAAATAAATCGTCATTTTTTATTTAGTAATACTGATTGAGTTGCATACGTATCGTGCTATAGACAGCGTGTTTCATGGCTTGGTTTGAACAGCTACACCAAACCATTAACTTACAATTCACATTCCACAAATACTACACAGGCAGCACTGTACAAACAGTTATAACATGTAGTACACCAATACTAATCGACTACCGCACAAACACCATACAGTAGTACTAAACCAATACTAACCGATAACTGCACACAAACACTACACCAGTACTGCACAAATACTATGCTGGCACTACACTGAAACTAATAAAAACTAACTAACATTTACACTAATTTACATGCCACATATTTTGCTGGATATTCGGCATTTCGCAACCACGACCTCCACAACGAAGAAAAGGCTATACAAAAATCACTCAAATCAAATCTCCTGATTGCACCTTAATTCACATCCACACTAGCATTTCACCTTTCATTATGCCAATCACTATCCGCCTGAAGTTCTGTATCATTATGACAATCACTTCCCGACTGACATTCTGCAACCTTATGCCAATCACTCCTCGCCTGACGTTCTGTATCATTGCGCCAATCACTCCCCACCTGACTTTCTTTATTATTATACCAATCACTTCCCGCCTGAAATTATGTATCATTTTGCCAATCACTCCCCGCACCCTGACGTTCTGTATCATTATGCCAATCACTGCCCGCATGACGTTCTGTAACATTATGCCAATCACTTCCCCTGCCTGACGTTATGAAACATTTTTTCCACCCACTCCCCGCCTGATGTTCTGTATCATTATGCCAATCAATCCCCGCCTGACCTTCTGTATCATTAGGCCAATCACTCCCACCCTGAGCGTTCTGTATCATTAGGCCAATCACTCCCCGCCTGACGTTTGTATCACTAGGCCAATCACTCCCCTTGCCTGACGTTCTGTAACATTATGCCAATCACTCCCCGCCTGACGTTCTGTATTATTATTGCCAATCACTCCCCTCCTGACGTTCTGTATCATTATGACAATCTCTCCCCGCCTGAGCGTTCTGTATCATTGTATGCCAATCACTCCCAGGCTGACCTTCTGTATCATTATGCCAATCACTCCCCGCATGACAACTTTCTGTAACATTATGCCAATCACTTCCCCGCCTGACGTTATGTAACATTTTCCCCACCACTCCCCGCCTGATGTTCTGTATCATTGGCCATGCCAATCAATCCCCGCCTGACCTTCTGTATCATTATGCCAATCACTCCCCCGCATGACGCTTCGTATCATTATGCCAATCACTCCCCGCCTGACGGTCTGTATCATTAGGTCAATCACTCCCCGCCTGACGATTCTGTATCATTACTGCCAATTACTCCCCGCCTGACGTTCTGTATCATTAATGACAATCTCTCCCCGCCTGACGTTGGCTGCATTATTATTATGCCAATCACTCCCCGCCTGACATTCTTTATCCATTCCATTGCCAATCACTTCCCACATGACGTTCTGCGTCATTATGCCAATCACTTCCCCGCCTGACGTTATGTATCAATATGCCAATGACTGCCCCGCCTGACGTTTAAGTGTATCATTATGCCAATCACTCCTCGCTTGACGTTCTGTATCATTATGCCAATCACTCCCTGCCTGACATTCTGCATCATTATGCCTTTTAATCACTTCCTGACTGACGTTCTGGCAATCATTACATGTCAATCACTCCCTCGCCTGACGTTCTGTATCATTCATGCCAATCACTTCGCCTTACGTTCTGTTTCACGGTGCCAATCACTTTCGTGTCTGACATCTCCTGTATCAGTATGCCAATCACTCCCCATACCTGACGTTCTTGTATCACTATGCCAATCACTTCCTGCATGACGTTCTGTAATCATTATGCCAATCACTGCCTGCCTGACGTTCTGTATCCATTATGCCAATCACTACCCACCTGACGTTCTGTAGCTCCCTGAGCAATGGTAAAATATTTTCAGGTGTATTACACGACTCGGCCTTCTACTCGAATTCGGAGTTTGTAGAGGATGTCACTAATCTCTATTTTCCACCACATACGGTCCCTCTCAGTTTCTTCGCAATGGTTAGGGGAATGCCTTTTTCATCTCGTGTAAGTTGTGCACCCTAACTAATTCTCCCTGTCTGTTCTCCCGCGCCGGAGCCTCACGCACGTTGTAACTGGTGCATTCATTTTCTCTGACGCTGTTGTGATATTCTCTCTAGCACACGGGTGAAATCGTTCCAAACCAATTTTCCAACTCCTTCTGTAGTATTTCGGTAAATTCTTGCTTCCTGGGGTTCTGGACACCCGAATACTGTATCACAGGACAACTCCTCATCTCTCTCTCTCATATAGCAAGAAGAATGGGAGTCATTCGCGTCGTCTGATTTTCGCACCGATCTTATAGCTGCTTTAAGAACGTAGCGAGGACTAAAGGGTCCCAATATCTCTAGCTTTCTCTCCCACAAATAATGACAGGTGATGTGTTACGATTCTTACTATTCAACCCTTCTGCAAGAACCATCCGATTGTGGGCGGAGCGCAGCAACCCGAGTCTTTCTAATTCCTATTAATTTCTGCACATCTCCTGGAAAACCCGAGATTCGAAATTCCTTCCCTAATCTGGAGTGAATATGTAGAAAGGGCGGTCCCGTGACGCGTCAGGACCTGGCGGGAACAACCTTCCATTGGATACCACTGTAGCTTCCTGAATGGCGAAACGGAATACCTCAGGCCACTTGGTAAACTAATCAACTACACCACGAGCACGAGAGAATGTAGCGGTTCTCCTCCTAGAGAGATCCTGAGGCAGGAGCTCCTATTAGGGATCAAAGGCTGACCTTTTAAACGTTGGGTCTACATTATATAGATCTGCATGGGGCCCATATTGCTGAGTCCACTGGTCCCTTTCAAGAATTGCATCAAATCACAATGACGACACCAGCGCTCTACGTCCATCCGTTTTACCTCTTAGACAAGGGAAACGTGTTTTTTCATTGCTTAAAAACCCGGAAAATCTGACCTTTTGAGAAACCAATGTTTCGCATAAATCGTCTAATCATGCTGGCGGGCGCACACAATAATCCACTTCAATCAAATTCCGAAAGCATCCCCTTGTGTGTTTCCCATTAGGATCAACACAACTGACAATTATACAACAGCAGCAGTCACAAATAGTTTGCTTAGGTTACGTGTTACTGCACGTGACCACGTATTTTGCATCATGCTTATGCGTAAGTATGGCTATGACGTACATTTGCATAAAGGTTTTTAATTCAAGAGGCCAGTTTGTGTGTATATCACATGTCAACATAGAAATAGAAAAGGGTCTAGGATGATGAATCACGAAAACGACTTCCATTAATTCACTCTTTATTAGTTTGTGGGTTACATTTCAGAACATCTAGATAATTATTGCCAGAAGGTGATCTCTTTCTTATTTATTTTTTTTTTTTTTTCTATTTGGAGGTTTAACGAGCACGTGAGCAACTCAATGGACTATAAGCAGTCACACGTACCTAGTTCATGGATATTTGTTTCAGGGAAGGCGGAAGTCTTGTGCCGTAAGACAAACACAACATCCATGTCTCTCAGGGATTCAAACACAGACCCGAATGGTCAGAAAACAGCGCTTAGATCACTGCTCCACAAGAAAGGTAATGTGAACTAGTTGGCTTCAATTCATACTGTAATCACATGCAACTCTCCTCCACATGTTTAATCGTCATATCATCCTCCTTTTTATCAAGTATACGATTAATCTTTACCTTCTGTCTTCTGCAACTCACGTTCAGTGATGTAAAAATTATAAAAACCTCTTTTGGAAGTAATCTGACGTTCAGTCAGAAAACGTTTAACTAGGAAGAATCTAAATTTCACATAAAAACACAGAAACTCTAGCATACTACGCGTCATGATGTATTACTGATGTAGGGTATTAGTGAATTCGACAATAAAGCAGAGACAAATCTGCTGGTGACGCTCATTTTAAAAGCAGCCAACTCCGGAGTGGAAAGATGAAGTTCTAATCTCGTCTGGAGGAAAAAGAAAGGTAATAAAACTTCAAGTAGGTTAAATTAGATGTGCACGTCAAATGTTAAAGATGGCCGGGATATCAGTGTCTTTTGTTAATTTAATGACCACTCAGGAGCTGGAATATCCGTGCGTCTTACGTTAACTCAGGTGACCAACTAGGAGCTGAACATCCATGTTCTATGTTAACTCAGTGACCGATTAGCCGCCGGGCATACATTTAGTACATACACATTTCATCTTTCAACACCTTTTGCATGATGATAAACAACAACGCAGCCTTTGTCACCTTCCTTATCGTGCAAACAGGATCACATCTTCCTACATAAAGCAGTTTCCGTTTTCGAATTTAATCGTGCCTAGCTGGTGTATGCCTTTCTTTTTTACTAGAGAAGTTAAAATGGAATTGTTTCCCTCCCAAAATATACCCAATCGTGCGATAGGAGACCACAATGTGCAGTGAAAAGCATTCCAAATTTGCAGTGTGAAAGGATTGCGTTTCTGATAAGAAGGAGAAGTGAAAGCAGTTATTTTAATACTCTAAATGGCATTTTTTGAGCGATTAGGCAGATGTATCATAGTTTTTCTCTCAAAAAAATAATAGGGGCTAAGTGGTAGATCCATTTGTAATATGAGGCTATGAGCACAACATTGCTATCCTGCTATTTTCTCACATAAGCGACCTTATGCATGTTCTAAAATTCTGCTACACGGTACCTGTCGAATTTGCGCTACAGAACGTTCATGGCTGAATACGACTGGTAGTAAGTTGCATGGCTGAATACGACTGGTATGGTTGAATACGACTGGTAGCATTCATGGCTGGAATACGACTGGTAGCAGTAGCATCAATGCTACTTCATCTGGGGAAGTAGCATCAATGAAAATGTTTCGCATTCCTTTTTTATTTATTACTCGTAGGGATGGGTAAATGGTCAGGTGGATGCGTAACATCACAGCCTCTCTCCTTGACAAATGTTAACCCCGCCCCTCTCTTCGTGGTGCATCCTAAGTTGCCACTAAAGGGGCTCTGACGACCGCACATAGCCGTGGTATAACTATACCATCGGGATTAGAGGAAATTCTATCCCGCACTCACCATAGCCCGCTTGGCCACGGCGTGGTGGGGAAAGTTATGGCCAAACCCCTCCAAAATGATTCCACAACTTAACCGTCTTGGCCCTCAGTCTCCGGCAGCCGGAAATGTACCTGGTCAAGGCAGCGGCCAGTGCGACATGAAGGCAGTAGGGTGCCTAAGAATCCCCGGAGGACCGGACTAGGCTGCATCATCTGATGCTGCACCTTGGCACTTACAATGGACGCTCCCTATCTTCTGATTCAGAAGCTGCTTCTTGAATTGGAAGAGGAAGACTACAAAGGATCAAGTGGGACATCGTGGGGCTAAGTGAGGTATGGAGAAAAGGAGAAGATCTCATCGAACTGAAAAGTGGACATCTCTTCTACTATCGTGGGACAGATACTAATGGGGCAGAACTAGTGGTGTTGGATTTATAATAAACAAGAAAACTGAAGGATAAAGTTGTAGAAGTTGAAAATTCCTCTGACAACCGAGCTGCACGACTTGTTATCCAACTCTCGAAAAGATACCAGGCTCAGATTATTCAAACTTATGCACCCACCACAAGTCTCCATCCTGAAGAAGAAATTGAAGAAGAATGTTATGAGGAAATTTGTCACATCTAAATAATAAAGGTAAGCAGCACTTGAAAATAATTATGGGAGATTTCAATGCAAAAATAGGGCAACGGCAACAGAAATGAAACTTCAGTAGGTAAATTCGGTCACGCAGCAACAGAAACCAGCGTGTGGAAATACTCTCGTTGAGTTTGGCAGAGGCAGAAGGGTTTTTCTTATCTTGAACTCCTTCTTCAAGAAAAAGCCACACAGGAAATGGACATGGAGACATCCAAATGGGGACGACAAGTGAAATTGATTTTATTATGTGTAACAAAAAATTCGTCATAGAAGACTGCAGTGTGCTAAACAAGTTCGAACACAGGTAGTGACCATAGATTGGTGAGAGATGTAAGATGCACCTCAACACTAAACTTCTGGAAAGCAGCGTGGCAAGCTCATAAGACAAACAAAATCTATTGGACGCATAAATAACCTTAAAAAACTTACCATAATACCTTCAAGTTAGAACTGAAAAACAGGTTCCTCTGCTTTAGAAGGCCTAACATCGGAAGAAGTGGACATCTCAAGTTAACAAGAAAAGTAACCAAAGATTCCTTATGGAAACAGCAACAAAATTAGCTGGGTCTAAGAACAGAGTTGCATGTGAACAGATTATCAGGAAAAACCAAAATGTTGATGCAAAAAGGAAGAGAGATGAGGACAACTAAAGAAGATGTAGACTTCCAAAGTGGAATATATAGAGCTATGCAAGACAGTAAGAAAAAGTATCACTGAAGACGTAAGGAAATTAAACTGTGAACTAGTGAGGAAAACAATTGAAAACAACCAAAGCCTAAAGATAGCAAAGGGACATCTCAGTAAGGGAAGAAAACATATTATGGCACTGAGAAAAGAAGATGGTTCTGTAACAAGAAATAGAGGCGAAATTTTGACAAGAGTGAAAGATTTCTATTCCAAATTATATGAAAGGGATGATATATGCACTCCAGACATCATTAAAGATACCAGTACCAGAGTTCCGCCAGTCCTTCCAGCAGAAGTTGCACATGCAATCAAGAACATGAAGCGAGGAAAAGCTCCAGGAGAAGATGGAATTACTGTAGACATCATACAAGAAGCAAGTGGAGAAATCGAAACAGTACTCGCCCAAATTTTCACTCGATGCCTTAATGAAGGAAAGATTCCTGAGGATTGGAACACCGCTACAATGATCCTGCTACATAAGAAAGGTGACATTGAGGATCTCGGAAACTAAAGACCTATCAGCCTCCTATCAGTCGTTTATAAAATCTTCACTAAAGTTCTTTCACACCGCTTGAAGGTAACACTGGACATGGCTCAACCGAGAGAACAAGCTGGATTGAGGAGTGGCTACAGCACAATAGATCATATCCACGTATTGAGAGAACTAATTGAAAGAGCGAGGAATATGAACTTCCATTGTGCATGGCTTTTATCGATTATGAAAAAGCCTTGGATTCGGTGAAACCATCAGCAGTTACAATGGCTCTGAAAACCTGCGGTATTGAAGATGCATACATTAATATTATTAATAACATCTATGAAAATGCAAGTGCAAAGATTAGGCTGTTTGAAAATACAACACACGTAAAAATTGGAAAGGGAGAGAGACAAGGTGACACCATATCTCCGAAGCTCTTTAATGCCACTTTGGAAGGGGTTTTTCAGTCGCTGAGCTGGGAAAACAAGGGGATAAAGATTAATGGAGATTATCTAACCCACCTTTCGTTTTGCTGATGACGTAGTCATTTTTGCAACTACCCCATCAGAGCTGCAGAGTATGATCCAGGAACTTGCTGACAAGAGTAAAGAAGTGGGATTAAAAATGAACTTTCAGAAGACAAAAGTGATGTTCAATGCTTTTACAAGAAATGAAGATTTATCGATTGATTGAGAAAAGCTGGAGATAACAGACATGTACGTTTATCTTGGACAGCAGATATCAAGTGAGGGTCACATTGATGAAGAAATTAATCGGCATACAAAACTTGCCTGGAGAGCTTTTGGAAGAAACAGCATAATTTTCAAGAGCAATGTGCCATTATGTCTTAAAAGAAAAGTGTTTGATCAATGCATCCTTCCAGTGTTTACGTATGGTGCAGAGACGTGGACCTTAACTAAAAGAGACATACAAAGGCTGCAGACGACTCAAAGAAGCATGGAGAGGTGCATGCTTGGTGTAACCAGGAGAGATAAGAAGAGGAACTCGTGGATCCGAAAAATGACAAGAGTGGAAGACATCATGATCAGAGTTAAATCCCTGAAATGGCAATGGGCTGGACATACTGCCAGAAGGACAGATCATCGATGGACAGCCGAAATTTTAGATTGGATTCCAAGGGACAGGAAAAGACCCAGAAGAAGACCACACGGGAGATGGGTGGATGAAATTCGAAAGTATGCAGGGGTGACATGGAGGAGACTGGCACAAGACAGACCGTTGTGGAGGAAACTTGGGGAGACCTTTCGTCCAGCAGTGGATTGATAATGGTTGACAATGATGATGATGATGATGACTCGTATTCTTATTTTTGTCCGTGAGGAATGTGTTCCCCAGATGCGATAATTTCACTTATGTTTTAACAAGAATCCTGAATAAATCCAAACGGAAGAATCTGAAATTCTGTGCCAAATAACAAAGTGGTAGACTTTATTCTACTCTTGAATACTGCAAAAAGATTAATATTCTCTTTTTTATGCAAATACACAGGTTACTTGCACTGGGATGAGCACTTCAATGTTCTTTTGAAGGTAAAGGCAAGTCATCGATTTTTTGGATCACGAGGCTGAAAAGAAAATAGCAATTAAGGATAATAAATAGCGAGCAAACAAAAATTAATCTCTTCAAACTTAAAAGTTCCTTCAAGCAATTTTGCACGACACTGTTTCATAGAAAAATAGTGATCTCACTTTCAACACAAAATGCGAACACTAACCTATTTACCTTAGCGTGTTCATACAATGCAAATTACGTCATGGAGATCAATTTCATTGGAAGAAGGCTATTTGGCGTTTCACGTCAAAAAGAAAGGGTACCTTATCCCCTTCGCACGGAAATTACTCATTACACGAGTTATCGCTGCAGAGCGCGCTGTAAAAAGACCCTACTTGGGAAACAAGGATCAGAAAATATTTCGCTTGAATATTTTGCAAGATAGTGACATCCGAACCAAAAATAGTCCTGAAGATCATATTCTAGATGAGTTCTTCATCACTTTGTTTCCTGATTGCGTTCAGATGATATATACCTTTCATAGTACGGGAAACAGATATTCCATGAAATTGCGAGTAAATTCAGTTTCCAACTACGGAATATCCTTCTGATGATACACCTGTGATTTTGCTGGATTATAGTGGACTACAATCTGTAAAAATTTGAAGTAAAACGAGACAGTCATATCGATTTATTCTCTGTATCGTAAACATTTTTGAAGGCTTGTTCGAAAGAGTACGTCTGAAGAGAGAACATGTTCACTGCTTAAGAAATCTGACGAATAAATTACTTCACTGCGTACTGATAAAATACCTAAATGTGAACTCTTCAAAATTCAAACATTCCGAAAATCCCTGAAACTGCGCCACATTTTTTTTTTGGGTATCTTCTGAAAAAGTTTGAAATTCATCACATCATGCTGAATGAAAATCTTCGCCCTATTTTAGATGCCCTCTACAACATCGGTGTGCGAGTTATTAATTCCACTCAAGGAAAATGTCACCAGAAATCTTTCTGTATGTCACTCCATTATTGTTCTATGTTATACTTTTTATTATTGGCACTGAGGTATTTTATGATGTCTCATGTCAACGTCCTTTTTCTTGTTTATCTCCTTGTAATAGATTCATTGTGGCTAAGCCTCAGAATGAAGGCAAAGCGCTTCCTTCACGTTCTAAGGAATCTACAAGAAATTGAACGGAAGACAGAGCGTTGGACAATTCCTCATTTAAAACCTGCACGTATGAAGCTCGCAGTGCGTACTTTGGCTTTTCTGCCTGCCTTAAACGCATTAATACTTGTCTTATTATCAGCTTACCAAAAAATCGATACTTCTGAGGTTCTTCAGTTCTGTACTTTGGGATTCATAAAGAATAGCCCTGAAGGTGCATGGTGGTTTGTGATTTTCATAATATTCACCTTACTTTGTCACATGCAGTACACAGTCCTATGTTACTCCACAGCATATTTTTCTGCACTGAGCTTAGAAATCTGTCGGCTAATTGAAAATCTGGGAAAACTCTTGAAGAAAATGACGACGCAGCAGTCAGATGTCTGTTATTTACAAGCTCGTTTTGACATTTATAAAGAACTTCATAGCCATATTGTTGAATTCGACACATTATCTTCTTTTCCTGTGTTTCTGACCTTGTTTGTCCAGCTGATCCTTATTTTTGCAAGTGTACACGCGGTTTTTCTCGTCAAAAACTATTCAGCACCTCATATTTACAACTTGTTTAGCATTTTGTCTTTTATTGTGACAGGAGTTTCACTTGTGGTTTTGATTGTGTCTGCATCAGAATTGCGTGAAAGGCACCGCTGTCTATTAAGACAATTTGCTTTGTGTTTTGAAGGAAACATCGTCTTCAAGGATACAAACATGTTCACAATCTTACTGAAGTTCATGTGGGCGGATGAATTCGGTCTGACAGTCATGGGTATGTTTCCGATTACCAGAAATATGCTTTTAACTCTTATTGGTACCTTGATAACTTACATTGTTCTAATTGTACAGTTTCATTCAAACTAGAATGGTATATGGTATGATTAAAGTTAATATCGTTTTAGACGAAACAGCAGTCCCACATCGTCTGTGCATGCTAACTGGTTTGTTCGATCTGTTATGTAACCATTTATAAGAAATGTGCATTATATTTACCTTTGTTCCACAAAAAAGATGTGATATATTCTTCACTCAAGTTTCATACTGTGTTTAGTGATTTATCAACAGAACTACAGTTTTCAACAGAGATGTGCAGAAAATTACCGTGAAAGAAATATGCTTTCTCGAAAAACTCTGGAATTGACCCTTGATATATTCTTTGCATTACGTGATGGGCTATTGTAACGATCTCAAACTCTACCTGCGTCTTTCAATTTTCTTTTCAAAGTTATGAAAATTTGAAATATACCAATTTATTCACGTTTCCCATGATTTTAGCGAAACACTCTGATTATGATTTATTACTGACATTTGTTTAGCCACTGAAATTCATTACAGAAAATTGTGTGTTGTAATAATACCGTCGTGCCGGTTTACAACGAAGTCTCTAGTAGCGATTTTATGGTTTTATCGAAGAAACTGACGTTTTCCTTGATTTAGGATGAAAAACTACACGGTAAGCTATTTTCTTAGAACGAAATCAAAATTTCCGTTCAGTCATTCACGTACAGGAAATCGTAACTTCTACCACCTCCCTAAATATCAATCTAGACCAGGTATATCCTTTCATGGCAACGTAATTTCCCTGTAGTAGTGCTTTCCTACAGTAGAATAATATGCCATGCAAAACTACACGGATTATTCTAACATGGTTTGAGGAACATGAAGAAAACTTCCAAGTAATGCTGTGACCTGCGAATTCCCAGCCATCAATCCAATCGAGCATCTGTGGTGTGTGTTGAAACAAGTCCGATCTGCCGCGGCTCAGCCGCGTGACTTACCAGGGTTAAAGGATGTGGTGATTGATTGCCGGCTCTCCCTCGCCGGCTAAGAGCTCTTTTGGGAATACGTGAGAGAGCACCATCGCATTTGGCATGTGGCCATAATGTTTTATCGCTCTGAGGTGTGTTTAGAAAAAGCATCTGATACTCTAAACACTGAAAGTGTTAAAATTGTAGGACTGTCTTTTTAAATTTAGTTTTAATAAGTTTAAATTAAATTAAATTCGTTTTTTTTAGATTAAGCGAGGCCACATGGTTTCAACTATACATGCTTCTCTTACTTTCGTAATATTAAAGCTAGAATTTTTAAGTTTAGCGGTTACTTAATTGGATATTACCGAAATGCTATGCATGTGAAAATCAAATACTAATATGTGATGAGTGTTATTAAAACAACAGCTACACGTAATAGCTGTGTTTGAAACATAAAGACATAAATCACTCACAAGATTTTTTGTCATTGTAGAAGTCAAGCATATGGTTACTTAAACGTGCTAAACCAGCTCTGTTTTAACGGATTTTTAATATTTGATGGAACTCAGTGGAAGATTATTTAGTTTCAGGTTGTACAGACCTGCATGAGAATCTACGGCGATAAGGTATCTCTCTTTCGTAGTTTAGGGCAGCCAGTTCAAGGTGAGAGACAGAACCAGCTCAGGGAGATAAACACAATACACATGGTTGTTAAAGGAATATTAGTAGGGAACGTATTTTAAGGTAAATAAATATTACCATATGAACACACAGATTATCGAACGTTTGATATGTAAATACCCTCTTTGCCAAAAATAGCGGATCACCCCGAGGAAACCGTTCTATGCTGATGGACCTCCGCATATAAGTGGCACAGAACCGGATATGCAAATTAATAAAGAAAAGAACGACCAATTACTAAATAGTGGCTTACCACAGCGCATGGAGATCGCGCATCGAGGAGAGCTTATCAAGAGCAAAGCAATGCCGTAGGGATAATACATACAACGGATTGTGGTTGCATCAAACTACATGGACTGCGAGGATGCCTCGTCGTCGGATCCTTGCACAGAAATACCAGCAGCTGAGCGAGTTCGAGAGAGCACGTATAATTGGTTAAGAGAAACCGGCTGTTCTATTCGCCGTATCGCCAGAAATCTGGGTCCGAGCAACGGCACATCGGACGATGTTGGTGCCAATGGGTACAGGAGGGAACAACCCAGCGTCACGCTGGCAGTGAACAGCCGAAGGCAACAACAGAACGAAAGGATAAAGCGATTGTGAGAGCAGCACGAACAGAACCGAATTTGTCGCTTTAAACATCCCTGTCCATTTTACGTTGTCTACAGGTACGGAAGTGGCCACCCGGGCTGTTGCCAGACGACTTTCGACACTGGGACTATATTGGAGGATGCCACTTTGCCGCCTGTCATCGGGTTCATTCAACGTGGGATAGTGTCCAGTGGCGAGGTGTATCTAGTGATGAGTCAGGTTTTGCCCTTGGCGACGATGACCACGTGTCTCGAGACGAGCCGGACGTTGCACGAACCCTGCCTTTACCATGGAGGGGCACACAGCTCGAACACCGGGAACCATCATCTACGATATCTGGAAAACCATGGTAGTCGTCCGTACTCCCCCCCCCTCACGGCTCAACGGCGCCACGTCAACGACATTCTACGACCTGCTGTATTGTCATTCCTGTCGCAGCTTCACAGAGCAATTTTTCAATACGAAAAACCCGGCCACCCACGGCACGGTTCTTCAAGGCCTGCGTTTGAGATGTCGACACACTTCCATGGACATCCCGATTGCCTGCTTTCTCACCGCTTGAATATGTTCGGGAGGCCACCTAGGTCTATACCGCACGCTATACCTCAGAACAGAAGGCGGCCATGCCACGCCTGGAAACCACTTGTATCCCAGCCAAAGGTTGCGCTACAAGCTACTGACCTGTTCGTGTAGCTGTTTTATCCGAATAAACGGCCTAACTGCTCTAAAATTGCAATAATTTCATTTTCTACAAAATGTACATTGCGTGTACTAATTTTCATTTCGACTGGTTGAACCCTTGTGGGTGATTCGTTGCTCTTTCATTTTTTATTTATTTTTTTAATTTTTTGTTGAAAACATTGTGTACATTTTCCAAAATGTTGTAACAAATACAAAAATTTGCATGTTTCCTCCATTTTTTTTATTTTTAACGGAAATATACCCGAATTAAAAAAAAAGGAATGAAAATGAGAAGGTGGAATTTACGGCCCTCTGTTTTCATCTGCGCCAATGTCTTGACGAATGACGTCTTCTTCCTGGTCGGAGAAGCGAAACCGGATTTTCTGTTTTACCCACGAAAGCTTAGGTAGCAAACGTATAGGTCTGGGAGTCCCACATGGAGAGTATATATACGCCGCTCGTCTTGTCGTTGTTCTTCATGTGGTTCTGTTGAATTGCTGAGGTCAGCAAGTTCTTCTTGCTGCAATAGTTTTCTGCTCCATATTACCTGCTACAGTGCGGTTGTTGTGTCCACTAAGTTAATCATTTCTATGAGCTGTGTAAGTGTGCGGAATATAGCTTTGTTCTGAGTTTCAAGTAGTGTTCTACATCTTCACTGTAAATCTGTGGAGTGAAAAAGGATCTTTCGAATCCTACGCTCAAGAAAAGTAACAAAAATGTAACAGCATCCTATAAAAAACGGTGAGATGAATGTGGCATCATGCGGCATGATCGTCCATAAGGGAAATAAGTGAAGAACAAAAGTTAAACAACCGTCCATTGCAACGCAAAAGAATTTTTCAATGAAGTGTATAACCGTGGTTAGTGAGTCGAGTACCAACATTATCTTTTCATCACAGACAAAAAAATCTAGTTTATGTTTTACCAAATTGTTTTGTTTTTATATACAGATACATATATTTAAATATATATATATATATATATATTTAGCAAAGATTTTTCTATTTCAGCACATAAAATATTTTTCTGTTTCTTAGCACTTCCCAACATCATTTTCCCAGCTGTTACATTGGGTTTCTTTCAGTACCTGTGAAACCCAGTCACTTAGGTTCGTCAGGAATTCGTTTGTAAAGAAAGTTTTTATTTACGGGGTTTTAGTTACACATTTAGCTAATGATGAATATAATCATTTACACTCGAATTGAAAACTCGCTGTTCTGCAGTAATGCTCTATATTCAATGCTGTATCATCATCATCATCATTGTCGACAATTATCAATCCACTGCTGGACGAAGGTCTCCCCAAGTTTGCTCCACAACGGTCTGTCTTGTGCAAGTCTCTTCCATGTCACTCCTGCATACTTTCGAATTTCATCCACCCATCTCCCATGCGGTCTTCTTCTGGATCTTTTCCTGTCCCTTGGAATCCAATCTAAAATTTCGGCTGTCCATCGATGATCTGTCCTTCTGGCAGTATGTCCAGCCCATTGCCATTTCAGGGATTTAACTGTGATCATGATGTCTTCCACTCTTGTCATTTTTCGGATTCACAATTTCCTCTTCTTATCTCTCCTGGTTACACCAAGCATGCACCTCTCCCTGCTTCTTTGAGTTGTATGTCTCTTTTAGTTAAGGTCCACGTCTCTGCACCATATGTAAACACTGGAAGGATGCATTGATCAAACACTTTTCTTTTAAGACATAATGGCATATTGCTCTTGAAAATTATGCTGTTTCTTCCAAAACCTCTCCAGGCAAGTTTTGTACGCCGATTAATTTCTTCATCAATGTGACATTCACTTGATATCTGCTGTCCAAGATAAACGTACGTGTCTGTTATCTCCAGCTTTTCTCCATCAATCGATAAATCTTGATTTCTTGAAAAAGCATTGAACATGACTTTTGTCTTCTGAAAATTCATTTTTAGAAGGTATTTCGCTTGTCCTGATTTTAACATTGTTCATTTAATTGCTCATGAATTTATCTGTTTCTATTGTTTATATCTGGCGTCTTTTTCGATTACTTCGGGCATTTTTCTCGGTTGCTATGTAATTCTTTCTAAAATTCATTTTTTCTGCCTCAAACTCCGATCTCTGCATCGGAACTTCCCTCAACCTCCATGTTGCGTTAAAAAGAGAGAAATCTTCGACACTCACTTTCCAACAGCCTGATCAAAACTCCCCTTGTTTTCATGCATTCCCGAGAAAAGCGCGAGCTACTTTTGTTTGTCCAATTCGCGTTTCCTGCCTTTTAGGAAAATCTCCCCAGTTTTTGAATGCCTATTACTACAGCTTTGACACATCGTGAGAAATCCCTCATTAAAACCCAAAGTTCTAGAAAAAGGTGTGCTCTCAAAGTTTCTCACTGTGCGAAACCCGAATTCTGAAAAGCGATAAAACGATTACCCATTAATTGGAGCAGCAATATACCGAACCTCATGAACCCTGAGACACCTCTAATGTTCTTCGGACTACGGAAGTGTAGAAAGTCCTTCCTTTTGTCATTAAGACGGCTGGCAGAAAACTAGTGAAAAGGACTCTGTCTCAATGTCTTCGCAAAAACACTAAATAGAAAGGAAAATGATTTTAACTATGAAGCGGTACTAGGTAAAAATGGTTATTAATGTTAACTTCCACTGAAATGAATGGGCCCATATTTACAGCACAGGGCGTGATACCAAACACATATTTTCTTGAATATATTTTCCTTGTGCCACTTCTTTTAAAAATCCAACTGAACAGTCTTTCTTTTTCGTTTGCACCGCATATTATTTTTCGCCACATTCTGCACACACTTCCTTCAGTATTTCATATAGGGGGACCGACCAAATTCTGTACAGTTTACCCCCAAGGTGCTCTAATCATGCGTTCCTTTGCTATCTCTGTTTCTGAAAGCAAGATATAAAAAAATTGTTTTTGCGTCTGATGTGTTCCGCATTGAAGAATATTTGAGAGTAACTGTCGTCACGCTTAAGACAGAATCATTGGATCCAAAAAAGAAAAATATTCAAAACGGTTTGACAATGATCCTTATTTAGGATCACTAGTTCCGCATAAGGGGGATTTCCAGAACCGCAGGATCAGTCACCAAAATTTAAGATAATTGACTCGAAAAAGGAAGAGCTTCTCAGAAATGCTGCAACAGTGAGCTTTATTTAATATCACTGGCTCCACAAAGACGGCCTGCTTAAACCCCAGGAGTAGTCATCAAAATTTAATGAGATTTGCTTCATAAACGTATGAGATGCAGAACCTTTGCAACGTTGAAACATTGAGTCTAAGTTTGGATAGCTGGTTTCATAAACGAGAGAGCGCAAAAACCGCAGAAATTGTAAACTACATTTCGAGTGATTAGCTTGCGAAAGGCAGAGATTCAGATCCGTTGAAACAGTGAACCTAATTTTGGATCACCGGTTCCATAAAAGAGGGAGCGCAAATTTCATGAACAATAACCTAAATTTAGCGTGACTGGCTGCAGGAAATTAAGAGATTCATAAAAAAGAGAACCCAAATCACAAGCAGTAGAACAGCGGATTACGGCAGGCGGTTGTAATTACTGGCTCGTTGGAACAGCAAACAAAACGCAACTAAATTGCTATCACCAAAGACGACGAGCATCTACACCGAACACATGAAATCATCTTCGCCAATGGAGATTACATGCCTGGTGCAGTGGCGTATCTTGGTTCCGAGACTTGGGCTATCTCACCCGTCCCCCTCCCCTCCAGTACTGTTTTGTTTTAATTGCGAAGTTTAGTTTTTAATTGTTAAGTAATAGAAGTATTTTTTTTCTAAATTTTAGGTACATGCCATTGCTAACTCGATACCAAATAATTATGAGGATTAGGATTTGAACCCCTATTTGTACATGAAGTTCATTCTTCTTCTGAAAACTTTATTTGCACATGAACTTCATTCTTCTTCTGAAAACTTTATTTGCACGTGAACTCCATTCTTTATCTTTGTGTGAACTTGGGTGCTTCGTTTTCATAAAATGTTTCTTCCGAGAACTTTTTAATATTTAAAAAGAAAGTTTCTCTACTGACAAAACAGCCAAATTTTTCGAATGTGCATATCCTTGTGTGGTTCTAAGATATATCTTGATTTTTTTAATGCAGAAAAACTTCTTTCGGCAGTTACAGTTTTTGTTGGAAAGCTTAATATGAGGTCTGCTAATTTGTACACCTCACTAAACACTATGTCCAATTTATTCAACTTTACGTAACATGTAATGTCTCTTACTGATTTGTTTTTGTATTCATCAAGGGAATAAAACACCTTCAGTTCACTTTTAGTCGAGCTGTATCAAAATTTAAAGCATAGATTTCTTTAAGTTCTGGCAGTAGATGTTCAGGGAAGCTTTCACAAAATTCATCAAAACAGTTCGAATCCAAAAAAGGAACGAATTTAAGATATAATATCTCTGATTTTAATTCATTGACACTTCACAAAGACTAAAACAACTCTCGCAAAATACTCTCATGGGCGGGAGTATGCCAGTTCCTGAGACAGTCTGGGTTGGCTATTCTGAGCGAACCGTTTCCCAAAGCAATGGTCTATTCCCCTCTACTAGCTGATTCATGTTGTCATGGTAACGTAGCAGGCGATGGTACGGAAGGTTTTCTCATCAGAACTGCGAAGACTCTGGAAGAGCTGCTTGCGTTATGCCGTTGGGTTTCGCTCGCCAGACTGAGTCAAAGAAGTGAATCCGCACACATTTTTTTTTCGCAGCAAAAACATCAACATATTTTAATACCGTTGATAATTGACTTTAATTTTTGTATATTTAATTCAGTTTTATTTATGCGTTCTCTGGGTTCTCAGCTAGCTTAGCTAGCTGAGAATATACGCCACTAGCCTGGTGTGCTATCTGCAAATCACTGTACAGCCTCCACACTAAGTGATGGGTATTGTGGTTAGGACTCTGTGTGTGTGGTGTGTTGGGTGTGTGGGTGAGAGAGAGAGACAGAGAGACAGAGAGATACTTAGATAGAGAGAGAAAGAGAGAGATTAGTGACGCTCCGTTCCTTTTTCTGATGTGTCACGGCACAGCCTTGAGTCCAGTTATCGTTGTCTCCTTCTCTGGAGTGTAAATGAGGAACAGGGAATAATCTAGCATTTTTTCCCTGAAAAGTGTCCCCTTCGGTCACAGGGTCCTAGTGTGAGTGGGCGAACAGGTCTCTACATCAACTATGATATATCATTGATTAAGTGAAGGGTATTGTGGTTGGGAGTGTGTGTGTGTATGAGAGAGAGAGAGAGAGAGAGAGAGAGAGTTAGAGGGATATCAGTGACGCTCCCTACTTTTTTAGCACGTCTTTTGTAAAAACAGATCGTGCTTATGTTATCGGTTTGTCCGTCCGTCCGTCCGTCCGTCCGTCCGTCTGCACCCTCGGCATCTCTGCAACTATAAGTCCGATTTGAAAAATTCTTTTTGCAATCGGAAGCTTGAAATATGCGAATGATGATCCATCATTTCGTTTTTTCTTTACGATGTACATATTTGCCGCCACAGGGCGTAAATGCAGATGATGTCGAATTCAAAATTACGTTTTATTCCACATATTTGCTTCTAAGCATCCGATTGAAAAACTGATTTTATTTTTCGATTCCATTTATGTCGAAGAGTATTTTACATATATTTGCTTTTTCAAATAACGCATAGATTTCTCGCTAGGGAGCGTAAAAGTAAATTACAGTTTTCCCGATAACTCTTCTTCTAAAACTCCGATTTGAAAATTTTTTTCAGCGGATACATCTCCTGATGGAAAAAGCTTTGCATATAAATTCTAATTTTTGATAAAGCATATTTTCGCCACCAGGGGCGTAAGCGTTAATTTTTGCTTCTGATGTATTTGCTATAAAATCTGAGCTTGTAAAATATCGATTGAAAAAATTATTTCGTGGACTCATGCCATTCACACCGATATACCGTTTCGGAGTATTTTCTTCCTAAATTGTTCCAGTTTTCCCGCCAGGGAGCGTAGATGTATATCTTATTTTTGTCAATATCTCGACTTCTAGGAGTCCGATTTAAAAAATTCATTCTTTGTTGGATAGTGTTTCTAGTATGACATGTTTTTCCTATAAATTCAAAATTTACAAGTAATTCATAGACTTTTCGCTAGGGGACGTAAAGGTAAATTGCGTTCCCCCCTATATCTTTGCTTCTAAATCTCCGATTTCATTAACTATTTCTGCATCGGATACAGCTCAATTTCTCATTTTTGTAAAGAAATGGTTTGGCCACCAGGTGGCGTAAGTCTTAATTTCCGCTTCTGATGTATTTGGAGCAAAATATGAGCTTCTAAAATCTCGAATGAAAAAAGTCGTTTGTTGACCGATACTACTCATGTCGACAATCCTTTTAGGAACATTTTCTTCTTGAAATAATGCATGGTGTCTACGCCAGCGGACGTAAATGTATATTTTATTTTTGTCAATATCTCTGCTTCTAAGAGTCCGATTAAAAAAATTCCTTCTTTGTTGGATAGTGTTTCCAATGCGAAATGTTATTACTATAAGTTCAAAATTTTCAAGTAAATCATAGACTTTCCGCTAGGGCGCACAAAGGTAAATTGCGTTTTCTGCTCCTAAAACTCCGATTTGAAAAATTCTTCCTGTATCGCATACAAGACCTGATGGAAAATATTTTTTACATAATTTCTAATGTTTGGCAAAGAATGGTTTGGCCACCAGGGGTCATAAGTGTTAATTTCTGCTTCTGTATGTATTTGTAGTAAAATCTGGGCTCCTGAAAACTCGACTAAATTTTTTTCTTGCACCGATACCGATCATATGGAAAAACCTTTTGAGAATACTTTCTTTCTAAAATAGTGCCTGGTTTTCCCACCAGGGGACGTAAAGTCACATCTTATTTTTGTCGATAACTCTGTTTCTAAGAGTTCGTAAGCTCACGATTCCGTTTACAGCAATATCTGAGGGATTAAAGACCCGATTGAAAAAACTTTTTCTTCCGTCAGATACTATTGCTTTCCATACTGGTTCCATTGACTTTGAATAGCTTTGATAAATTTAATTTGCGTCAGAACGGATTCAAAAGACGTGCTTATTACACCCGAAAATATGGTGTCATCTTTCTTGTTCTGATGTGTCACGGCACAGCCTCGAATCCAGTTATCGTTGTATCTTTCTCTGGACTGAGAGAGAGAGAGAGATAGATTAGTGACGCTCCCTTATTTTTAGCACGTCTTTTGTAAAAAAATGATCGTGCTTATGTTACCGGTTTGTCCGTCCGTCCGTTCGTCCGTCTGTACCCATGATACCTCTGCAACTATTAGTTCGATTTGAAAAAGTCTTTTCGCGTTGGGAAGCTTGAAATATGCGAATGATGATCCTTTTTTATTTTGTTTTTTTACGATGTACAATTTGGCCGCTAAAGAGCATAAATGCAGATGATGTCGAATTCAAAAATACGTTTTATTCCCCATATTTCCTTCTAAACATCCGATGGAAAAAAATATTTTATCTTCCGATTCCATTTATGTCAAAGAGTATTTGAGATGTAGTTACTTTTTCAAATTACGCATAGATTTTCCGCTAGGTGGCATAAAAGTAACCTACATTTTCCCTAATAAATCTTCTTCTAAAACTCCGATTTGAAACTTTTTTCTTCAGCGGATACACCTGATGGAAAATCTTTTTCATATAATTTCATTTTTTGGCAAATAATACTTTGGCCACCAGGGGACGTAAGCGTTAAACTTTGCTTCTGATGTATTTGCCCTAAAATCTGAACTTCTGAAATATCGATTGAACCAATTCTTTCGTGGACTGATGCCACTCACATCGATAAAATTTTTCGGAATATGTTCTTCTTAAAATATCCCCCAGTTTCTTCGCCAGGGGGCTTAGATGTATATCTTATTTTTGTCAATATATCTACTTCTAGGAGTCCGATTTCAAAAGTTCCTTCTTTGTTGAATAATGTCTCCAGTGTGGCATGTTTTACACATAATTTTAAAATTTTAAAGTAATTCGTAGACTTTCCGCTAGGGGGCGTAAAGGTAAATTGCTTTTCCATTATATATCTGTTTCTAAGTCTCCGATCTGAAAAATTCTTTCAGCACCGGATACAGTTCCTATTGGGAAATCCTTTGCACATAATTTCTAATTTTTGTAAAAAAAAATGGTTTGGCCACCAGGTGGCGTAAGTTTTAATTTCTGCTTCTGATGTATTTGGAGCAAAATATGAGCTTCTAAAATCTCGATTGCAAAAAAAGTCGTTTGTTGACCGATACTACTCATGTCGACAAACCTTTTAGGAATATCTTCTTGAAATAATGCATGGTTTCTACGCCAGGCGGCGTAGATGTATATCTAATTTTTTCAATGTCTACTTCTAGACGTCCGATTTGAAAAATTCCTTCATTGTTGGATAGTGTTTTTGCGATGCGAAATCTTTTTCCTATAAATTAAAAATTGTCAAGTAAGTCATAGACTTTCCGCTAGGGGGCACAAAGGTAAATTGCGTTTTCTGCGTTAATTCTGCTTCTAAAACTCCGATTTGAAAAATTCTTCCTGTATCGCATGCAAGACCTGATGGAAATTATTTTTCATATACTTTCTAATGGTTTGTAAGGAACGGTTTGGCCACCAGGGGGCATAAGTATTAATTTCTGCTTCTGATGTATTTGTAGCGAAATGGAAAAATCTGTGCTCCTGAAAACTCGACTAATTTTTTTTTTCTTGGACCGATTCCGCTCATGTTGAAAAACCATTTCAGAATACTTTTTCCTAAAATATTGCATGGTTTTCCCACCAGGGGACGCAAAGTCCCATCTAATTTTTGTCGATATCTCTGTTTCTATGAGTCCGATTTGAAAAATATTACGGTGTTGGACAACGTTTCCGATGCGAAATGCTTCTCATATAAATTAAAATTTTACTTAACGAACAAATCTGCCACCATAGGGCGTAAGCTCGCGATTCCGTTTACAGCAATATCTGAGGGATTAAAACCCGATTGAAAAACTTCTTTCTTCGGTCAGATGCTATTGCTTTAGATACCGGTTCCATTGACTTTGAATAGCTTTGATAAATTTAATTTGCGTCAGAACGGATATAAAAGACGTGCTTATTACACTCGAAAATTCGGTGTCATCTTTCTTTTTCTGATGGGTCACAGCAAAGCCTTGAGCCCAGTTACCGTTGTATCTTTCTCTGGAGTGCAAATAAAATACAGGGAATATACCCAGCATTTGTTTTCTGAAAAGTGACGCCCTAAGTCACAGGTCCGTGTGGGTGGGTGAACAGCTTTCAACATCATCTGGAATATATCATTGACAGCGGTCGGATAAACAGGTGTGTTACCGCGATCTATGTTGGCGCACTGTGCCAAAGCATAAAAATAATACGTCGCTCTTCATGGATGATAGCAAACATTAGCATCGAGCTCAGCTAGTGAAAAACATGCTTTACAAAGAAGATATGGCGCGCAAGGAATGTCTTTCTTGATCCACGTGTCCCAACTCCACTGAGCACGATTGTGACTCACTGGGAAGACGAGTTCGAGCAGGCTCTCAACTAGCAGTTGTGGCGAATCACTTAAAAGCGGTTGGATAATCTCATCCTTTCGGTACTTCATCGATGTGCCAGTGTTTTATTAGTTGCTGGTAACCATACACTCCACTAGAGATGAGTGCGTACAAGTTTTCTCCGTTTGTTGGTTTGAGACTTCACTACCATGTGTTGCGTGTCTTTACAATATTGCCGTCATTTTGTTCACATGATTGGTATATTATCTGTTTTATCATGTTTCAAGCTCCGATTGTCTTGTAGTCATGCTTCTGACAGAAATTTATCATGAATTCTTACATGTGTGGTGGCTACCCAGAAAAACCCGCGAAAGGTTTGAGCTCTGTATCTGCGTACTGAGAATTCTATTTGAAGGAAATTTTTGCATTCGATTTTAACCATAGCCTAATAGGAACAGTAAACTTTAATAACTTTTTTTATATCTTATAAGTTAAAATCGTTTCTCGTTTTTGTTAGTGAATTCAAAGATAAAGAGACGGTAACGTGAATCACCAATTTCCTTCGAGAAGTGTTAGATATAGTGATTCATGGTTTTCTAAGGCTTTCTTCTTATGAGAGGGAGGACTAATTGATCTTATCTTAATAGAGAGAATCTCAAGCTATTCTTACACCTTCAGTTGAATGAGGAAATTCTCACGGTGGGACGAAAAAGAATTGATAACAAGAATTCTGCTAGTACAAATGCACACTGGGAAGAAAATTGTTAACTAATTGGTTTTAAAAGGGAGGTCAAGGCCTTAACGAGCGGTGTGGGAGAAAACGGATGGCATCCAGCCCGTCTCTAGGTCCGAGAGGGGAGTAACAAAATGTTTGAGTATTGATCTATCTTCCAGATGAGGGAGTTTCAAAGGATTTCTCCGTCCACAGCAAGATAGAGAAAGGAAACAGATATCAGCGGTGTTAAATACATCTGAGATTTCAAGCAAAGAAGAGTAGAGTATGAAGGAAAATTCATGACACTGCGTTGAACTGGAGTAGATTTCCTTTTCGTGACAAAATGGGGAATTGATAGAGAAATAAAAGCAGAATAAGCAAACTTGTCAGCGAGGTAACTGAGAAAGAAGTCTAATAGCATAACACACAGAAACAGATCATCGTGGTAATATTATATGAAACAAAACGTAAAGAAATCAGGACAAAATTCCTCGAAAGTGATTTTCCTCATATACTTCAATGAATGAACCTACTCTTTTTTACAAAAGAGGGAGTTTTAAATTTAACTGGTATTAACTATTTGTTTTCGCGATCGGGGTAAAATATAATTGAAGTCCCATAAGTACTAAATTTCCTACAAGAGAAGGACAAGCGAACCGCCACGACAGGCCACTGAAATAAACATAACGAACAGCCCCGTAACACGATATGTTTGATCACGAAAATGTTTCCCGTATGCTGAATCTTGTGTGGTCTGAGATGTTCCAGCCAGGAGAAGAAAATTTGAACTTTCAGTTCAGTAATATTTCGATTTGTCAGGATCGAAATAGATTCTTTTCAGCCCTGATCAGGATGATCGATATGCTAACTGATTTTCCACAGTAAATATCTGTGTCATTGTAATACAGGGGTTGAGGACCCAAAAATTTATTAGTGCGGTGTAGGGCTTTGGAGGCCAATACTAAAATTTGTCGGGTGAAGGACCGATACAATCCTGTAAAGTGACCAGAGGGATTTGAAACCATTCCTCTTCCAGAAAAGTGGCTAGTTTACGACGTCCTGCTGGTGGAGGAAAACGTTTCCTGACTCGCTTCTCCAGAACACAACAGAGTGGCTCAATAATGTTCAAGTCGGATAACTGTGCCGGCCATGGCAGATATTCAACCTCGCTTTCAGCTCAACATACCACTCTTCCGCCAGTTTGTTCAGCGTATCGGCGTGCTAACATCCTGATACATGGCACTGACGTAAGGGTAAAATGATTGAAACATTTGGTGCACCTGCTCCACCAAAAGTGTCCGATAGTACTTGGCAGTAATGTGTCTCTCGAGAAGAATCAGCGGTCCGACAGACTGCCACGATGTTGCGGCTCAAACCATCGCCGATCCACCTCCGTGCTTCACTATGTGTAATAAACAGTCTGGGTGGGATGTCTCTACACGTAAACTCTCCCGGTTGTAGGAAAGACAGTAAAGAACGATTCATTAGAGAACAATACACGTTTCGCGTTGACCAGCGTCCACGATTTGCGCTGCTGACACCATTACGACCGCATTTGGCATTCACTCTGATTATCCAGGTTTTGACGATAGCAACACAACCGTGAATGCTAACCCGGTGAAGCTCCCGACGAACAGTTTTGAAGGAAACAGGTGAGTCGCGGTGCGTATTCAACTCTGCGGTGAGTTGAACAGCTGTGGTTTTAAGTTTTTTGGCTACCATCCGTGTTAGCACCAGGACGTTCCTGTCAGACAGCTTCCTCATATCTTGACAGTTACTCCTATTGGATGTGGTTCTTCCCTCTTGCTCGTAAGCCGACACAACCCTGTATACCGTGGTTCGCGATACACCACAAAGATTTGCAGTCTTGGCGCACCGGCGAGTTGCGCCCCAATTATCGGTCTTCTTTGATACTCGGATATGTCTCCCATTATGTTGTGCGGATCACACCTTTTGACGTTCAGCTGTGCTACTGCTCTGCTAATGCAACTTTCATACTCCGCTCTCATTGGTCGACTACGAAATAGATGCAGGCTCGCCACCAGGTAGAGCGTAGGATGATATTTGCGCGGGTATTTCAGTTTGGTTGTCCACCTCCTGTACATCTAGCCTTTTAAAATTGCGGCGCAGAGAGAAAAATGCTGCAAGTGGTAAAGTCTTAATAAAAGAAACTTTTAAATACAGCGGGACATGCTGGAAGGTCTCACGGCATTGATCGCTGGCAGAGTCGGTAGCTTTCTTCGCTGACAACCGTCGACTCCTGGACGTTTCTAACAGAAACTTAAGAAACACAGTCAGGATTGTCAAGACGGGCCTTACAAATTCAAATCTGATTTATGACATTGATCGAAAAGTATCTGTACTGTATAGTTATTGGGTGCTTGTTTCCGAATTTATGAAGAAGGAATAAAGCGTGTAGCAGTAATGGTGGTTTAAATGATCTTTCACAAATGTATGAGTGAACCATTTATCCTTCACGGTGGAGCATTGATTCGTTATAAACGAATCATTGACAAATGCCATATCACTAATGCGTGTGCCCATGATTGGTAGCTACCGCAATACCTCCGAGTTTTTTTAGCGATGTATCTCCGTTACACAAAATTTATTTTAAAATTATTTTTGCATCTGACAGTGGTAACCGCAGAAAAAAACGTTTCCCGTATTCTGAATGTCTTGTGACCCTATATGCCGTAGCCAGTAAAAACATTTTTTAACTTTCACTTCAGTAACACCTTCATTTTCTAAAAATCGCTTTGTAAAACTTTTTATCCGGCATCAGAATGGTCCATATGCCACCTGATATCTCAGAATCGGTATTGGTGTCAATGCGATGTAATTGCCTTATGAACCACCAATATTGAAAAATGAATTTGCATGTGGTTTGTATAATCATGATTATAATGTTTCCAACACTTTTTTACTGTTTTAAATTTAAACTTTTTCTGCTGGGGGATGAATTTAATTTCAAATTCAACCCTTCCTCCACATCTAAGCGTCTAATGGAAAAGAACTACACTGCTGGCCAACCAAAATGCAACACCAAAAAGGACGCGAGATAGCAAAGCGAGTTTTAGTGGACACGTAACAACACATACAAAGATGAAACAATTGAGCTTACAGACCCGTGCGACTTGCGGAACACGCAGACATCAATAGTTCGCGTGGCCTCCATGGCTGGCAATAACAGCCGCTACACGCCGCGGCATCGAACGAAAGAGGCTTTGGAAGTGGGCTTGGGGTAAGTCGGTCGAGGCTGCTTCCACACGTTGCTACAGTTCGTCAGGCGTACCCGCGGGTGGTGCTTACCGGGCCACTCGGTTGCCAGTCAGCGACCAGACGTGTTCGATGGGCGACATATCGGGAGAACAGGCGGGCCACGGCAGAAGTGACACTTGGGGGCCGTGAAGAATAGTTGCACGATGCGTGCCACGTGCGGGTGCGCATTGTCCTATTGAAACGCGGCCTTTGGCAGGTCCTGCAGGTAAGGGAGGAGTACAGGCTCCAAAACGTCGGAGATGTGGCGGTTGCTGTTGAGTGTACCGGCCATGCGTACCAGAGGGGTGCGGGTGTCATATCCAATTGCGCCCCAAACCATAACGCTAGATGACGGACCGATATGGCGATGTATAATGCAGGCGTCATACAGTCTCTCGCCGCGGTGCCGCCACACGGGGATTCGACCATCCTGCAGGCAAAATCGGGATTCGTCGGAGAAGACAATATCGTGCCATTCCGTAGTCCAGGTGCAGTGTTTAATGGCACACTGTCGTCGTACTCTCCGGTGGTGTAACGTCGATGGTAATCGGTAAAATGGGCGCCGTGCGACAAGTTTCCGCTCCTGCAAACGACGTCTAACGGTACGTGCTGACACAGGTTGTTGCGCAACACACCTTAATTCCTGCACTAACATTCGTGATGAGGCGTTGCGAGCAGTCAATGCCCGCCGCACAAAATGCCGGTCCTTTTGTTCAGTGGTGTGCCGCGGCTGCGGCAATCGCCCACGACGGTTTGTCCGCCCCTCCTGCACCCACCGAATCCATACTCGCCTCACTGTGGCTGGATGTCGTCCCACACGGGCGACATCCATCCACAGTGATAAACCGGTACGATAAACCGCTGTCGCGATAAGCCACTCTTCTTCCTCTGTCGAACTTAGAAACGTGTTGGAATTACTGCCGTATTCTTCGACGAGGCATCAGGAAGCTTCCCACGCACAGGTCCGGCAGCACAACACACTACCACTACTCACACTCCGCCTTCTGTGCACCCTTCTTATAGTGCTTCTCGGTAACGTACCGGGTGCACATGATTTGCATATGCTCTCCAATGCTAATCTTTTGCATGTCCTCTCGCGGGCGACGCGTGCTGCGAATTTCAGGCCAATCGGATGTTTCCTTCTTGGTGTTGCATTTTGCATGGCCAGCAGTGTATTTAGCATTCGATAGGTTTAAACTTCGTGAATACGTAATAATGATCCTTGTGATTGTCGCATTATCTGATGAAACATTTCATATGTATTTGCATATCTGCATATACAACAACCCAGTTTTAAAAATCGTTTTCGAAAAAAATTTTCAAGGTTCAGCTATTTAAGAATACAGCATCAATAAAAGTTCGAAAGGGAATGAGACAAGGTGACACCATATCTCCCAAACTCTTCAATGCGACACTGTAATGTGTCTTTCAATCAATCAACTGGGAAAACAAGGGAATAAAGTTCAATGGAGATTATTTATCACACCTTCGTTTTGCTGATGACGTAGTCATTTCTGCAACTACAACTTCAGAGCAGCAGGGTATGATCCAGGAACTTGCTGACAAGAGAAGGCAAGAAGACAAAAGTGATGTACAATGCGTTTACAAGAAATGGTGATTTATCAATTGATGGGGAAAACCTGGTGATAACGAATACCTACCATTATCTTGGGCAGCAGATATCAAGCGAATGTCACATTGATGAGGAAATTAATCGGCGTATAAAATTAAGCTGAAGAGCTTCTGGAAGAAGCAGTGCACATTTTAAGAGCAGTATGCCATTATGTCTTGAAAGAAAAGTGTTTAATCAATACATCCTGCCAGTGCTTATGTATAGAGCAGAGACATTGATCTTAACTCGTGGCTCAAGACAGAGAGTTGTGGAAGACATTTGGGGAGACCTTCATCCAGCAGTGGATTGATAATAGGTGACAATGATGATGACAATCTGCACATCCAACAACCCAGTTTTAAAATTCGTTTTTGCATTCGATTGCACCAAACATGACAAGATTTTTATTGCAGTTTTCACAATCTTGGGACGCTTAAGTTTTCTGCAAATTTATGCAAAATTCAGCTTTTTGATCTAACAATGTGAAAAATATTTTGATGCACGTTATAATGTTAGGTTTGCACCATAATTCTAACAAACATAGCGTTAATCAAGTGGGTGTAAAACTGCTTATCACTTCTTTTTTGAAAGCAAAACAAAACAAATAAACAGCAAATCGCATGCATATAGTATCACCATATATCCGTCTCTCAATCTGTGGACACCAATTTTCTGCAACTATGAGTCCGACTTGAAAAATTACTTTTGCAGTCGAAAGCGATAACCGTGAAAACGACAGTTCACAGGTTTTTGTATTTTTCCGATGCATAATATTATACCACAGAGACATAAATACAAATGCTATTAAATTCAAAATATATTTTACTCTACACTATCGCTTTAAAAAAAGAAAAAGATTCAAAAAGTTATTTCTACCATTCGATAATTTTTACCAAGAAGACAATTTTACGTACAATTCCCACCTGAAGTAATGCATAGTGTCATTTACATGGCAAAATATACCTTATATAAAATATACCTTATGATTTGGCACACTTGAGCGACTTGCCTTTTTTTAATGACCGCAAAAAGTCGATAAAAAAGGCAAGTCGCACAAGTGTGCCAAATCAGAGAGATGCTTGCAGCGTGAGTTATATTTCGTTACTTTCTCCCAGCGTACGATTGAAGTCAGAAACCAGAAGAGCTTTGGATTTCCATCGAAACATGGAGCCATGTAAGATAAGCATAATTAAGGGAAGGAACAGTTGATTTCAGTTCGGTTAAAATGTGCAATTGAAAGATTGACACAGAGAGGGAACAGATTGTATTCGTTAGAAGCTGCTCATTGCTGTTCGTAAAGCGTATGCGCTGCCAGCTGTCGACACGATTGTCACCATCCAATGAACTGCGTTGCAGTAACGTGTTTCAGGGTTATCTTTCCGAGATAAATGAGGTGCACCCATTGTAGACCTGGCAGCTTTGCAGAAACGGGGGGAACGCCTCACACGGGGTTTTGGAGCCATCGAGAGAGGATGCACTTAACACATGACAGCTTCCATTTCAAATTGTTGACTGAGATTTCAATGAAGTTTCTGTCGAACTGAAATATTGGTTTCAGCAGTTGTTAACGAATTGTCGGTTAACGGAATACTACATTTCGCACGTTTTGGGAATTTTTTTTATGAACTCAGTATTCCTTTTTGTCATCAGTATTTTTTCTCATTTACTGTTAAGCAGTGCCTTTTTTCAGTCGGCATGCGCCAGTAGACATACCGATAAATTTTTTCAAGGAAGGCAATAAAACTTCTGAAAATTTAGCAAGCTGAGCTCTGAGCAGCAGATATTTAGACCGGCACTCAATCCCACGTTGATTGAGCCAATGAACTGAATTTGATTATAACACCAACAAGGGAATTCATACACCTGAAGACTATAAGTTCACTGATATTCATTCTTTTATTATTGTTTGCATTGCACCGGTGAAAACAATGCAGCTGCTTAAGAGGGTGGGATGAGAGAGAGTACAGGTAAATTTTATTTTAGAAATAAAAAAAGTAATGCTATTAAGGCATCACGTCCTCCACCAAATGACGTCATGCACAGAGTAAATAATCATAACCGTAATTCTCACGCAAGCGCTGTTGCCACCGAATAGCTGATAAAACAGTTGTAAAAAAATTATGCTTTCCGACGAGTGTGTTGCACCGGGATTTCTAAGAAAAATCCATCTCATCACTTAATTGCAACACTGTGTATTAGTTCCATATGTGGAAACGTATCTTCATAGCTAAGAATTGAATTCGAAAAATTCCCTGTTGCCTTGGACTTGGATACCTTTAGCTATGAGATATGTTTTGTGCACAATTTGGGATTTTTTGAAACACACATTTCGACCGCAGGTTTCCGAAAATGGATACTTTATTTGTGGATGATTTACGGATTGTGTAGAATTGCAGTTGATTTTTATATGTAACCAGTTCAATGCATTATGAAGGATACTGCTTGCACTGCACATTTTAGATTATGCTCAGATTTTCTCATGGAGGCGAAATACGTTGCCTTTCTAGCAGAATTTTCCGGCAGAACTTTTCCTTCGAAAAATGTGCCTTGAAATTTTTTTTCGTGTCGGGAAAGATCCAAAAGACATGCTTATTACACATGATAATTCGATGTCATCTTTCTTCTTGAATTTGAATTCAACTGAAAGATTGCCTATTGCCGTATGGCAGTTATTACTGTGCTTTTGATTTCGTAATAAATTGTAACGCTGCAAGGCTTTTAAACTCGGATTTAGTTTTGGGTAATCAACAGACACAAGCCTGTGATACTGGAACGTAACAGATCGCTTTCCCCAGCTGAAAGGAAGAGAAGTACAGTTGACAGTTTATAACTCTTTCACTCTGCATTATTATATATTATTTCGATGGATGGGGAGGTTTTGATGTGAATTGTAGTTCGCTGGATGTAGCATTGATGTTACGAGGTCTTCAATCGATGCTCTTCTGTTCGTGTTTTCTTTTCTCTTTTATCTGTTATGAACTATTTCTATCTTATTATAATGTCACCTAAATACAGAGAAAGTGTTTCCTTGAATTAATCGACCTAGCGGGTAAAAAGGTCACATTTTCTTTCTCTATTGCTCGTGGAACAATAACAACAACGTAAAATCAATTACCTAATATGTGTACTCTTACCTTCAATATATCTCCACTTCTGAAAGAACAACTTTCGAAGAGCTTCCTTGATCGATTTATTTTTGTTTTGTAGCTTCATTTTCAAGGCATCTCCTTACGCAACGAATTAGTCGTATAGCGTTTGGCAACTGACGCAGGCTCAATTTCCTCCTTTTAATCGCAACACTGGCAGAGAATGAAGAAAACAGAATGAACCTTTGTAATTACATGGCTTGTGAAACTTGTTATATGTGCACCTATATGATCTGTTATAGCGGATTTTGGTGAAAAATTCTACCCATACAGTTGTGAAATTTGTACGCCTTCGAATAGCAGCAGACTACTTTCCTTTTGTCCATTCACAGTAGCCACTGTCTTTGGAAATATTTCTTCTTTTCATTTTATGTGAAGGATGATATTTTTCTGGAAAAGACCCATCACTTCGTTTAACAAATAACATTTATTGTAATGAAAATAACTTAACACACGAACAATTTATTTGTTTCAAATTTTCATAAAATAGAAGTCACAGCAACATGCCGGAGTGGCGTAATACAGAAAAAGTTGATTTCGCACGAAATTTTCAGCCAATTATTAGTCGCCTTTATAATTTAGGGATTAATTTTTGTCATGAGACCCTCGCAGTGAGTTCTTGCAGGAAAGCTGTATCAAGAATATTTTGTGTGCTACATTTTGTCGCACACTTTTATTATTTATCTGTGATAATGTATGTAATGACCATGAAACAGTTAACAACTTTTTATGCGATTCTTCTAATCTGTCAGCTAATATTGTTATCATTATACGTCTCGTTACGCTACCGAAGAATATTGTTTCAGAAAATTAAGACAAACATGGAATTCATTGAGAAAAACATTTACGACTGTCTTCACGTTGAAGAGATTTGCCCTATTCGTTGGTTGAAGCCTGTGACGTACGCAGTTTCAGTGTTGTCCACTCTTTTTGCTATGATATCTGTTCTACTAATGGTACACAACAAAGCCGATCTGTCGAACACCATCAAAGAGCAGACTTTTGGCGTATTTTTGTGAATTATATAGTGGTATCAATTATGCATATTTCTTTGTGCTCCAGAGCTTCGGCTTACACTGTAGTTGCACCTTGGCTTTTTATTCATCGTTGCTTTTTTCTGCTCTATGCTCACGGATATTTAAAATTACAGATATTTGCAAAGATAAATTGCTGGTTAAGGACGACATTCTTGACAGAATTCATATGTATGTCCTAAAAATTAACGAAGAAATACAGAATCAAATTGCGGAAATCAATTCTTTATCATTTCCATTTGCTTTCACACTATGCTTTGAGGTCGGCATTTTGTTCAACAGCGTGACTACTCTGCAAACAGCAGTTAGCTATTCCTGGGCTTCATATTACGTATTTCCCACTGTTTTACTTTTACTCGTTACGGCAATCTCCCTTTTGCTGGTTATCTTTTCTGCTGCACAAATACATACGAAGAATCGGTATCTAACTATGCAAATGGTAAAACGAAAACAACACTTTGAATACGAGTGGCGAAAAACAATCTCCTGTATTTTCGTAACTAACTTTTTGTGCCACGAAGGCGTGGGCCTAACTGTTATGAGAATGTTTCCGATAACCAGAAATACAGTTTTAGCCCTGTTTAGCTTTCGAGTAACTTACATTGTGCTATTGGTTCAATTGGGATGAATTTGAAAAAAAGTTTTGGAGAGCCTGATTTCTCTTTATAGACCTCATGACAAATAATGTGTGTGTGTGTGTGTGTGTGTGTGTGTGTGTGTGTGTGTGTGTGTAAAAATCTTGCTCTCCCGGTAAATGATGTTAGTCATATGACTGATAAGTTAATTTTCGTATATGAATATCTGTATGCAGCAGTGCATTGTTTTATTTGGGATGACGTATGGCATTTACAAATCAGATTTCATCCTTTCTTTTGAGTTTTATTTGAAGGAACAAATGTTTGCATAGGATATAAATTTTGTGACAATAGGTTTTGATAAAACAACTCAAAAGAAATGAAAAACTTCCACTACTCATAATTTAAAGTGACCTTTCTAAGACACTGTGCGGTCTTTGTTTTCGCACTAACAATTAGTACGCAAGCTGTATTACTTAATCACAGTGATAAAAATAATTATATGGAGGTAATGTGTGTAAGTATTCACAAAATAATAAGAACAAATCCTGGAAAAAATAACACCATTACATGTTTTCCCTTTGGATGCAAGTTTGTAATCGCAAATGGGAAAATCACTTTATATGATTTTCGCATTTGCTTGCATATTGTTTATCCAGCTAAAACGTCCAGCTGAAAGGTAAGACCATTTACATGGTTTTCCCTTTTGTTTGCATGTGTTTAATCAACAAAAATTTTTATACCCCTTACATAATTGCACCACTTTGTTTGCATGTTTTAATCTAGCAAAAAAAAGTAATGAATGTAGTACATGGTTTTTCCTCTTTGTTTGCATGTTTTAAGGTAAATTTAACAACAAATCTTGCTAATATAGTCACTTCATTCGTCATCAGTCTGCGAGCAGCCATATGTCTTCATCTGTACAACGGATTAACATCATTTTTCATCGGCAAATGCTAAGCATTGAGATGATCGTAAATGCACTGTCGATATTGTATACGTAGTTTTCTGGCTTGGGGAATACATCCGCACCTAAGGAGACCCAATTGCTTTTACATTCAGAAGATCAATGGATGAGGAAAGATAAAAGTTTTCCTTTTTAGATTGTGGAGTTCGAACGCTTGATGCAGCAATAGTTGTTTCCAAGAGGTGGCAGATAATTTATGTTTAGTAATTAAAATATGCTTGCGAAAGTTTGGATTAAAAATTTGTTTGGCATTCAACAACTGAGATTAAGAACAAAGTGGCGTTGTATTGGTCGTATGTCTTTCTGACACAAATACTAGAGCTACGGCTATGCAGCACAGATTTAGATCAGCAATTTCAAAATATTACTGCTCAGTTACTTAGATTTATGTTTGTAATCGAAACATACTACAGCTCAGACCGCGGATTCACATTTTTTTAAACATGTCACAGCGAACCTGCGCGGATTTACGTTTGTAGTTCTACGTAAAACATTACACTAACCTGCGCCAATATGGATTTTCAATCCCAAAATCTTACAGCTCGAACGTTCAGATTCCGATTTTTAGTTCAAAAATGTTACAGCAAGGTTAACCACGTACAGATTTGTAATTCGAAAAGGTTATAACTAAACCACTGAGATTCAGATTTGCATTTCATAAGATACAGCAAAGCATCGCACAATTGAGATTTTCTGTATAAACCTTACAAAAAAAATTAAGCAGATATCGATTTTTTAATTCAAATTTGTAACAGTCGAACTGCTCACATTCATATAAGTTCCGTGGGAGAAATATAATCTGCTCTTATTATGTGGCAGTATGTCAAAATTATGAACTTAGCAAACAGATACGCCTGAAGTGCCACTGTGTACTATTCAACTCGTAACATCAATCACATAGGTAAACTTGAAAGTTACATCTCCCTGGAGCGGGAATCGAATCCGCATTTCATTATTCTGTTCGAGCATGTCATCGTTATACTACCTAGGAAGACGAACACCCAATTATCTGAGTGTTAAGAATCTGAAAAACTCAGACTTTTTTTTCCTGACGCGACTGATGTCATGCATTGAACACTAATAGAAGCAATCAAGCATATCTGATTGCTAAGTCAATAATTTGCTCAGATTCAGATTTTCAGTTTAAAATTATTCGAGCAAAGCTTCGCAGATTTAGATTTGTAATTTAAAAGTCTTTAGCGGAGCTGCTCAGATTCAGATTTTCAATTAAAAATAATACAGCAAATCTTCGGACGTTTACATTTATAGAAGTTAGAAATAAAGAACTGTGTGTGTTAGAGTTAAGCTGCTCAGTTGGAAATTTTCAACTGTAAAACTTTGAAACACATTTTGCAGTTTCATATTTTTTTTCAAATTGTAACAACAGAAGCTCGCAGCTTTAGATATTTTATTCAAAAATGTAACAATAAAATTACGCAGATTCAAATTTTCAATTCAGAAATTATACAGGGAAACTCCATTAACTTCATAGTGTGTTCAGTCACATTCTGAGATCAACATTGAAAATATTATGCCAGTGTTTAGACAGAAGGTGCGATAGTCTCTTTATTGCTATAATTACTGCTGTATCAATAGTTCAACATTTAAAACATGTTTTAGAATCCCTGTTTTAAGCGCTACCGTGAGAGAAAGAGAGAAAATTAAATAACCTTCCTAAAACTACGAGTTATATCATGCTGCCCTGTTGCTTGGAGGCATAAGGTTGCACGTCGGCTGTGGTATCAGTTCACCAGACATCAACAGCTTTCACGGCTAAAGTTGGAAAATACTTGTTGCAGTACGGTGGAAATATTTGTTGAAGCAGGGTGGAAACATTTGTCAAAAAAATACAAAAACATTTAGAACAATGGTCTTAACATTTGTAGGACGATCAACTTAGGTGGACTGGGAGTGACGAGGTCATATCAAATGAAAAATGTAGAGAGCAGAGTTGCGAATTACGTTGATTTTGAGTTAGATCTAGTTTATTTTGCACAACACTTGGTTGGTTAAATTCTGACTCAGTTGATAGTTAAAAATCTGGTTGACTTCCTGAAAATTTTGCTTATTTTTGTGCATTTCTTCAATTTTTTATTGTGTTCCTCCATTTAATCTGAAATTAACCATTGCTGCGTTGTCATAAGGATCATGTTTTCTTCCTATGTTGGAGTTAATGAAGTATTCAATTAGGCGAAATGACCCTAGGCCCAGTTAGTTGTCCGGTTTATTGTCTGGCTACCTCGACGGGACGTGCTGCAAGTACTCCTTTGACTACGTAAAATACGCATGAGAGGATACCATGCATTGCTGCTGTTGTGTTGGGTTTATTTTGCACTGACGGACCATGGTTGGTTAAGTGATTAGACTGTTTAATATACATTTGGCTTCCTGTACGAAAGTCCATGTTTCTTGTAGAGCTTTTCCCGCTGAATCAAAAACTGCAAGCCGTTTCGTTCTATCGCCCAACATTTCTAAACAAACAATGGTTACCGTATTGTTTTCTTAGAAATGTTACGGTATTGCGCAATCGCTGGCGGATGCTCTCAAAACAAGATTTCCCGTGCTGGACTTTGTTCACTGCCGTAAAGCCTGTTTTAAAAAACATAATTTTCTTGTGTTCATTGAAGCATATCGCTATGAGTCACCGCTAACATTGAATTATTTCCATACAACTTGGGTTCCGTTAGCGATGAACGATTATAAAGAATGTTTTCACCCGGAAATTTCGACCGTAGAAGACCCAAATAAGGAGAAGTGGAATCCTGCAATGCTCACAGATTACTGATGAGTAAGTTGTGCCAATAAAATTTAAGAGGATTTAGTACTTAATTTGAGTGAGTAATATATGTACAGTATATGTACAGTATATGTACATGTTTACTCATCATTCATGAGCAAACATATTACTTATATATATTACTTATTCAAATTAAGTACTAAATCCTCATAAATTTTATTTGTGCAGGGTGGGTTACCTTACTGATGGGGTTTAGTCAGGGAAACACCATGAACTTCATACGAATGGAAATCAGCTCAGGCGTTCTAGGGAAAGTTAGGTAGGTTTCATTTTGTCACTTCTATTTCCATTATGTATGTTATTATGAATATTTTTTATGTTATATTTCTCAAAAAGTATACGTGATAGAGAAAACTAAAAAGAAATCCAGAATCAGCACGAAAAATATTGAAATCAGTTATTGTTGTTCAGGAAATATGAAAAAAGTTGAAATTTGTTGAACAGTGTCATTGATTAAGGCAAGAAATGGTACCCTATCATAATACTTTTTCTTTTTTTCATTGAAACTTTTTTTTTGAAAAATGCATACATACATGTGTCTTTTATTTTAAAAAATTATGTATAAATTTGTGCATAATCGCACACACCTAAATACAAGATGTCAAGTTAAGTCACGTTGATGATGTTGTGAGTGATCCAGTTACTGCAAAGGAAATCGTCGATTTGTATTATTTATAGTTACGTATTGTTCCATTTTTTGGATGTGCTTCGTCGTGAGAGTTCAGTTGCTCCGTGTACAGAGACAGGGGTCAGCAAATTTGTTTAACATCAGTAAGTTGGATTTAAAATTTGATGTACCATGTTGACGTTGAGATTTGTGTTAAATATCTCCTACGAGTGACGTGTTTGTACTGACTGGACTGATTTCCTGAAAGGAGAAATTATCGTCTGTTGTTACAGCTCGGTTGCTGTTGCCAACTAACGTTGTTGTTGACGTTGTTGCTCGTGTCCTCTGCTGTGCTGGGTAGACTTGGCTGCCAGTGTCGTCTGCATTACTGAGTTGCTGTGCTGTCTTGTTGCTTGATCTGCTTGTACACAGAAAATCAGAAATACCATGTCTTCGTTGAAGTGCTCCAGTTGTTCTGACAGATTGCTTGAAGATGATTGTGTACATTGCTATGGAAGATGCGGTGGAAGATTCCATTTCGACTGTTCTTCGATTGGCGAGGCTTCCTACCGAAAAATGAGCAAGGAAAGAAAATTGAAATGGCAATGTAATAGTTGTCGGCGGGGCGTTTTTCCCGGGGATGTGAGGACCCGGGTTGGATCTGATGGCAGTGGGCGACCGATGAAGTCGTCCGTGGATATAGCTATACGGGATATAAGTGTTTCTGAAGAATTTATGGAGCGTTTAAATGAGAAGTTGGATATGATTGTGATCTTGAAAACTGAGATATCTGACTTGTGTTAGTCCGTAGAGTTTTTTTCATTAAAATATGACGATGTCATGGACAAAATTGGACAGTTGCATGCATTACTGCAGGAATCATGTAAGAAAATTGCTTCTTTGGAGGAGAGAGTGCAAACTCAGGCTGCTGATATAAATACATTAAAGGAAAGCTTGAATACTTTGGAAATAATATGTTAGAAATAAAAACTTGGAGTTCCACGGAATCAAGGAGGGCCGCCCCGGTGGCGCAGTGGTCTAAGGCGTTGGCCTCTGATCATTCGTCCGTAAGGGGTCCGGGTTCGAATCCCGGTCAGGCATGGATGTTGTGTTTGTCTTACGGCACTGGCTCTCTCCTTCCCTGGAACCAGTGACCCTAAATTAGGGACGGGCGACTGCTTATAGCCCATTGAGTTGCTCAAGGTGGTCGTTAAACCTCCAATCAAAAAAAAAAAAAAAAAAAAAGAATCAAGGAGGTGCAGGGAGAGGGAGTTGATGATCTCAAGGACTTGCTACATCGCATCGCGGGTAAGGTGAATATTGAATATTGATGGATTTTCTGTGACTGACATTCAGGTAATTCACAGGCTGCGTGGAGGAAAGTCCCGGAAAGTGTCGCCAATTATTGTTCAGTTTAAAGGTAGAGAAATGAGGAACGAATTTCTTGCGAGTGGTAGGACTGGTCTGAGGGTGATGGATGTTGTTAAAAATTGTACGGACGGCAACAGGGTGTATATTAATGAAAATTTAACTATTCATAATAGACAGCTCTTTTAGCAGGCTCGTGACTTTTCGAAAACCAACAATGTTAAATTCTGTTGGTACAGAAACGAAAAAAATCTTCTGCCATTTGGCGGAGGGTTCGAACCCAGTTCATATAAAGAGTAAGCTGGATTTGAATTTGGAGCGGTTTTAGCGCTCTATATTGGTATCAATATTTCTGTTGTTGACTGCATTTCGTTTGATTGTATATTTTGTGTTTGATGGCGAATTGTGTACCGGACTATGTAACAGTTGCAGAATTGCAAGGTTTGATTTCATCTAATACTTAGTTTGAAATTTTTGCACTTGAATGCCCGAAGTCTATATAGTAAGTTAGATGCTTTGGTTTGCTTGCTGCATGATATAATTTACCAATTAGATTTTATATGTGTCTCAGAGACCTGGTATGATGCTGATGCTGGTTCTGTATGTAATATACCTGGTTACCAGGTTTTCGCGGCTTCCCGTTCTGAGTCTCGGGGGGAGGGGGGGATGGCGATATATGTTAAGGGTTCCATTACCGCATTATTACTTGATAAATACACTGCCATAACTGAAGTTTATGAAATACTTTCAATTGTGTTACAACAATCAATAATAAGTGTTATGTACCGTCCTCTACATGGTAATATTGGATCTTTTTTGAACTTTTATTCTGGTTTGTTGGATGACATAAATTTCACTGGTAGGACATTGTACTCTTTTGGTGACTTTAATGTGGATATGAATTCCTCTGGAACGGGTGCTGCCTTATTTAGAGATATAATTATTTCTTCTGGAATGGTGAATGTAATAACTATTCCCACTAGAGTTACAGATCCAACTTCTTCTTTATTAGATTTGTGTATAACAAATAACTATAGTACATGCTCGGGGTTCTCTCATTTCATATCAGTGATCATCTACCGATTTTTCTTTTGGCGGACTGTTAAGTAGTCCACAGATCTAATTCATGTTCTATGTTAATAAGAAATTATAGTTATGATAATTTACTTCTGTTTCGTGGGGCTTTATCACTAATTGATTGGACTTCTGTACTTCAGTTGGATGATCCAGTTGAGTCATATAATGAATTCTGGAGAATTTTTTGGAATTCTTACGATGTTGCGTTTCCATTTCGTAACTTACGTCGTACGTCGCGTCGCGGGAAGCATTGGTTTAACCGGAGTTTGTTACGTTGCTTAAATAGAAAAAAATAAATTATTTTCTGTTTTCCTCCGTTCCAGGAACACAATTCATTTGTTTAATTTTCGTAGGTATAGAAATTGGTATAATTCTAAATTAAGACTGGCTAAAAAAACTATTATTTTAATTATTTCGGTACTACTACTGACGGTAGGAAAATCTGGCGTTCAATTAATGAACTGTTGGCAACCTCGAGGGATGCCCAATCATTAACTATAATTGAATATAATGGAATTAGGACGTATAATTTAGGATAGGTAGTTGATATTTTTAATAAATATTTTTTGGAGTTGCCGGACATTCTGTTGTCTGAAATTCCTCCTTATACTAACCATTTCTCTGATCACCTACCTCCTTCGCCTGATTCCTCATTCTTTTTAAACCAGCGGATGATGACTTCTTGAGGGTAATGAGTGAATTGGACCAGTCCAAAGTGCTGGGCCTGATAACGTACATCCTAGGGTTATAAAGTTTGTTTCAGGGGATCTACTTGTTCCGTTGACCCATATTTTTAATCGTATTTTGTATATAGGGTGTATCCCGTTGCCATTGAAATTAAGTCGTGTTACTGTTATACATAAAAAGGGATCAGTAACAAATGTTGCAAAATATCGACCAGTATCTATAAAATTCCTGTGTTTGCTAAAATTATGGAGAGATTAATACTGATACAGTTGTTATCTTATATTGATAAAAAATATTTAAAATAAAAGCCAACATGGGTTTCGTAAGGGGTTTTCGACAGAAACTGCTGTTTTGGATGTATTAAACTATTTACATTTTAGTCTTGATAATGGCACTAGTGCGGTGGGGGTCTTTTGTGATCTTTCCCGCGCTTTTGATACCATTTGTCACGACACATTGTTATCTAAGTTAGAAAATATTGGCTTCAGGGAGGTTGTTAAGACTTTATTCCAAAATTATTTAACAGGCCGGAAGCAATTTGTACAAATACAGGGTGTTCGATCTTCTGCACCTATGGTGCGTCATGGTGTTCCTCAGGGATCGGTTTTGGGCCCGTTATTATTTTTAATTTATGTTAATGATTTATTTACTATTACTTTAAGTGCTAAGCCTATTTTTTTTCGGGGACACCCTATCTCAGTTGATCCCACGTGTGAATCTGGAACTTCAGGATTACTTTCGTTGGTTTTGCTGTAATTCCTTAACAATAAATTTTTACAAAACTACTAGTGTACTATTTTCGCGATGTAGGCGAAGATTGGATATTACAAATGGGATACTATTTAATGGAGTGCCCCTTAACTTTCAGGCTGTTGAAAAGTGCTTGGGTGTATATTTACAAGATAATTTGAGATGGGATGCACATGTTAGTGAAATTTCGGTTGGGCTCAGATCCCGCATTGGGGTCATTTATAGGATTTCAAGTTTGTTGCCTGCCAGGGTTAAATTGCTATTGTATTTTTCATTTATTTATCTATTTCTATCTAATTGTCTCTTGGCTTGGGGTTGCACAACTATTGGGAATATTAATAGAATTTGTGTTTTACAAAAAAAACATTTTTACGTTTGGTGAATCCGTCTTTACAGGTACTATTCTCTTTTTCTCAGTTATCAGATAATGTCATTTGATAAATTATAGAGTTTTCGATTATTACTGTTTATGCATGAACGTATATATGCTAAGAAATATTCAGATCTAATCACCTTGCATTCCCGTTCCCATTATCATGACACTGGTGGAAATACTAGTTTTTTAATACGTAGAGCGAGTACTAATTTATTATTTAATAACATTAACTTGACCAACCCTAGGTTGCCGCTTCGAATCAAGACAATTACACACTTTTCGGTATTCAAAAAACAACTGAAGATTTTTAAAAATAATGGTTGCCTAACGTTTAGTTATATATTACGTGTTATTACTTTAATTTACTGCATAATGTTTAAATTGTTCTTTGGCTTGACTATTTAGATTTTTTTGGGGGGGACTAGGGCCCCGTCAGGTTATTGTTAGCCTTTTTCCCTGGTTCCTTTGCCACAATTACAGTGCACCGTCCTGATTTGTTTAAAAACCTGTAGTGGTGCTTCAATTTACTTTAAATAAAACTAAAAACAAATTTATTCATGCTATCATACGTGTTTTTGTATTTCCTTATTACTTCATTTATACTTTTCAATATATGTATAATATTATTGTATAATATTTGTATTTACATGTTTTTTGGCACAGAAATTGTATCTGTGATTTGATTGTGTGGTGAATGGTGTAGTGTGGCAAAAAAATTTAAATAAAATAAAAATATTTGATTTTTATTTTATTATCCACGAAACTGATATCGGCGGATAGAATTTATAAGATTTAAAATTTATATTATCGTCCAAACGAAATTCAACAGAACTTCTGTCTTACGCTGTTTATTATGCACTTTTCACTTTTGTACGATATTGTTCGTTAGTCCTGCTGTTTTACTGTAGTCTCTATTGCATTTGCGATTTGGTTATACGTAATTAATTTCTATGCTTTTCGCGGTTGTAAGTTAAAATTTGGATTTCACATTATCACTTTCATTCTTTTGTACGTAAAGTGATATGGTATGTAACAATTTTCAATCAATTCAGACGAAATTGTTGTGTTTCCCCTTGGCGCAACCAAAGTTGAATCTTGATCCCATCAGAGAAGAGTATGTTGCTTATTTTCTGTTTGGATGAAAAATTTGTTTCGCATTTCACGATTCAACACACATATGCACAGTTTAAAAATTGATAAATCTCTGAGACATAACTTTGTGGTTCCACAATTTCGTGACGTTCGTAGATGTATCATCAATATTCACCATTCCGGTTTCAAAGGGATGCATCCAGGATCCGCAGAAGAAAAAGAAGCTGTTAATTCACATCCTGCGTTTTGTAGCACTAGTCTCAGATTTATAATTCTGGGGATCTCGCTTAATCTAGGATCAGACTGTTTATACACAGTCAAAAGAGACTTGGATTTTTAGAGGTTTTATAACTTTTGCAATGCAACAAAAAATACTTTACAGATTGTAACTTTTCTTTTCCTTTGTCGCCAATTCGACTTTGTATAAATTGTTACTAAATGATGAACTTTCATTGAAAGCATAAATTCTACAATAGTGTTAAACATTTTCAAAATTATCTTATACATTTTTTACATTTATACGCTTTTAAGGTCATCATAGAAGATGTATAACTGAGCTTTTACTAAATATATTTTTGTTAGACAACATTGTAAAAACTAAATATTCATAGTTTGTATTCTGCTTCCATCATGAAGGTAAATACAAGCTACAGCTGTGAAGATCTGTATTAATTATTTCGTCATGAATATGAAACGACCTACAAGTGTGAAGATTTCAATTTTATAATAATATTGAAAAGAATACAAATTGCCCTTGTGGTCAACCTTCATAACTACGTGTATGAATGCGGAAAATGGCAACTTAACGCTCTGAGCAAATACATTCGAGTACCAGAAAAAGAAATTCAGTGCTGCATTCTTAATTTCTGGTATGATTCCTTCCCTAGAATCTCTAAACCTAGTTGGTTCCAGAAAAAGGTCGAATACCAATTAATGCTGAAATTAAGAGTGTGGAAAGGGAGAGAAAGAAAATCGTTGCTTTTAAAAAAATTGAAAGCAAAATCAAGTTTCTGTAAACATGCATGAAATGGGGAAGACACAAACAAAGACAGAATGACATAAAGATTATAAATTATGTATTTATATGCATTTCATTCATGTAAAATTAATTTCTTAAAAAGAGTGTTTGGCTTCTTCTTTCAGCTGCCTGCCTACTTTTGCTGGATTTTTAATAGACTTTTCCGTAAGAATTTGTTGATTCTCGGCTAAAGAGTTGGCAACACTGGTGGAAAGTTAATCACGATGCACTCCTGCGTCGCGCGGAGTTTAGAGTTTGGAAAAGCCGCCTTCGCACCAGATGGTTGCGACATCGATCCCAATTAGGTTGAGTTGTTCTGAACTACTGCATGCCTTGGATGGAAACGTTAAACTGTAGGTTTTGGAATATTGGATCCTCCGTTGCAAGTTAGGTCATCTGTTCTTCTTCGCTTGCTCTCTATCCCTGGAAGTGCCCGTTGTGACGTCATAGTCTGAGACTCCCAACTATGTCGACCTTCACGTTCCCTTTTAATATGTCACTCCCACTTCTGTGACATGTCTACTAACTGTCTTCGTGTGTGAGCCTCTAGGTTCAACCTAATGTAACTTCGTTTCTGATACGCAGCACAAAAGTCTCATGAGACATAGATAATTGCGTCTAAACCTTACCTATGGGTGAATATCCTTTGAGAAATTGCAGGATTGCACTTGAGTTTATCAGAATGTAGACAGTCACCTTACATGAAACGCAGGTGAGGCCAACAGTTACATGAAAGACGTCTTGTAATCCTGAAACTGTCATTGTACGGGTAGACTTCAGATTTTTCAGTGCCGCCTGACTTGGAAACATCGTTGTAGCTTTGTGTAGAAAACTCTTTACTGCCTTAATTTTTGGATTTCTGAAAGCAGATGACACACACAAGTGCTTTGGGTATCTACAATGATATTTCCATGTTCACCGAAGCAATCCTAGAATTTATGCCTGGAGGGATATTCGAAAAGGTGATAAAAGTGGAGTGCATAGCAAGAGCTAGAGGTCGTTTTATATTCGAATCATGTGTAAATACTTGCCATCGGTAACCTTTCATTCGTATCCTAATTATCAACGTACAGAATTTTACAAAAATAATGGAAGCACTTATTATTTTTGGAGAATTTATTAATAAGCTGTAGGCACATCACGGGCTTTCAGAACAGAAACAATTCCACTTGAAATAGACTTATACAAGGAATACATATATTGTCGGAAATTGTAATTAAACATGTATCACCCATGTGACGAAAAACAGCTCGGTGCACAGTACAAATATTGCGCTATATCTCCATTCAAGACAGAGTAACGGAACATTTTTGCTTAGGAGAAATTAAAAAAAATGACCCATTATTCAAATAATTAATCATATACAGTTCTCAGTTAAATACATACTAGTGGAGCCTTATAATGATAACAAATTATGATATGTAGGCATCGTTAAATCCAAACTTCGTTCAAATGTTTTCAACACACAGAAGCACAACGAAAGTACGATAGATTTCTTAATAACGCCATTATTGTCGAAATTCAGTCGAATACACTACACGCAAACTCACTGCTGCGAGGAACATTCACTTAACAAGGAACAGACACATTTGTCTATTCGAATGGCGAGGCATAAATCCTTGAGTCTAAAAAGATTAGGAATATTATAGATATCATTAAATAAGTTGCTGCTCTTTTTATAGGAGCAGTTCCAGTAACAAACACAAACTTGACGACGACATCACTCAAAACCCAACCACACACCAACAACGACCAGAGCACAGGGAGAGTAAAAATAGCATCCTTCCATAGCGGTAGCCACTGTTGTCTCGAGCCAGCTTTTGGAACCCTGTACTCGTTACCTTACGTGGTAGCACAAGAGATGCACGGACTAGTTAGATAACGAACATGTCACATTTGTGTGAAATGTGTAGCGAATTTGTAATGTGAAAGTATGATGATGAAGCAGTGATAAAAGTTTAACAGATATGAATTCCAAGATGTAGGAATCTAGCGGCTTTCAACATTATTTTTTTCGTTAGAACTACAAAAAATATGACTATCTCTTTCAGTTAGCTCATGGGATACACATTTATGATACAAAATGGTTTGTATTATAGAACAATAAGTCTAACGCATGTTAGTTCTTTATCCTAGAAACATTTAGAGATAAGGCTTGGGTTTGCGGTTTAAGATGCAATCTGTATATTCTGATTTTTACTGCAGTGAATGACTGCGTTATGTGTAATAACCCATCCCAAGCTGTTGCCCTGGGAACCCCTTAACCATGCAAAATATTCGCTTCATTTGAACTCTACGTACGTGCAATGTTTGCAGCTTCAGTGGCCGACGATGGTTTTCTTTTCACCGTAGCTCTGACGTCTGAAAGCAAGCACTGGCTGGTAAACGTTTTCTTATGTTACATAAGAACATCCTCCCTCCACTTTTCACACGCTTTTTCCTATACTATAAGCTTAATATTGGACACAAGATAACGTACATGAAATACGTATGCGGAGCTTAAAAGAGCAATACTTCTTCTATACATACCTACAGTTTTTTTTAAAGTTTTTCAACATATTTGGTGAGGAGCAGTTTCCTGAAGTTCAACAGAGCATGTGAAGGGTATTATTTTGTCCCAAACTGAACAATAATGACAATAAATGCACGTTAAAAGTTAAACATACGGAAAATTCAACTTTTAAATCGAAATACAGGACCTTAGAATTAGTTCTAGATGAAAAAAAAATAAAATTAACAAAATATGCCAGAACTCCTCGCAATGAAAAGGAATGTGGGCTGAAGTGCCAGCATCTATCGGCCGAGGTGTTAGATGACAATACATGAGCTCTGCGTTGACCTTAAAATTATTTTCAGTGATGATAACCGAGTTCCTACTCCAAAACATAAATTCCGAGGGGAAAGTTTTGAGTCCTCAGGAATCAGAACCTCTTCATCTGGCCACGGCCTTACTCGATCGAGCGATTGGTAACGCTTCGCTCTTGGCGGCCTGTCGAATCAGGAAAAAAGCAGGAATATAATTACCATTCTTTCTCCAGAGACCGTGGGGCGCTGGAACCCTATTGTTGACTCACGTGTTCCACAGTTGTTATGCATTACGTCAGGTAGAAAGGAAATCATGAGCTAAGAAAAAATTAAAATTGGCATTGTTTTTGAAGGGAATTTTTTGGGGTTAGGATTAAAATGTCCACATATAAGATACATACATCCAGCTAAAAAAAATGTACTACATATTATAATGTAATTCCCAGCAAAGCTGCATAGCAAAAGCTACGATTCTTCAGTTATGACTTATGAGCAAACACGGTGTACTGGTTCCGATTAGTAAATATATGTTTATCTATCTGGTACCACATTTTAAATGTTAATAAAGAAAAGTTATCCATTACTAAAAACTTTTATCAAGTTAAAGTAACTCATACAATGTAACAACGACTAAGAAATCTCATTGCAAAAAAATCGCAATCATTGACAGAAAAAAAGAAAAACGTGATATATACAAAACTAAATTTATGTAATCAAAGATAAAAAAAGAAGAGGGGGGGGATGAAATGTCCGAACGATGATTACATGAATACATTTTTACTACACCAATATTTTCCATTTTTATCATCTATGGCTGGTTGTTTCTTTATTATTAACCAACATCAAGCACTACTTATGCTACATTAAGAGCTGGCCCTGACAGATTAACCCCGAAAAATGGGGTTAGACCAACGCCCCCTGAAACAAGGCCGCAGCACCAGTTCTTGACGACACCACAGGAAGACCTTGCCCTGACCGCCCTACCTAGTGGACTTGTGCTATCTAAAGTGACGGTGATCTCTCGTACTTAGATGCTTACGAAACTATAACAGTTGAAACTTTGTTCTCTTCAATTATTTGAAACAGGTATTTGCAATGGTAAAATGGGGAATTTGTACTGAGTACATAGCACAAGATCTGTAAACTCAACGTTATAAGTTTTTTTATTTATTAATTTTTTTAGGACGGGATGTGTTTTTCGAGGGCAAGTGATACAATACGTTGATTCTATTAGTGAAAAACAAATGCAACGAGACTTGAGGGGTTTGTTTAGCAACTCAATTTTAAGCTATTCTGATGGCTAAATAAAAATTGAAATTCCGTTTTAATTTTTCCACTTGCACTGGAAAGACCCCCACCCCTCCAAAAAAAAGTGAATAAATAAGACAACCTCGGTGCATCGAGTTTATTTATCTTGTTCCATTTATTCAGTACAAATACTTTTTCTTCTGTTTCTTTAATTTATACCTTATGCCACACTTAAACAAAAGGCCGACGCATGAGGGACTGTTAAGGAATCTATTAATCTTTTACCTTATTTTTCCATTCAGAAACTCATTCATTCATTCTTTTAACAAAATAAGATGTTTGATGGATACTTTCTTTTAACTTTTTAAATTTTGTTTAACTTCAAGTAAAGATCCTTTAAAAACACCATTTTCACTTCCTTCCACCCAAATCAGACAACCAACTGAGAGGGTGGGAGCTTGCACAAGAGTTTCCGCTTGCAACAGGAAGTATACAATTTATTTAGAAATCACCTTTTAGAACACTCTACATATACTTAGTAAGAGGTTCATGATAAAGGTGTTTAAAATTAAACAAATAGTGAAAATTAGACTAAACAAAATAATTTTTTAAATTATGAAAAAATAAGAAAGTAGTGTAACACGATAGAACGAAAGATGAAAAAACATAAATGGATTCAATTTTTTTATTTTATTAGTGCTAAATACTTTTTTTTTAAATTATTATGTTCCGTAATAACTAAATAATTCACTGACTACTTATAATATAGTCAGTAAATTGTTGAAATATTATATATATAGGCAAAATCGGTTTTTATAAATATATATATTTTTCTGCAACACAATACCGACAAGAAATCGAACTTGATATCGATATATGTTTTAGTTTTTATTTGACACATTTTTAAATTTCAGTTTTATTTATGTTTCACATTCACAAATACATTTTTCTTACTATCTCTAATATTTAGCCTTGCTGCAAAGTTGCAACACACACTATCTAGGGCATTCAACTTAAACACATTTTTTTCTGAATATGTTAGATGAAAAAATTGGTTTATTTTCAGTTAAGAAATCTTTTTGCACCGTCAGTTTAATAGTTCGAAGTTTTCTCGTTTTCGGCCCAACAGTGTGCCATAAGTAGTAGCATTACCTTAGGGAATTAAATATTAAAAGTAATAAAACTTAGTTTTAACACCCTGTTGGTGGGTGTTAAATCTAAGTTTTATACTATATATATATATATCATCATCATCATCATTGTCAACCATTATCAATCCACTGCTGGACGAAGGTCTCCCCAAGTTTCCTCCACAACGGTCTGTCTTGTGCCAGTCTCCTCCATGTCACCCCTGCATACTTTCGAATTTCATCCACCCATCTCCCATGTGGTCTTCTTCTGGGTCTTTTCCTGTCCCTTGGAATCCAATCTAAAATTTCGGCTGTCCATCGATGATCTGTCCTTCTGGCAGTATGTCCAGCCCATTGCCATTTCAGGGATTTAACTCTGATCATGATGTCTTCCACTCTTGTCATTTTTCGGATCCACGAGTTCCTCTTCTTATCTCTCCTGGTTAACAAGCATGCACCTCTCCATGCTACTTTGAGTTGTCTGCAGCCTTTGTATGTCTCTTTTAGTTAAGGTCCACGTCTCTGCACCATACGTAAGCACTGGAAGGATGCATTGATCAAACACTTTTCTTTTAAGACATAATGGCATATTGCTCTTGAAAATTATGCTGTTTCTTCCAAAAGCTCTCCAGGCAAGTTTTGTACGCCGATTAATTTCTTCATCCATGTGACCCTCACTTGATATCTGCTGTCCAAGATAAACGAACGTGTCTGTTATCTCCAGCTTTTCTCCATCAATCGATAAATCTTCATTTCTTGTAAAAGCATTGAACATCACTTTTGTCTTCTGAAAGTTCATTTTTAATCCCACTTCTTTACTCTTGTCAGCAAGTTCCTGGATCATACTCTGCAGCTCTGATGGGGTAGTTGCAAAAATGACTACGTCATCAGCAAAACGAAGGTGAGTTAGATAATCTCCATTAATCTTTATCCCCTTGTTTTCCCAGCTCAGCGACTGAAAAACACCAATGTGGCATTGAAGAGCTTCGGAGATATGGTGTCACCTTGTCTCACTCCCTTTCCAATTTTTATGTGTGTTGTATTTTCAAACAGCCTAATCTTTGCACTTGCATTTTCATAGATGTTATTAATAATATTAATGTATGCATCTTCAATACCGCAGGTTTTCAAAGCCATTGTAACTGCTGATGGTTTCACCGAATCAAAGGCTTTTTCATAATCGATAAAAGCCATGCACAATGGAAGTTCATATTCCCTCGCTCTTTCAATTAGTTCTCTTAGCACGTGGATATGATCTATTGTGCTGTAGCCAGTCCTGAATCCAGCTTGTTCTCTCGGTTGAGCCATGTCCAGTGTTACCTTCAAGCGGTGTGAAAGAACTTTAGTGAAGATTTTATAAACTACTGATAGGAGGCTGATAGGTCTGTAGTTTCCGAGATCCTCAATGTCACCTTTCTTATGTAGCAGGATCATTGTAGCGGTGTTCCAATCCTCAGGAATCTTTCCTTCATTAAGGCATCGAGTGAAAATTTGGGCGAGTACTGTTTCGATTTCTCCACTTGCTTCTTGTATGATGTCTACAGTAATTCCATCTTCTCCTGGAGCTTTTCCCCTCTTCATGTTCTTGATTGCATGTGCAACTTCTGCTGGAAGGACTGGAGGAACTCTGGTACTGGTATCTTTCATGATGTCTGGAGTGCATATATCATCCCTTTCATATAATTTGGAGTAGAAATCTTTCACTCTTGTCAAAATTTCTCCTCTATTTCTTGTTACAGAACCATCTTCTTTTCTCAGTGCCATAATCTGTTTTCTTCCCTTACTGAGATGTCCCTTTGCTATCTTTAGGCTTTGGTTGTTTTCAATTGCTTTCCTCACTAGTTCACAGTTGAATTTTCTTACGTCTTCAGTGATACTTTTTCGTACTGTCTTGCATAGCTCTATATATTCCACTTTGGAAGTCACATCTTCTTTAGTTGTCCTCATCTCTCTTCTTTTTTGCATCAACATTTTCGTTTTTCCTGATAATTTATTTACATGCAACTTGTTCTTAGACACAGCTAATTTTGTTGCTGTTTCCATAAGAGCTTTGGTTACTTTTCTGTTAACTTCAGAGCTGTCCACTTCTTCCGATGTTAGGCCTTCTAAAGCAGAGAACCTGTTCTTCAGTTCCAACTTAAAGGTATTATGGTGTTTTTTAAGGTTGGTTATGTCAATAGATTTTGTTTGTCTTATGAGCTTGCCACGTTCAAGTTTAGTGTTGAGGTGCATCTTACATCTCACCAATCTATGGTCACTACCTGTGTTGAACTTGTTTAGCACACTGCAGTCTTCTATGACGAATTTTTTGTTACACATAATAAAATCAATTTCACTTGTCGTCCCATTTGGATGTCTCCATGTCCATTTCCTGTGTGGCTTTTTCTTGAAGAAGGAGTTCAAGATGAAAAACCCTTCTGCCTCTGCAAACTCAACGAGAGTATTTTCACGCTGGTTTCTGTTGCCGTGACCGAATTTACCTACTGAAGTTTCATTCTGTTGCCGTTGCCCTATTTTTGCATTGAAATCTCCCATAATTATTTTCAAGTGCTGCTTAACTTTATTTTTTAGATGACAAATTTCCTCATAAAATTCTTCAATTTCTTCTTCAGGATGACTTGTGGTGGGTGCATAAGTTTGAATAATCTGAGCATATATATATGTTTTGCCACAGAGCACATGGTTTTTTGCTTCCGTGCATATTTAAATTTAACCTGATATAATTATTTTATTGAATATCAATTTTAGACATCTAAAGAAAACCGTGCAGTTCATTACAAGGAACCCTTTATTTCCTGAAGATACTTAACAAACACTTTCTAAAAGGAAGCTTTAAAAGCAGGACTGGAAGAATTTTTGGTAAATTAACTTGCTGGTTAGTTTACTGTGATCCTCTTCATGGCATTTTAAAACTGGGCATGTTTCCAGTTTTAGAAGAATATATGTCAATAAGTTTTGCACCAAACAGTTTTGTTTGAAAATATGGAAGAGATTTTTCAACAAAATCTTGTATGATAGAAAGGATCATAATAAATGCTGATGTTGGGTAAGTCAGTCCTCCATGGTCTTGATTTGCGATTAAATTAAGAATGGGTGCCATGCAATTACAGTTAGCCAATTTTTTCCAAGCAGGAGGGGTAGTCTGTTCTTTCATCAATAACTTTCACTAAATATTCAGCCACAAAAGCTAAACTTGCAAACTTTAAGCTGACTCACGGTGTTTTTTGTTAAAGGGAGAAAATATATATAATATATCAGATCTCTACAACCAAAGGTAATGCTGCAGAAGAACAGTATTTCAAATAAAATGAAACTGAAGAGGAGACCAATTGCACCGAATAAAGACTCTTACTGATTACGAATAGGGAAAAATGGGTGGGGTGGGTACACGCATTTCGCTAAAGTGTGTTTATGTTTATTCACTATCAGCCCTTGCAAAAATGCTGAAATTTCTACTGGCCAATGTGGCTAGTCGAATAAAAATTTTACTAGCCAAATGCCAAAATCTACTGGCCACGCAAAGTAAAAAAAAGTGAGTAACTTCTTTACTTGAATTTCTATGAAATTAAATGGGTGAATGTTTTTTCCCCTTTCTAATGAGAGATCCCTCTCCCATTTACTTCATAAAAACAGATGCAGAGCAATTACTGCACAGAAACATTGGATTGATTACAAATATTGCATATGCTTCTGTTCTAAAATTATTTTTTTACAATTTATTTTCAGTGCTATGATATCATTACTATCTTAATTTACACGTACATAATTTGTTTTCGAGAGGCCATTGAATTTAGATGTCTAATTTCTTTAATAATATTTAAAATAAAAGGGCAAAACTAAAATATACATATATAAAGTGGCACTAATAATGTTGATACAGTTCACCGCTGATATGTACGTACTGTGTCTGATCTTCCCATCAGAGTTATCTGCCCACCAGAATCAAATAGCATTTTGAGGATCAAAATCTTCAATTGAAGGGCCATTGCATCTGATCATCATTAAGTAATATAAAGTGTCACTATTCAGACCTTCCGGATTACTCATTTTGAGGGTCATTGCTGAAAAGCCACGCTCATAATGAGCAGTACTGCATGACATTAGATGTAGCACATTGCCATAACAGTTTCTTTCTTTTGTCCGCTCATTTTTCCGTGCTCAAATGGGCAAAAAGGAACGCAGCAGTAAACAATAATACTTCCAGCAAGAAAAATGAAAATAATTCACACACACGAAACTAAAAAATAGTTACAAATGAGTAAGTAGACATCCACGTGTATTAAATATTACTTACCAATCACGCGCGTATAGATTAGAATAACAGTAGGGCTTCAGCGCCCCCAGATGTCAAATCTTAGAACTAGAAAGTGGGCGTGATTCGCGACGATTCGTTGTTCTATTGCGCATGCGGCAGGATGCTAAGCTTGATCGAGTCGGGCCATGATCTGGCAGAATCAATCAGCCAATTTATCGCTTATCTAATTCGTCCGCACCACTCCAGCGCGGACCAAGGCGTCAAGGAATTAGATGGGATCCACCCCCCTCGCAACGCTGGTACCGTTTCATGCATCTTCTATTCCAATATCTTACCTTATTTCCAATGTAATTGGAAAAGATAAGTTAAAGATACTATCTAATAACCTTACACCGCTGTGCGAGCTAACGTTTTTAGTATTATAAAATATTTATGTTTTCATCATTAAACTGCAAACATATTGTAGAAATTGATGCCCCATTTCATCTCAAAGTTCTTGAAATTAAATTAAAGTGAACTCATTGAAATTTCCAAAGATAGATGTTCCTTTTATAGATAAAGAAATTTAAATTTGATTCATTTGTTGGCATAGTAACATTAGTCAAGAGTTGATAACATTAGTCATTTTGTTAGTAGAGCAATCAGTTTTATATGCTAGTGCATTTTTTTAGGTTCCTGGTTGATTCATATGCCAAAACCATTGAGAAGCACTTGAAACATGGAATAACTAACACAGCTCAAGCCTTTTCGAAAATGACTTAGGTAAATCTGAGGTCAAAAACAAGCTGGGCAAAATAGTGTTGCTCATATTATCATATTTCAAATTTTACTTAGTTATTTGCCTATTTCAGCATTTTTCGGTGAGCGGATTGAATTAATTACTTCCGTTTATTTCCCGAATAGTTAAAATTCTTTGGAATTAAAAGCCATTAGAAAAGTGAGAATGTTGCAGCATTCTCTATTTGAGCTTTAAGATTTATCTATAAATGTTCACTATTGAAAGTGATATTCTGTAGTTTGGTCAAAGAAATTTCAAGTAGCAAATTTAAAGGTTTTCGGTATATTAGCAAGAATTATTTCCAAACCCGAAGTTTCGTTCAGCATCTGACTATAATAACGCTCATACACAGAACGGCAACGTCAATGCCGGTTGCTCGGACGTGATATTTTGTTACCTGTTACCGACAGTTATTCCGTTTAAGAAATGGCTGCTAAAATATTATTTCGTGTGTTTGGACGAAGGTATGATGATTGTTCTGTAATTTATCATACCTCGCTTTTCTGTCACAACCAACCGGCACAGTTGTTGCGCGATCCCGAGGCTCTAAAACTGATATCTGTGGGTGACGATATTTTTCTAACCTTCTATCAGTCATGTTCGCACCGCTGTCCCCGTACATAAAGTTCTGATTTCACTCCGTCTATTTAAATTCGTTGTATGCCTCATAAAGCCAATTTAGGGCAACAGATCAGACATCTGGCAAGAACAACACTCGAAACCAATGATGAAAAGAGTAATACCCACTGCCAGCAAGACTGGTGTAAAGGTATTCATCTCAGCTCTCGTATGCCTTTGGCCGATGAATGAGTGGTGTTTCTTTGACATGTCAACAACACAGCAAACGCCCATTTGCTTCTTCACTGCAGTACTGCAAACTGTTACTTCGAAAATCTAAAAACAATTTCGCCGTAATAAAAACAATCTATTGCTGAACTTAGTTGCGAATTAGTATCCATAGATCTACTCCTGAAGAGAAGGTATACAGATGAAGATGTAGCTGTAAGGAAACCTGAAAACTCTCATGCGATCAGTCTTGGATTTGCAAGTGAAACACTATTTCCCGATTGGTTGCGCTCCAAAAGCAGGGCACAATCAAAAGTTTGATTTGTTATGGAAAAAATTTGACCCTAAATTGAGTAACGGGATCAGTTTTCTTCACATCAAACTGGTATAAGATTTTCGACAGCAGCATTGGGTGATCCAGCAAAGAAAAAACTCTTCGGTGGCTGCGTTTCAATTCAAACAACTGCACTTCATCCAAAGAAATGCCACGCATTCAATCAGCCAATAGCCTTCGTGCAGTCCATGATGTCACAAGTTTTTCTAACCAATGGCCTTCGACGTTTACTCGAAGTCATTGTCACAGAAATGGTGTGTGGACATTTTACTGCATTCTGTGTAACACAACCAATTCAAACAACTGCACTAAATTTAACCTTCAAACAACTGCCCTAAATTTAACCTAAGAGCTTTTCAAAAAAGGAAACGGATTTCTTTGGACGAAATGTTTGCACATCATTTCTATCAAAAACCACGCGACAACGCATTAGGTAAGGATGTTCACGGAATCGGGGACTACATGCTTCGGAGTAATTTGAATACATTTGGCAGAACAGCGTGTTTTTTTTGGGGGGGGGGTGTCGCGTTCCATATGGAACTTTTCTAAAACTCTTGTAGTCGGTGTGAGTTAAGAAACATTAAGACTGACGAATACATATTAATCATTCTTTGTATGAGAGGTTTTAAAAATATTTAATACTTTGATCAGTAAATCTGTAACATAACTGTTCAAAATGAAAATGGTAAACAAGATGTAACCGCGAAATTATGCAAGAAATAAATTAAAATAAAAAAAACTCTTAATGCCTTTAATGATAATCGATAGACATCTTAGTAGGTAATTCATGCACTCTTTTTTCAAGACATTTTCTCATGATAGATGAAATTTTCTTCAGAGCAAGTCAGAATAGCATTTTAACAAGACTAGAATACAATTACTTTCTTTATTGCATTAGCCTTTTTCTTGGTGTTGCGGATGTGCGATGACTTGTATGAATAAGAGACGTACTGCATTCCATCCTCATTGGTGGAATCGGTTTTTGCCTTTAGCAAATAATATTTGCATCGCTGGGATATACAATGCAAAGAATGCTTAAATGAAAAAAGAAATGTTCCGTCCATTTGGCGAAATCATAAAGCTTCCTGAAAGAAAGAACTGACTTTGGCTCTCCTTTTTGCTCGTTTTTCTTTTATACATAGCCAAATGCCTTCTGAACTTAGTTGTGTTTGTAAGGTGTATAGCGATTATGTGTAACTGACTTTCTGAGCACTACATAAATCAATTCTTAAAAACTTCAACTATAGTAAATCAGGCGTCACCCAAATTACCCGAAAGGAGGCTAAAACAAGTATTTCTGTTTCTCGTAGGAATGAAGATTTCTCTCAAGCTCAATCTTGACAAATTTCATAACCGTTCAAAATATAGAAATCCTGTTTCCTGGCTTAACACTTCCAAAAAACTCAGAACAAGAGATCCGTTTAGCGAGTTACAGCAATACATCTCACCAACCAAAATATCAAAAAGAAAACTTAAATTTTACGAACTGTTTTTCATTTAACCAATATTGTTGCAAAAAATAGCTCTTTTGGCTAATCATCCACATAAGGCTCCCAAATAGTTCTGAAATAGACGTTTGGTGGCAACACGTTAGTACAAAAATATTTCCTTGGATTGGATTGGATGACGTTATTCAGTAAATATTTAGCTCCAAAAAGCTTTTATGCTGTGGGCTCTTATTTTATATCTTCAGCTTAAATTTAACAATCCGTTGGTTAAATCCTAAGTCAGAAATGCACGATCTCAAAATTGAACAACGCTCTGGCATACGCCGCAAAGGAATACACGTCGCACTCCAAACTGCTTGAACTAATTGGAAACCGACTACGAAATTTAACCCCAAAAAAAAATTGTGGTTGTGTTTATATAGCATAATAACGCCCTCAAACGGAAACAAACGCGTCGGCAGACTCCGCTTTGTGATGCCCGCAGCATTTCGTAATTACTTTCGCTCTTTTGTGTATTGCGTCAGTCCAAGAGCATTAAGATCAGTTAAGCAAGGATTTAAAAATTCCTTACATAGGAGGCAAAGATTTACTGTTTTACCTACTAATCTTTAGCGCAAGCAGAAATTTCCCAAGGGGAAAGCCGTGGCGCAGAGAATTTCCCCAAAGTGGGGGTGAGCTTCCCTAAATTTTTTGCGAAAAATAGTCAAGTGCCGTAACAATTACGCAGGAGGTTGACTTTTGTACATTTATTCTAATCCAGTTACTGGTAATGCTACAGTACAAGAAAGGTAAATAATTAGAAGAAGCGATAGACGAAATTATTTTTCTGGTTAGGTTTTTATAAATTTATTTATCAGAACTACTTCTTTTGCTCAGAAATTCTCTGGTTTTTACTCTGAACATGTTTAAGATTATACAATGTGGTTTGAATAGTTTGTGTTCCATAAATGCAAGTAAATGGCTCCGCATCATTTTTGCGGCGAGAATGTGTGTCTAGAAAACGGCAAGATCATTGGCTACACACTGTTGGGATCATCATGGCTCCCCCTAACGGCATTTGCTGATGAAATACGTATGATAAAGTTGGGAGAGAACAGAAGTACTGCCAAAACACTCCTTCTCTTCGGAATAGTATCCATCCATAAAAATCCAGACGTAAAGGCAATATATTTTTTAGGTCAGTGGTTATTTGCAAATGAGGGGAAAACTAAAGCAAAAGCTCTCAATGTTTTAAAGGACTCTTTCAAAATTTGTCACTATTCGATTTCATCTGGGAGAACATCAATATATACTCTTTTTTATCTTAACATCCATCTAATTAGCTTAATTAAAAAAGGAAAGAAGTCATAGAAATTGATACAGGAAAATGAAATAAATAATCTAAAATATAGGTATAATATATTTTTTTAAATATAATGTGTGCTATATCCAAAATAAAACAATAGATCTTTCGAATTTTGCTCCATCGGTGATCCGCACTCTATAAAATGGAGAGAATAATTTTTTTATCCATCGATACTTCAATGTGGTTTTCGAACACGAACGGAATTTATACTTCGGATGTGTATTCACTATCCATAGTAGCTGTACTTGTTACTATTGATGACACATTGTTCCCAGTATAATTCTAGAAATCTCTCCAGATTTCTTATGTCCAATGTAATATTCTCGGCACATTAATGGAAAGTTGTTTTAGTAAGTTTTTGTATCACCTAGTAGTCTATGTAGAAATATGCATTCAAATTTTACGTAGATTAAAATTTTTGTTTACACAAATGAAAGTGAAGCCTTTTTCTGAAATTGTAAAATTAAGGGGATACTTTGAATTACCATTTTCACGGCATCGATCAGTACCTTTTACTTATACAACTTACCTTATATTTGCTATTTCACTAAAACTTGTCAGATTTGAAACTCCTTTTTGTGTAATTTAATGGATGGACCTTTTGAATAGAACAAATTATGTATATTCCTTACCAAGGTTGACACTAAACCGGACGTATCATAAGGAACAGATCTATTGTTCGTATTGATATTGAAGAAAGCCGAATCCTATGAGATTGCTGTTGTTTTCAGCAGCATCCGCAAATTAGAGTTGTAGGAATACGGCTGAAATGCTTTATTAACAGGCTAAACATCAGTGAGCAACGGTTAAAATGGAGAAGTGAACATTAATTGTAACAGCAGTTTAAAACACCGCACAACAAATAACGACCAACCAACAGCCTTTCTGTAACTTTATTCCTGATACTTGGGGTACTCACCTTAATTAAAGATCAAGCATCTTACACAACATACGTTGCAAGTCAAAGGAATGAAGCACTGCATGGCATTTTTATTAATATTTAAAATTTAAAATTACGATACGGTGGTCATTTACTTTAATTTCGTTCAAACACAGAAACATATTGTATCCCTTTAAAGTCACAATTTTAATACGTATTAAACTAGAACTCTTGTTTTCTAGTTTTCTTATGTACATATTTTTCACCCCCAAAAAATATCGAACTAAGATAACCATTTTCGCACGTCACAGTGGAAGAGTTATTTACCTTGACTCTAAGCTGACTTCGCTGTTATATTTTGAAGAATGCAGAACAAATTTTAACTGATATTTCACTAGATTTGTGGGCACAGTGTGACACACACAAGATAAAAAAAACTGCTATGGGACAAGGAAAATGAAGAAGGTGCAAAACAATTTAATTAAATCACAAAGGCACAATTTAGAATCGCTTGCCGTACTCGCGGAAACACTGAAATTGAGGAAAGAGTAACAGGGAAAATCCCAGTAAAAAACTGATAGAACGAAAGTCTACAGTATTCGACGATTCTCCACTGGAAAAAAACAGAGTGCAAATTAAAATAATATTTAATGAGCTGTAGTTCTTGTTACATCAACATAAAATAAATGAAAAGATCACTGAAGAAGAGAAATCACACAGTTCTCTCGCAAGAGCAGAAGAACCATGAAAACCACGGTGGCTCTACTTGTTATTTTCTTAGTGGTTACTTTGGGGGGAGAGGAAATAAACTGTTATTATATTTTGTAGGGAGGAATGCATATTTCCTCTTGTCATTAGTTCATGACCTCAGTTTTTTCACTAACATTATTATTATTATTAAAAAAAATATTAGTAAAATATATTATTATTATTAATATATTTTTAGCACGTCTTTTGTAAAAAAAGATCGTGCTTATGTTACCGGTTTGTCCGTTCGTCCGTCCGTCCATCGGTTCGTCTGTACCCACGATATCTCTGCAACTATTAGTCCGATTTGAAACATTGTTTTTGCATTGGGAAGCTTGAAATATGCGAATGATGATCCTTCATTTCATTACATTTACGTTGTACAATTTCGCCGCTAGAGGGCGTAAATGCAGATGATGTCGAATTCAAAAATACGTTTTATTCCACATATATGCTTCTAAACATCCGATTGAAAAAATTATTTTATCTTTCGATTCAATTTATGTCGAAGAATATATTTCAAATACGTGGAGATAATTTATATATACGATGTCATCGCTCTGTCCACGTTATTTTATAAACAACGAATATCAATTGAAAAATTGTTTATCCGACACCGCTGGGATCAAACCCCAGATCTCCCGATAACAAGCTGCGTGCGTTCGCTTTACGCTACGGTGCCAACAATTCACAGCGTTATTTGTGGTTTATCAGTCAGCATCTGACTACACAAATCCATATTGATGGGCTCAGCAACTGATGTATCGCCATCTAGTGGCATTTAACAAAGTAAGCTGTTTAATTACAGCTGATAAATCCAAAGGGCGATAGAAATGGTGAATATATTTCAAATACGTGGAGATAATGTAAATATACGATGTCATCGTTCTGTCCACGCTGATGCATTTGCAGCACGTGGACAGAGCGATGACATCCTATATTTAGGTCGAAGAGTATTTTAAAAGATAAAGTTACTTTCTCAAATTAAGCATAGATTTTCCGCAAGGTGGCGTAGAAGTAAATTACATTTTCCCCGATAATTCTTCTTTAGCGGAAACACCCCCTGATGGAAAATCTTTTTCATAAAATTTCAAATTTTTCGTAAAGAATACTCTGGCCGCCAGACGGCGTAAGTGTTGATTTTTGCTTCTGAAGTATTTGCTATAAAATCTGAGCTTGTAAAATATCGATTGAAAAAATTCTTTCGTGGACTGATGTCACTCACATCGATAAAGCTTTTCGAAATATTTTCTTGTTAAAATATTCCACAGTTTCTCCGCCAGGGGCCGTAGTTGTATATCTTATTTTCGTCAATATCTCTACTTCTAGGAGTCCGATTTGAAAATTTTTTTCTTTGTTGGATAGTGTTTTCAGAGTGACATGTTTTTCATATAATTTAAAAATTTTCAGGTAATTCATAGACTTTCCGCTAGGGGGCGTAGAGATAAATTGCGTTTACCCCTATATCTCAGTTTATAAATCTCCGATTTGGAAAATTCTTTCTGCACTGGATACAGCTCTGATGAGAAATCGTTTGCACATAATTTCTAATTTTTGTTAAAAAATGGTTTGGCCACCAGGTGGCGTAAATCTTAATTTCCGCTTCTGATGTATTTGTAGCATAATATGAGCTTCTAAATTCTCGATTGAAGAAAACATCGTTTGTAGATCGATGCTACTGCTCATGTCGACAAACCTTTTAGGAACATTTTCTTCTTGAAATAATGCATGGTTTCTACGCCAAGGGGCTTAGTTGTATATCGTATTTTTGTCAATATCTCTACTGCTAGGAGTCCGATTTGAAAAATTCCTTCTTTGTTGGATAGTGTTTCCGATGTGAAATGTTTTCCCTATATATTCAAAATTTTCAAGTAAATCATAGACTTTCCGCTAGGAGGCACAAAGGTAAATTGTGTTTTCTGTTATTTTTGGTTCTAGAACTCCGATTTGAAAAATTCTTCCTGTGTATGGAAAATATTTTTCACATAATTTCTAATGTTTGGTAAAGAGTGGTTTGCCCACCAGGGAGCGTAAATCTTAATTTCCGCTGTTGATGCACTTCCAGCAAAATACGAGCTTCTAAATTCTCGATTGAAAAAAACGTCGTTTGTAGACCGATACTAATCAAGTCGACAAACCTTTTAGGAACATTGTCTTCATAAAATAATGCATGGCTTCTACGCCAGGGGGCGTAGATATATATATCATATGTTTGTCAATATCTGTACTTCTATGAGTCCGATTTGAAAAATTCCTTCTTTGTTGGATAGTGTTTTAAGTGTGACTTGTTTTTCATATAATTTAAAAATTTTCAAGTAATTCGTAGACTTTCCGCTAGGAGCGTAGAGGTAAATTGCGTTTGCCCCTATATCTCTGCTTCTAAATCTCCGATTTGAAAAATTCTTTCTGCACCGGATACAGCTTCTGGTGGGAAATCGTTTGCACATAATTTCTAACTTTTCTAAAAAAAATGGTTTGGCCACGAGGGGGCGTAAATCTTAATTTCCGCTTCTGATGTATTTGCAGCAAAATATGCTTCTGAAGCATATTTTGCTTATTTACCACAGCCTTACAATATATATATTTTTGGGTTATTTTTTTTCATCAGTAACATGGTAAAGAAAACCACCATGCTAGTCACCTCATGGATAAAAGAAAAATTTGAAAAAATAGAAGATCCAGTGCAAACCTCAATATTATATGGGCGAGTACTTCACAAAGTAAAAGTACCTCCCCGGTGTGCAAAAATGGTTTCCATTAATGTTCTAAATTGTTCAGTGTTAGGTGATATCATGCTTTTACAGCCCATCAATACTCTTGAAATAGATTTTCTGTGGGTAGGGCGCTCGGTGAATGAAACCAAAGCACTTACCTTTATTAAAGTTATAAACACTTCAGATCAGCCTATCCATATGAACAAGCATTCCAAAATAGTTACAGCTGAACCAGTTAGGGTAAGCCACGTTACCTCAGTGGAAAGTCAGCTTGATGACTGTTCTTCTTGGGAGAACGAGTTCGATGTTTCTCAGATACCACCTCCCCAGCTGGAAAAATTACTGGAATTTTTACACAAACATCGCATGGCTTTTGCCAAGAGTGTGCCCGAACTGGGAAAATGTGAAACTTTACTTTACCAAGTACATCTTACAGATGATATCCCAGTGAGACAGAGACCGTACAGGGTACCTTATGCTTTAACACCCGAAATGGACAGGCAGGTAAATGAGTTGTTAGAAGCGGGTATCATTCGCCCAAATAGATTTATTTTGGTTGTGACTGACTATTTTACACGTTGGCTAGAAGCATATGCCCTGCAAAACGTTAAGAGCTTACTCAGCCCCAGTACTTCTTGTGGAAAAAGCGGACAACAGTTACCGTCTGTGTACAGATTATAGAAGATTCAATTCAAAAACAGTTCCAGATTCCTATCCAATTCCAAATTTGGTGTAAATGGTAGACTCCTTAGCAGGAGCTACTTTATCAGCTCCTTAGATTTAACTTCAGGATTTTTTCAGATGGCTGTTCACCCTACAGATACGTACAAACTGCATTTGTCACAGATAAAGGTCTGTTTGAGTGGCTACGTGTACCTTTTGGAATGCGGAATAGCCCAAATAGTTTGCAACGTCCGATGGAAATCGTGTTATCTTGTTTAAAACCACTGCAGATAGGCATTTACATTGACGGCATTGTGGTAGCCAGTAAAACCTTCGAGGAACATCGCGAAAAATTAGAAATTGTTTTCCAGAGGTTGCCAAAGCACAATTTGAAATTGAAGCCAGATAAGTGTCATTTTCTCCAATCCTCAATCCGTTACTTCGGATTTGTTGTCAGTAAGGAAGGTGTTAAACCAGACCCTCGGAATATCGAGGCAGTGAAGAATTTTAAAATACCTAGCACAATCAAGCAAGTTAGAGGTTTTTTGGGTTTAACAGGTTTTTACAGGAGGTTACCTCTCACTGACCTGTTTCAAAAAAGTCAACCATTTAAATGTGCATCTGAAGCACAGCAGTCATTTGAAAATTTACAACAGGCCTTAATTAAAGAGCCATGTTTGAAGCTCCCCAACTTTGAGAAAGAGTTCACATTAGCTTGTGATGCGTCGCAGTATTCTGTAGGGGCAGTCCTACAACAAGAAATTGAAGGAAAATTTTATCCCGTAGCCTTCGTTAGTAGAAAGTTAAAATGAGCAGGAGTGAACTATTCTGTGGTGGAGAAGGAGATGTTGAGTGCTGTGTTCTCAGTAAATTATTTTAAGCAGTACCTATATGACGGACCATTTACTATTATCACAGACCAAGCCGCTTATCCTATGTCTTCAAGCTCAGAGATCCCACTTCCAGGATAACCCGTTGGTGCATGTCGCTACAACAGTTGGAATACCAAATTTTGCATAGGCCTGGTAGATCAAATGTTTAGGCAGACTATTTATCAAGACCAATGAGGTCATTCGGGAGGTCAGCCAATGAGGTCATTCGGGAAGGAATTGCTGATGAAGGTTTAGAAAACTCCAGTGTTAGAGAATTTCAGAGGGAAGATGCAAAATTAAGAAAGTTAATTGAAGTACTTGAAGGTTCTTCTGATTTGCGAAAGAGTAAAAATTCTGATGAATTTTATCTTTACAATGGTCTGTTGTGTCATTATTCCATGCCAAAATCTGGAAGCACTCGATACCAACCCATAGAGCAGTTGGTCATTCCAGAAAAAAATGATTCCGGAAATTTTAAATTCGTGTCATGATTTGGTGGCTCACCCAGGATTTCAGAAAACAGTAGAAAGAGTTAGAGCTCGGTTCTATTTCAATAACATGTACAAGATTGTCAAAAACTATACAGCCACTTGTCATTCTTACATAAGCAAACGAGGATACAAACCCAACACGAAAGCAGCACTCATGAGGTCTGAGATAACCAGCTGGCCTTTTGAAAAGGTGGCGATGGATGTAGTTGGTCCACTACACACGTCTAGCTCCTGAAATAGATTTATTTTGGTTGTGACTGACTATTTTACACGTTGGCTAGAAGCATATGCCCTGCAAAACGTTAAGAGCTAAATTATTGCCGAAACTCTGGTCGGAAAATAAATAGTTACTCATGGTGTACCGGATCACATTCTCACAGATAGGGGCACTAATTTTCTCTCCAAAACAATTATGAAAGTATATGAGAATCTCGGAATTAAGAAATTGAATACCAGCCCATATAAGCCCTCTACAAATGCGTTCTGCGAGAAGCTGAATCATGTATTGGTTCAGGCACTTAGTCACCTAGTCTCAGAAAATCAGGACGATTGGTACCAATGTTTGCCCCTAGCACTACTTGCACTGAGAACAACATTTCATTCAAGCACAGGTGAGACTCCTGCCTACTTAGCCTATGGAAGAGATTTAGCCTTGCCCTATAATTTGATTGGAAGTCTTACTCTCCACACTTATGCGTCACAACAAGAATATTGTGACGAGATGACAAACAGGCTTAATACTGCTTTTCAGGCAGTAAAAGCAAACCTAGAGAAGGCAGCAGAAGTTCAAGAGAAGCAAAGAGCGGAAACCGATGTAGATAAGAAAATCACAGTGGGAGAGAAGGTGTACCTTTATACTTCAGCAGTAAAACCTGGAACCTCTAGGAAATTGAGTAAACTCAGCTCCGGTCCGTACAAAGTGACCAAAGTTGCTTCACCTGTTAATTACGAGATAGTATTAATTGCCGATCCAAGGCGAAAGGAATTCGTACATGTCGACAGACTTACAAAGGTAGCCGATCGAGTGATACTCCCAGCAGAAGACTTGAATAGTTCACACAGTCCTGAGACCATGAAGAGCCCCAGGAGGATGAAAACCAGCCAGCGTCAATAAACCAAGACCATAATGATTGGTCTATATACATACTTTTAAGGTAAAGTTTAACAGGTGGATCTGAACCCAGGAGTCGAGCTCAGACGGGAGCCCAAGCATCAGGGAGCGCGGCATTAAGAGTTCCTCAGCAGAGTAGTATAGTTTTTCTACGTTTCAGCATTCCGCACGAATACAATCTTCGCCGGAAAAATGAGCCAGGATTTGTCATCAGGCCAACAAGAGCCTGAGGTGAAATTTTGAGGCTTTCTGTCTCATCTTGAAGAAAATGTTGTGGGTGCACTGTCAACAAGTAATACGTAATGCGAAGTGTAAAAATTGTATATATATATATATAAGTGTAATGGATGCATCCTGTATAGAACCGTTTCGTGTTTCTTTGATTTCATTATGTATCATGTAACGTAGAGTCTTTTACTCTGTGTTGCATTCATGTTCTGGAGCCTTGTGCACTTATTTTGAGTCCCATGCTTACGTTGTGCTCACATGCGTTTGTTTGTAATTTTGTAATTATATTTTTGACATGTTTGGGCAAGGTGATATACAAAGTGAGTAGCATGGGATGTTGAGTATAGGTTCATTTCAGAAGTTCAATGAATAGCAAATAATGTGAAGGTGATGAATGTACTCCAGGAAGTGTGAATGGTTCCATAAAGAATTAGTGAGTGAAGTTTCGCATTTCAAGAAGGAATAATGTTGATGTTTACTTCGATTTCGAAAGGTTATTTGCTTCAGTTGTAATTTTGTTCAGATTTTTCAATTTACTTATTAGGTGTGTTTTAGTGTATTTTTGTAGTTTAGCATTATTGAAGCAAATGACATGCCAGTATTTTGGAATGAAAATAGATTGAATTTATGGAACGTTCATTTAAGCGAAGGAGCAAATTTAGGCTGAACTTCGACTTTTTATTTTTGGAGGTGCATATTTTAGATGAAGGATTGCTGTTTTTTTTTTTTGTTTTTTTTTTTTGCTAGTTGAACTGAATCAGTAGTTATTCCGTCAGTTAAGTATCATCTAGAAATTTTCAGCATCATCGGAGTTAGTTGATAGTTTGTATTTTATCAGTTTGCCTAATTTTGGTATCTTTCTTGTGGTTCTGTTGTCGTTTCGTGCAGTGTGTGTGTGTGTGTCGCGTTGTGTGTGTGTGTGTGTTTTTTCCTGCATGGCTTGGCTCATAGTCCGCGCCATGTTGGGACTTCCGTTGTTGTATTTCCGGTTCGAAGCGATCGCCGCAGAGAAGTTTCTCTTACGCTCTGATTGGTCGATGAGTTTGTGTTGACATCGCACGGCGTTTTGGTAGCCATCGTGTGCTCTTGAGCGCACATGCGCTTGTTGTGGTTTGATCATCGTCACGGTTTTTCGGTCTTCATTCAGAATGGGATGTGTTGATATGTTGCTGTTTTCTCCAGGCAGATTTTTGGAGAGTTAGGGCTCAACTTTCCCTAAATTTCGCCTGTCGAAACCATCAAATATCAACGCATTCTTATTCCAAGAATGTACTTTTACATACTTACTTTTTTTTGGTTCCTTCCAAAATTTAGTCTCGTTTTTTTTTGTGTAGGTATACACGGATGAACAAACACCCATGGAAAAAAATGGGGTCAAGAATAAGTCTTGTTAATTAAAATTGCATTATTCTTCATTCGTTTATTCTTGTCAAAATCTAGGCTTGTGATTACCTTCGTTTTTCATCATTTAAGCTTCGTGCCTTTTCTTTTTTATTATTCTCGTGGAAAATACAACGTGTGTATGTCGTCATGAATTCAAATTTTTTTTTCCGTGACAAATTGAGTAAATTTTGTGTTTTGTGTAAGTGCATTTAAATTTACAGTAACAATAATCATACTGAGGTAGAATAATGATAGTGCTTGGATAGTTGTAGAAAAGTTTTTTTTTGTACTAATGCTTTAATGTATCGTAGTAATCTTTTGTGTAGCATAGTGGTTAATTACATTCATTGTTTTAACAAATAAGAAAATTAATATTGCCGTAGGAATTATCATAATGTATTTAAATTTTTACATATGGCCGGGATATCTGTACATTTGGAAAAACAACTGTTGTTTCTTCTGCATTTTAGTTCCTTGTGTACGTTTTAAAATACAATAAGGGAAAGAAGGAGTTCGTTTGCAGCTCTTTCTCGTTTTCTTCAATATTACCCTGATAGGAAACTAAATTTAAAATTGTATATGTGTATGAGATGTAATACTGTATTTATCGAGTGATTTCAGTGCATTTCTTATTTTTAAAATTGAGAAAGTAATGAATCCTTTTCTGCCATTTATTTCTTTTCATTGTTCCTTTGGGTCGGCAAGAAGTAAGCGTTTCGTGAAAATTCGAGGGTAACCTTGTTTTAACCTTTGCCCTTTCTTGTTAAACTTCAGGGATTTCCAGACCTGACCAGAGGTTAGCCAGTTTAACCCTTACACCTCCTCTGTCGAAACCGGGCGAAGCAGGTTTTACCCCCCTTATGTGGTTGCTAAGGACCAGGTGAATCTGCCGTTGGCCTTTGTACAGTGGAAAAGAATGTTCTCGTGCTGCTCCCCCCTACTTTGACATCCCTGCTATTTAGGCGAGGAGAACACACTGCGTTGACAGAGCTTAAGAGACGTCTGTGGCTCACTCACACACCCTTTCGCTCTCGCTACAACTTTGCTGCTGGGTGTGCAGAGCATATTTTTTTTTTCGACTGATTTTATGGAATGAGCAGACTCTTGGTCTGCGTGATGTTGGCCGAACGGAACACATTTATTAGTTAGGCCTGGACCGTCCCCAAAAGCTGAAAATGGGTTTGTCCTGCATAAAAGAACTTTCTAAATTCATCGCCTGCTCTAGAGTTCCTATATACGGCAGCGTAGCATCTCCAACTAAAGTGCCAAGTGAATCCAAGATGGCAATAAAACCGAGAGTCCAACACCCTTATACGACCTGCAGTAGGAAGACAGCCGAATGAGAGAGAGAGAACGACGTATGAGGCACCCTCCGGCCACAGCTTGACTCCGTGAGTACCATCCGTTAGTGATACTTATCGACCCAGGAAAAGAAATTGGAGCCTTCCTCCACCGGAAAGGAAAAAAGGTGAAGATGACCCCACGGTGGCCTTTATACAAGTGATTACATTCCTTTTTTTTTTTTTTTTTTTTTTTTTTGCCATAGTGTAGGCCCTCCTTCTACTTACGCCAGGACCATGAAGGCAAGGTAAAGCAAAATTTCATTTTCATTGTTGCCGCCATAGAAAAAAAGCAAGTGACGTGGAGTTTTTAAAGAGATAATGAGAAAAATCTAAGCTGTTATAAAGCATTTGTGATATTAGAAATTATAATTCATTGTGGAACAGTCTACATTTCTTTATCTCATGTTAGTGAATATTAAGGTCAATATTAAGGCCATATAAGAAAAATATATTTTAAAAGTACAATACATTTAGAAAGAATATCTTTTGAAAAATACAAGACATGCCAAATTATGTAAAACAAAAGTGTATTTATTCAAAGTGGTTAAAAGTGAAAGTTTAGATTTGTAGTGAATGCAAGGAATATATATATATATTTATAAATTTTAAGAAAAGGGTTAAAACAAAAAATGTTAGCAAGCAGAAGAAATAAAAGAAAAAGCAAATAAAATAAAAATTCAATGTGAAGGGACTGCACTGTGGTTTTTTTTGAGCCTGAAAGCTAATCATAATTAAACAATGAGTGTGTAAGTATTGTGTATGTGCATATTACATGTGTCAGTAAAGAAAAGAAAATTGTTTGAAAACCGACAGTTTTGATTAAGGTTGGATGTGTTCAAAATTTACATGAAATGTGGTTTTTTTTTTTTGTTTTTGTGTCGTGAAATAGCAAAATTTACACCATATTATTTACGTTGCTGAAATATTACTGTGTGCTCATTCTGCTAACGATAGCACTAAATGTGAAAACAAGTTAAAATTGTATCCAAGGCATAAACCTTTTGGAATCATTATTAATTATACCCAAATCAAAATTTATTTTGGACTCTAAATACCTATTGGAAATTTTAGGGAAACTTTAAGAAAATTACTGCTGTGATTAGTCGATATTTTCAAGAAAACAGAAATTAAACTCTAAATCATATTTGCATAAACAGTGTTTTTCAAATAAATGCAGACGATGTCGGCTTTTCAAACTTACACACATGAGTCAGTACATGTTTTTTTCTGAATTGCCTGTTCTTTGCCACTGCCAGGTGAACAAAATCACCCCTCCAACTGGTAGGGCTTTCCATAGGAAACGTTCACTGGGTAAGTATTTTGTCGGTCATTTTCGCCAGTGTACTTCCACTATTCTGATCATAGGCCAAATTTAAGAAGTTTAGTTAGAACATTTTTTTTCTTACGTCTCTGCTGTGCCAAAAAGCTTACAAATTTTGGATTATTTTCACAATTTTTTTTTATCCAAAGATTTTTCAACCACTTTTATTTAATTTTTATATCAAATGACCAGAGACATATCGAAACATACCATGGTGCTCGGTGAAGGGAGATTGAGACAGCATAACAAGGAGATGCACTTTGCACCACACCGTGATTAGTTCTTAATACAAATTGATCCAATGCAAGGAACGTTAATATTTCTTATCCCAAAATCGATTTACGGGTTCGTCCGTGTTAAATTCGTTTTGAAACCTAAGTGATCTTGTTGTCGCACTTCTCAGAAAGAAAAAGAGAACGCCTGATATGTCTAAGCGATTGCTTCTGATCATTCGCCCAATGGATGGCTCTGCGTTCGAATCCCGGGTAAGGTATGGTTGTTTGTGTTTCGGGGGTTTATTCGCTGAGTTCCTTGTTAACCTATGTACATTGCTGACGTTGAAACACCAAATGTCTCTACTCTACGTCTGTCAATCAAGTAAAAAAAATAAATAAATAAAAGAGTGTTCTTTTAAATTACCCCATCATATGTCAAGGTGACTTATTGGGCCCGGGATGCGCAGCAGCATTTTATTTTTTCATAGAATGTGTTGACCATTTATATGGATATTGTTTACTGCAGGTTTCCCGAACATTCTGAGGTAATAAAAGTCTGGATATTAAAATGAAGACGAAAAGGTAATTTGTGAGAAAAATGCAAGGATTTGGATTAAGCACAGTAAATATAAATGCAATAAAGTATTTGTTTTACTGGTAGCACTTACAGGGTGTCCCAGAAAGGACTCCCTAATTTTAAAATAAAATACCTCGGACACGGAGATCGATACAAGAATGAAACAAGTGGTATGTTTATTTGGAAAGCCGTAAAAATCTGATACATAAGTTTTAAAATTACTTTAAAATGTTGCCAACAGGTGGCGCTGTTCACTGTAGTCGCAGTATGGAGTCCAAGATATAGTCTATAAACTGTCCTTTACAAGCAGTCGTTGCAATCACACGACAATCGATTCAAAATGTGCACCTTTCGCAGCACAAAGATAGCGCAAACAAAGAATGAAATTTTCAGTCACCCTCTGTAGTGTGTCAACGGAAATGCACGCACATGCCTCACCGATCAACTCTTCAAGCTCGTCCAGTGTTGCAGGTTTGTTCCGGAAAACAGTGACCTTTAACGTGACCCACGAAAAGCAGTCGCAGGGGTGAGGTCGGTTGAGTGCGGAGGCCAATCCATGCCTGTTCCAGTAAATGTGGAATAGTTCTAAGCAATGACTCTATTCCCGAATTATTTTTCAAGAAAGGCAAAAACCGCTGGGGTACGATGTGGTCGGGCCCCATTTTGCATAAACCACGAAGTGTTTGGTCGATCCTCCAACGCTTGTAGTGTGGCGACAAATTGTTCCAAAACCGCAACGTACCGTTCAGTATTTATAGTTTCTCGCAAGAAAAAAGAGCCAACGATGCCTTTGCTGGAAAATGCAGCTCAAACGGTAACTTTTGGGGAATGTAGTGGTCGTGTTTGACACCAATGCGTGTTTTCGGTACATCAAAATCGCCAGTTTTGTCTTTTCAGGAAACCATCCAGGTGAAAATGGGCCTCATTTGTGAACTATATGCAGCCAACATCGAATCCATCATGATCAATCATTGAGAGCATATCGTTCGCGAACTCTTCTCTTTGTCGCACAGCTCGACCTATTATGGCTTGGTGACATTGTATCTTGAACGGAAACATGTGTAGGATGTTCCTCAGTATTCTGTGCGTGCTGGATCGCTTTAATTCGGATGTCGCTGCAACTCTTCGGATGGATTTCTTTGGATTATGCAGAATAACTGCAGAAACTGTCGGGACATTTTCAGGAGTAACTACAGATTGCCTGTGGATAACATTTTCCACTAACTCATCAGCCACGCTGCCTGTCTGTTGAAATTTGTCGAAGAGCTGGCGAATTGTTTTCGCATCAGGACCTTTTGGCAACTTTAAATTGGGATTGAAAACTACGCCTTGTTGCCGTAGGACTTCGATTTAACCGGTGATACTCGAGTACCAGGAAAACACGTTGCTCCACGGAATACATGACTTCATCCACTTCCTTCATTACGTTAAATTCCTTTCAGGTTTCAACAGCGAAACTGTCCGAAGACTGATCGCTCTAAAGTTTAAAAGGTCTAAATTATCGGGAGGTTTAGAAGCCAATCCACCAAATGCTGTATGGCTTGAAGGATGAAGTTTTCTCTATGAGTATGCAGAGCGCCTTGTAAATAGTTTCATAGGGGAAAGATGTCACAGGTGAGAAATATCCCTTCACTGTGGCTTAGTAAAAAGCACATTTAATTGTTAAAATTTTAGAAAACATGTCTGGGCGTGGAGAGGGTGAGTGGGAAAAGTTAACGAGATGGCCGAAGAAGACTGGAAGTCTCATGGAAGTTGGTAGTTCCTCAGACTTGGTAATTATTTGGTTGCAGGTGGTTTACTAGATAGAGAATTAATATAGAAGACTGAGGAATCGGGAATAAATGCTAGGGGATTGAAAGTCAGCATCATGCCGATTCGTGAATTATCATTGGTCCTTGGGCAGTAGGCAGAAAGCCGACTCCAGCAACCAGACTGAGCTAAACGTAGTTTTGCTCGTCTCTGGTTTTCGTGATCGCTGGAATTTTTAGACATCAAAAATAAAAATTACAGATAGGAAGTTTTGGTGAGAAGAATTACATGTTGGGTTTGCCATATGGTCGGAATTGCGTTTTTAAGGTTACATGGATCTCCTGTATTTTTAAGGCCCAAAACAAGGTCATATGTGCAATTTCTGCTAGGAGTTGACCCGGGATAGTTTATAAGTAAAAACGTATGGAATAGTCATTTCAGTAGCACAATTTCGGTGACCGCAAGGATCAGACAAAAATATCTAAAAGAAGGAAGAAAAATAATTTCGGTTGACAATAAGGAATAGCCTGAGCTTTTATCGTTTGGCATAGTAAAATGTTTTGTGAGTATAGCTGACTCCGCATCTGATGAACAGAATGAAGAATGAGCGAAACACAATTTCAGTTGCCAATAAGGCATAGCCTAGTGTAAAAATTACAGTTTATACAATTTCGGTGACCATAAGGATGAGCCAAAGGTATTTTAAAAGAAGGAAGAAATACATTTTCGGTGATGAATAGAAGAACATTTCTTTGTAGTGGGAATACTTGGATCGCAAGGATCTGTCGAGGCAAAATTGGAAGTATGTTGGGCAGGAGGTGCAAAAAGCAGATATAGGGCAATCGAACTTCGTTGGTCTGGATGTGCAAAAAGCAGATAAGGCGCAACCGCGTTTCGCTGGTCAGGAGGTGCAAAAAGCAAGGTAAGGAGCAACCGGGTTACGTTGATCACACGGATCATTCAATGCAAAAGAGGTGTTATTCAGACGTATACAGTGCGTCTGATTTTTCGCAGTAGAAGCAGGGGTATTCAGACTTATAAAAGGCGTCTGAATATTCGTGGCAGAAGAGAGATTTTTCAGACTTATAGGAGAGGTCTGAATATTTGGGATTACAAAATCCGGAGATACCGTATTTTTCCAACGGTCATTTTGGTTTGGATAAATTAGTACGGGTACTCTGCTCACGCAGTGTACTAGTGTTTTAAAGTTTGGATGGTGATAACGCAATTAAATGGGATGTGCTGTGGTTGCCAGCAGCAACCTGTGCACTCGTGATGTTTTTAATTTGGGATACAAGCGAAGAAAAATTTTCCGAAGTAGGTGTGTGTGTGTGGGGGTGTAATCCTAGGATAACTCTTTGGAGTAACTAATTCCGTGTTGAAGTCTCTAGGCGCAGGGAGAGTAGATGGCAGAGCTGTTGGAAGTTGTAGGAGCTGATGAGACGAGTGGTGTAGAGTTCGGTGAAGTGTCGTCATGTGGTGTTTTCTTTTTCTTTGCTAAAGCATGTGCTAAAGCTTTCGTGCTTTCCGCCTCGCGGTTTGATGAGTGGGTGGAAGACCTGCTTTCCGAGTTATTCGGGTATATCTTGTAAATGAATAATTCGGTAGCAGCATCGACCAGGGGTTCAGGTTTCTATGAACTCCTATTCGTGCAATTTTCGCTGTTGCTGGGCTCGCCATCTACTCTGTTAAACTTACCATGTCCTTCCGAGATGTCGAGGCAGAAGTTAGAGAGCAGCAGGAAAACTGAGAAGACCCTAAAAATAGAACATAAATGCACTAGAAAATATTTGTAGTAGTAAGCGCTGATCCAGCAGCAGCGAAGTCTTCAAAGTTTGAGATTTCCGAAGCGGTGAACAAAACATGTCCGATCACCTCGCAGGAAAAATGCAAACTGACTGATCGCTCTAACAATAATAGTTAAGGTTTAGGTCCAATTCACATTCAGTTGTATGGAGCTAAGAAGAAGTACATAGATTCGGGGTAGAGTCTCCTGATTGCATAGGTTTAAAGAGGAATATGAAAATAGAGTTGTAGATTTTACTGCTAAAAGTGGGCGCGAGATATTTGCCCTTTTAACAGTTGAGAGAATATTAACAACTCCTCACACTGCCAGGGAAGCAGGGTCAGTCTGGCTGGTGAGGAGGAGGCAGTGCCAATGGATAGTTCGATTAATTCCCGTCGCTGCGGTGGAAGTTCGATGGATGCTGGTTATGCTTGAGCTAGGTAATTACGATTTATGGTAATTCCTGGTGATTTGGTAATTCCTAGGGAGCTGGCGTGAGGAGTTGGTGGTGTACAGGGAATTTTAATGGATAAAAGCATAAAGGAAATAGTGAGATTTTTACTCATAGCAGTAGTTTTCGAGACTTTACTTACCTATGTGGGGTTCTTTTCTTTTTTTTTAACGAAAATTGCGTTAATGTGGTAAACTGCTTGAGTAGTAGTGGAAATTAGGAGCTAAGGAGTTAATCCTTTTAAGGGCCAAACTAGGGACACTTAGTTGGGAGTGGAGATAAAAAATTTGTATAGAGTGGAGATAATGTCCTGGGAATTTGAAATGTTGAAATTTCTAAAGTGAGAATTCAGAATACATACTGATTATTAACATCAATCCGTTGTCTTAGACTTGACTTTGGTAATTTTTTTGGAAAAAATAAATATAATATGTAATTCAATTTTGACTACAGTTCAGTTATTCCAACAGTTTACTAAAAAAAAAGGTAATGTTCATCAGCCTTTTAAGCAGAATTAATCAAATCTTAAAATAAATAATGAAATTCAATAAAATTGAAACCAGTCATGTTCTTTATAGTTCACTTTTCCCCTTCTATTTGCAGGAAGGAGTGAAAAGTAGAAATGTTTAGTTATTCTTTTCTTGGGAGATTGGGCAGACGAAAGGCCGTCCTTTAAGGATAAATAATTAACCACAGTGCTGAAGGGAACTGGAGAGATATTGTTTAATATGCACAACACATCATTTAAATCGAGTTGTTGTTGTTTTTTTTCTTATTAGGAGTTTGGTTGATACGCATTGCCGCGGCTGGTGCTTCCTTCGTTTTGGTGAAATTACGTGAAGCAAAAGGGCAAGAGCAGTGCGGACCGCAGGTGGAGCTGATCGGAGCGGGGGAGTGGGTGGCGGTGAAGTTTCTCTCCGCTCATGGTGGTTTTAAATCATTTTTGGTGGGATATTTTTTCCGATTCGTGTGATTTTTTCTGCACTGTTTCCTTGGCTTGGGCGGAAGTCTTGGGAGCATACTGAGCATGAACCTGGGTCTTTTGAAGCATTGTACAATTTCAGCTGAAATTTCATTGACAATTTGTAGAGTGGGGTTCGGGTGAGATTTTATTTTTCATCGAATTACTCTTAATGAGTGCCAATGATTTTCTTGATGAGTGTTATTTGCAGTTTATTACTGATGATGGTTGAGCATGTAATTCCTTGTTATGGCAATTCCAGGGGAGCTGGCGTGAGGAACTGGTGATGTACAGGGAATTTGTAATGGAGAAAGGCATAAGGGAAATAGTGAGATTTTACTCGTAGCAGTAGTTTTCGAGATTTTACTTTCCTACGTGGGGTTAAATAATTAACCACAGTGCTGAAGGGAACTGGGCAGATATTGTTCTTCTTTTTTTAACGAAAGTTGCGATAATAGGGTGAACCGCTTGAGTAGTAGTGGAAATTTGGAGTTAAGGAGTTAACCCTTTTAAGGGCCAAACTAGGGACACTTGGTTGGAAATGGAGGTAAAAATTTGTTTAGAGTAATGTCCCGGAAATTTGAAATGTTGAAATTCGCATAGGAAGATTAAATCATCTTAAACGTGTCAAATCTTAATGTTAATACAAAAGAGCACATATAACTCTAGAGCGAAGATTCAGAATACATACAATTAACATAAAATCGTTATCCTAGATTTGTTTTCAGTAATCTGTTTGAAAAATAAAAATATAATTAATAATTGCATTTTAAAAACATTCAAAGTTTTCCAACAGTCTACTGATAAACAAGACAGCATACTCCTGGCAGTTGAATTCCCTTTTAGTTGGAGATTTTTCCTGCGATGTTTACTGGACTTGGGAGCATATTGAGCCTTAACCTGGGTCTTTTGTAGCGTTGTACAATTTCAGTTGAATATTCATTGACAAGGTTCGGGTGAGATTTTATTTTTTCGTAGAACTTCTCTGCATGGGTGCCAATGATTTCCTTGATGAGAGGTATTTGCAGTTTATTTCCGATGTTTACAGTTTTTTCCCTGGGGCGAGCATGTGATAATTGACGAAGCATTTTATTTTGGATTTGTTGTAATTTTTTCAGGTGAGATTCACTGCAAATACACCAGATGTTGGATCCGTAGAGGAGCAGTGGGATGAAACACATTTTCCATAACATGATTTTGTTCTTGGGGGAGAGTTTTGAGCTTCTGTAGATAAGGCATCTCAGGGAATTTTTGAGAATGACGGCCTTTTTATGGCATATTGGACGCGGGGTCCCCAGAAGAGTCGTTTATCAAAAATATTTCCGAGGTATTTGACTTCAGAATGCCAGGGTATTATTTCGCCATAGAGCCTAATTTGTTGGGGATGACGGAAATTGCTTCTTGAGAAAATAATTCATTGCGTTTTAGTTGCCTTTACGAAGATTTTCCATCTGGAGTAGTAGATTTCAAGCATATCAATGAATTTCTGGAGTTTTTTGGCTATGAGATAAATATTCGTTGAGGAGCACATGATTGCTGTGTCGTCAGCAAAAAGTGCTAATTCGATGCCAATTTGCGCTGGAATGTCTGGTGTGAAAATGAGATAGAGTGTTGGTCCATGTACCGAACCCTGCGGTACTCCTGCGCAAATGCTTCATCTGCTTGAATTAGCTCTATTTAGTTTAACAGAGAATTTTCTGTTTGTGAGAATTGAAGAGATGAGATGGATGAGCCAGGGAGGGAAATTGAACTTAATTAATTTGTAGATTAAGCCTGCGATCCAGACTCGGTCAAATGCTTTGCTAATATCCAGAAAAATTGCACCTGCGGATTTTTTGAGAGTGAAATTTCTGTAGCCTATTTCGGCTACTGTATAAACTTCGTGATTAGGTGAATGTTCCGGTCTGAAACCGAACTGGAAATTTGGGATGATTTGGAGATCTTTGCAGATTTTTTGCAGGTGTTTAAATACGATCCTTTCCATTATTTTGCTGAGAGATGGGAGCAGTGAAATTGGCTTGTGATTTGCAGGTATGGTTGGATCGTTACCTGGTTTAGGTGGTAAGATAATATCTGCTATTTTCCAGGTATCAGGAAAATAGCGGAGATCTATTGCCGCTAGAATAATTTTAGCGATGATTTCAATGTATGCGGCTGGGAGCATTTTGACAATTCTATTGGTAATACCATCTTTTCCAGGAGCTTTTTTTGGCTTAAGTTTCTTGAGAATAGCGTGATTTTCAGCAGCAGTGACCACAGGGGCTTCCGCGGATTTTTTGGTTTTGTCATTCGTAACTGAAGCAAACGGCCAGGTTACTTGCGGACTGCAAGGAGAGCTCTCCTTCTCTCGGAAATAAGTTTGGATTGTTTTTTCGATCATTTCATCGTGTTTTTTTGTAACTGGGAAATTTGAAACAGAGAATTGATTTGCAAGGGAGTCGGCGAAGATTTCAGCCTTTCCTTTGTCGTCGTAAGCAATTGAGTTGTCCGATTTACGAATTGGGGGAATATATTTGTTGGAACCTTTGACTCTTGCAAAATCCCATATATTTGTGGTGGCATTGACGTTGGGATTTTCAGGCAGGGAGTTGAGAACTTTATTCCAGACCGAGTTGTAGTAGTTTCGAATATAGTGGGTGATTTTTCTGTTTAGGAAATAACAATGGTGTCTTCCTGGAATTAATTTGGTGCGCCACCACTTCCTGCAGGCACGGTTTCTTTCGGTGATTTTACTTTTAATCCATTGCGACAGGGCACAATGATTTTTGAAGTTTTTTTTGGGAAATTGTGAGTGCTTGATGATTTCTATAATGTGCTCTTGGAATTTATTAATTTCTTCATCTAGCAGTACTGTATCGTTGCATTCATTTATAGAAGGGGTTGGAAATTAAAGGATATTGTTTTTCGACCAGATCCCAATTAATAACCCACTGGAGGGAGTGGGGTGGTGGTGTTGTGGAGTCTGATGCTTTCGTATATTTTTAGTAGCACTCGGAGATGGTCAGAGTTTAATTTATGCTTGATGTTAATTTCGTACGGAGCATTGATGTCTTTAAATATAGCGAAATCTAGTACGTCAGCGGTAAGAGTTGTTTCGAAGCTGAAGGGTTCAGTAGGGGAAATTATTTCTATGTCTTGTCGCAGTGCAAAGTCTGCTAGGAGTTTACCAGTTTTATTAGTGCGTCTACAATTCCAGGTGGGATGAGTGTTGTTGAAATTGCCTCCAATAATGGTGGGGAATTTATCAGATAGTATTGCGTTCAAGTCATTGGAAATGTTATTTTTGGAATGTGGGTTGTAGGTGCAAACTATTTTCTTTTTTGTGTCATCCTGGAGTTCTAGTACCACAGCGAATGCTTTAAGGATATCTAATTTTTTTATGGGAAATTCGTAGTATTTTATTTTATCGTTGACTAAAATAAGAACACCGCCTTTTCTTTTAATAACTCTGTCATTTCTGTAGACTGTAGTTAGGAACGGAGAAATTAATATTTGGTTTGAGAACTGTTTCTGTGATGAGTGTGACGTCAATTTTTCTTCTTTTAAAAGTTCCATAAATTCGAGCTTTTTATTACGGATACTGTTTGCGTTCCAAATAATAATGTTCAGGGAGTTTCGGAGGAAATTTTTGTAAAAATAGCAGAAGCTAGTTTATGGGATATTGGTGTTGGGGTAGGTACCCCTGGACTTGGGTGGAGAATTTTTTCAAGAAGAGGAGATGGTGGCTCTTTAATTTTTTGAGGGAAATGTAAAGGTACTAGGTTTGAAAATGTATTTACTGACAAATTGACTGTTGCAACTTGAGTGGGAACTGTAGCGAGTTGTGCATGTGTGGAGCTTTTATTTTCTTTGCTATTTGGAGAAATTCCATTTGAAAAATTTGCCTGTTGCACCTTAGCCAATTTAGTTTTGTTAAAATGTGCTGAAGCACGAGCGCATGAAAGTTGCGGACTGCAGGGAGAGCTAACTTTGGAATGCGAAATCGCAGGGTTTTGTACTTTGGAAATTAAGTTAGGCTGGGGATTTGTGGATGAGATTGAAGGGAGATGTATAGGTAGCATGGGGAAATTCTTTTTTGTAGTAATTGACGAGCATGGAGCGTTGGTGGAAATTAGTTGAGTGTCAGCGGGAACCATGGCAGTCGTTTCAGCCACGGCATGGTAATTAATTGTAGAAATTATTGGAGATTGGAGAGGTCCAGCACAATGCGAAATAGGCTGAGTGATGTGTGAGGGGATATTTTTTGAGAGTGAGGAAATTTGAAAAGTTTGATTAGGGAAATTGGAGGGAGATAAAAAGACGTAAGCAGGAACTGCGTTTGCAGCCTGAGGTTGGTTCTGTTGTTTGTTGCGGGAAATACATATAAGTTTTACTGGGTGCTGTGGAAATAGGAATAATAACGGTTTTAACATGACTTATAACTGAAGTGAGTTTAGTGGATGAGGAACTTATTTTTTTCTTAGCTTTAGAAGACTGTTTTCTTCCTTTGGCTCTCCCTGCTTCACATTTGTTAAACTGGCCTGAAGCAGAAGGACTTGTTGAGTGCGGACTGCAGAGAAAACTGTTCGCGGTCGCTCCTTTATTCGTATTACACAGAAGTTGAAGAAGCGAAAGCACATGTGGGGTTCGGACTGTAGGGGGAGCTATTTTGGGAATGCGAAACTGCGAGGTTTTGCACTCTGGAAATATTATTTTGCAGGAAATTTGAGGAAGTATACTAGAAATTTAAGAGAGTAGATGGAGCGGATGTTGAAATTATTTTAGCAGCAGGGAGCTTTATTTTTTCTTGAGGAGATTCATTAGACGAAATACTTTTGTCCGGAGAATACGAGGGTGAGTTGTGCTTTGGTGAAATTAATGTGCTCGAACCTTGTGATTTATTTGTGAGGGAACACCCGTCACCACGGCGAATGAGCGCATTTATTTCTGGAAACATGAGTTTAATCCAGATGCAACTCCATTAGGAATTTTTCCTACCGCATCTGCATTAACTTCGCCAACTACGGGATTTTTTAAAGAGGGAGATTTATTTAATTTAGTGAAATTACTTACGGAGCTTTTTGCGAAACTTTTTGTCTTCACATCTGTAAATGCTGTTAACTTTGTTGAATGGGGAGATTTATTTAATTTAGTGAAATTACTTACGGAGCTTTGTGGGAAATTTTTTGTCTTGACATCTGTAACTGTTTTTGGCTTTATTGAAGAAGGAGATTTATTTTTTTAGCGAAATTACTTACGGAGCTTTTTAGAAAATTTTTTGTCTTGACCTCTGTAAATGTTTTTAGCTTTATTGAAGAGGAAATTGTGAGAGCGCTACTTTCGTGTTTATTTTTTTGGAGTTTTTTTTCTGCAGGAAATTGAAGAGTACGGGGATACCCAAGTTTAGTAGTATTTGAGATTTTTTTTTGCTTCTGCGGTGAATTTCTGAAGACACCGTTGAAGAAAAGTAAGGCGGCAGCGTTTTGAAGTTCAAAGAATTTTCCATCCTTGTTACCATCTACTCTCAAACGGTTCTCACTGTCCTTAGGAATTTCGACTATTCGTCAGCAGCAAATAAAATAACGCCACGAATCCAAGTAGAAAAGATCCCGTAAATCCAAAACAGCAGATGAATCTTTCGATAAGATGACCTCAGAGAGTAGTGATATGTAACAATAACAAGAAAAGCACAGCAAAATACACTTAAAATAAAGATTTCCGCATAGTTGAACAATTCTGCTCAGAAACACGTCCGCTCGCTTCGTAAGAAAAATCCAAACTGAGTTTTGAACAATCGCGGAAGAAGAAGAAGAATACTCAAGGTTTAGGTCCAATTCACATTCAGTTGTATGGAGCTCAGAAGAAGTAGATAGATTCTGGGTAGAGTTCCTTGATTGGATAGGTTTAAAGAGGAATAAGAAGATAGAGTTGTAGATTTTTACTGCTAAAAGTAAACGCGAGAAAATTGCACTTTTAGCAGTTGAGATAAAAATAACAGCTCTTGACACTAACAGGGAAGCGGAGTCAGTCGGACCGGTAAGAAGGAGGCAGTGTCAAGGGATAGACGGATGAATTCTCGTCGCAGTGGTAGAAGTACGATGGAGGTTGTTGATGTCTGAATATGGTAATTCTGATTTAGGGCAATTCCTGTTGATTTGGTAATTCCAGGGGAGCTGGCGTGAGGAATTGGTGGTGTAAAGGGAATTTGTAATGGAGATAGCATAAGGGAAATAGTGATATTTTTACTTGTAGCAGTAGTTTTTGAGACTTTACTTACATATGCGGGGTCCTTCTTTTTTATTTTGTTAACGAGAATTACGATAATGGAGTGAAGTGCTTGAGTAGTAGTGGGAATTAGGTGCTAACGAGTTCATCCTTTTAATGGCAAAACTAGGGACACATAGTTGGAAGTGGAGATAAAGATTTTGTAAAGAGTGGAGATAATGTCCCGGAAATTTGAAATGTTCAGATTGCTAAAGTGAAATTTAGGAATACTTACTAATTAACATAGAACCGTTATCTTAAATTTGTCGTCAGTAATTTGTTTGGAAACTATAAACATAATCAACAATTCAAATTTGACTATACGACACTTATTCCGACACTTTACTGACAAACAAGATAACATGTTCATCCGCCTTTCAAGCATAATTAATCAACTCTCAAAACAAACAATGAAATAAAGTAAAATTGGAACGATTCATGTCATTCTCTTTCCCTTCCAAACCTCCTGCTTCACTTGCGCGAAGGAGTGAAAAGTAGAAATGCTTGGTCATTCCGTTCTTGGGAGTTTGGACAGCCGAAAGGCCGTTCTTTAAAATTAAGTAATTAACAACAGTGCTAAAGAGAGCTGGGGATATCTTTACTAATATGCACAAAACAACAATTAAATCTGAAATTCAACAGTCGATGAATTCCCGTCGCAGCGGTAGAAGTACGATGGGTGATAGTTGAGCATGGTAATTCCGATTTATGGTAATTCCTGGTGATTTGGTAATTCAAGGGGAGCTGGCGTCAGGAATGGGGGGGGTAAAAAGAATTTGTAATGAAGAAAGCATAAGAGAAATAGTGAGATGTTTACTCATAACAGTAGTTTCGAGATTTTACTTTCCTCTGTATGGTTCTTTTTTTTTATTGAAGGAAAATTGCGATAATGGGGTGAACTGCTTGAGTAGTAGTGGAAATTAGGAGCTAAGTAGGTAATCCTTTTAACGGCCAAACTAGGGACACACATTTGGATATGGATATAAACATTTTGTTTAGAGTGGAGTTAAGGTCCCGGAAATTTGAAATGTTTTAAGTGCTATAAGAATTTAAATTATCTTAAACGTGTGAAACTCCAGAGTACATACTAATTAACATAAAACCGTTACCCTAAATTTTTTGTCTCAGTAATTTGTGTAAAAATTAAAATATAATTAATAATTCAATGTTTTCTATATCGCAGTTTTTCCAACACTTTACTGTAAATAAAAAAGTGGAGTAGTAGGTGGCGGTGAATTTTCTCTCCCTTCTTGGTGCCCTTAAATAAGTTTTACTGGGAGATTTTTTTCCGATTCGAGGGATTTTTCTGCTCTGTTTCCTGAGCTTGGGTGGAAGTCTTGGGAGCATATTGAGCATGAACCTGGGTCTTTTGTATCGTTAACACATGTGGGCAGCGGACCGCAGTGAGAGCTAATTTTCGAATGCGAAAACGCAGGGTTTTGTACTTTGAACATTCAGTTAAGCTGGTGATTTGTGGATGAGATTGAAGGGACATTTATAGGTAGCATGGGGAAATTGTTTTTTGTAGTGGTTGACGAGCATGGAGCGTTTGTGGAAATTAATTGTGTGTCAGCGGGAACCATGGCTGTCGTTTCAGCCACAGCTTGGAAACTAATTGTAGAAACTATGGGAGATTGGAGAGGTCCAGCACAATTCGAAATAGGCTGAGTGATGTGTGCGGGGATATTTTGTAAGAGTGGGAAATTTAAATAATTTCAATAGGGAAATTGGAGGAGGATAAAGATGCGTAAGTAGGAGCTGCGTTTGCAGCCTGAGGTTCTGTTGTTTGTTGCGGGAAATACATATAAGTTTTACTGGGAGTTGTGGAAATAGGAATAATAACGTTGCAAAATGACTTATAACTGGAGTGAGTTCAGTGGATGTGGAACTTATTTTTTTCTTAGCTTTAGAAGACCGTTTTCTTCCTTTGGCTATCCCTGCTTCCTTGCCTGTTTCACTTTTGTTGAATTGACCTAAAGCAAAACGACACGTTTAATGCGGACTGCAGAGGAGAGCTGTTCAAAAAATGCTCTGTCGCGGAAAAAAAACGAAAAGTATCGGGAAGTTTGGAAGCCAGTACACCAACAGTATGGCTTTAAGGATGAAATCTTCTCTAGGAATAGGTAGAGCACCTTGTAAATATTTTCATAGCGGAAGGATCAAGTAATAGAGTTGGAGGAATATGTCACAGGTGGGAAATTTCCTTTCATTGTGGCTAAGTGAAAAGCATCTTTAATTGTTAAAATTTGTAAAACATGGCTGGGCGTGGAGAGGGTGAGTGGGAAAATTAACGAGGGGTGCGAAGAAGACTGGAGATCTCATGGAAGTTGGTAGTTCCTCAGACTTGGGAATTCCTTGGTTTCAGGTGGTGTATTAGTTAAAGAAATAATAGAGAAGACTGAGGAACCGGGAATAAATGCTAGGGGATTGAATGTCGGCATCATGCCAAGTCGTAAATTATCATTGGTTCGTGTGCAAGAGGCAGAATGCCGACTCCGGGAACCAGACTGCTCTAAACGTAGTTTTGCTCGTTTCTTGTTTCCGTGATCGCTGGAACTTTAAGACATCAATAAACATTTACGGATAGGAAGTTCGGGTAAGGAGAATTATACGGTGGGCCTGTTAAATGGTCGGAATTGCATGTTTAAGGTTACATAGCTTTCTTATACTTTTAAGGGCCACACAAGGTCATATGGGCAATTTCTGTTAGGAATAAACCTGGGATTGTTTATAAGTAAATCATATGGAATAGTCTTTTCAGTGGCAGAATTTCCTTGACGGCGGGGATCAGCCAGAATTATCTAAAAGAAAAAGCAGTAATTTATTTGAAAAATAAAAATATAATATTTAATGCAATATTTTCTTTATTAATGCTTCTTCAATGAAAATTTAGTGAAGAACCATACTGATACGGCGATACATCCACTACAGCTCCTACGTTATTAAGATGGGTGTCTGTTGAAGGCAAATAGATTACTCAAAAAGTCTAGCCCCATCCTACCTCTGAAAAGAAAAACTTGCTAAGGTTCTTCTCAGTCAAAAAGAATTGTCCCCATGGCGATAAGGTCATTAAGAGGAATGACAGGAGATTGTGAAAAAACCCTAACGACGTTCCCAAGGTCATGGTCTTCGGGGTCATCTCTAGCAAGGGAGATGTCATTCTTCTTCACTTCTTTGAGAAATGTTTAAAAGTCAACACAGACGTGCACATCAGCACAGCATCTGATGAGAGATGTGGTAAAGCCCTGGCTGGACGCCATTGCTAACGTCATGCCTTACATCTCCCAACAGGACTCTGCCGCCAGCGTAAAGCGACAGAAAAATCTGGCTTGAAGATAAGGTGCAGTACCGCTGGTCACCAGACGTTTGGACACCCAGCTCTCTCGACTTCAGTCTCTTGGATTACCTTCTGTGAGGCATAATTGAAAGAGAGATCAACAACATCCCTAAAACACCATTGACCCCATCAGACATGCCACCATAATGTCATCACCCACATGAACACGGCCCAGGTTGCCAAGGCCTTCTATCAAGGCCGTGATTAACGCCGACGGTGAGTTCAGTGAATAATTACGATATATATTTGTGTATCAATTATTGTACAAGATTTTGCCTCAAAATGGCATATATTCATGTTTCAACTAACTGTTTTATTATACACATACGATTTTCGCATATATCATGATAACCCTTTTATATGATACCGAGTTATTTTCCCATTCAAGTTGTTTCTAACACAAAGGTAAGAACGACCAGAACCAGTAAATTTTCAAACAATTTCCAAGATTCAAAATATATAAGTTTAAACCATTTTCAGTACGATTTGCTTTTTATGGCAAAACGACATCAGAGAAGAAGCAAAGACGTTAGCTGTAGACACTGCTCCTTACAGTACTCTGCCATAAAATAATGACAACTGATGAAACAGAAAATATTTCAACTACTCTTTATTTCAAACTTTAACGTATATAACATGTTCCAGCTATCAAATATTTTCCTTTTCACGAATTAATTATTTATTTTAAAAGTAGCAAAATAATGGCCCAGCATGTGAATAAAGAAAATTTTGTTTATTCAGAAAAAGCAATGCGTTGCAGCTCATAGGAAATAATATTAGCGGAAATACAACCCAACTCGAAGTATGAAGAATGCGAATGTACGGGTTGAAAGCATCCTAAACAAAATATGTAGATTTGAAGGAATATAGTTTTAAAACTGTGCCTACACTCTTCAAAAATCAGATTAAGAATTATTTGACATAACGGATTACTAATGACATGTAAAAGCAGCGTTTTTAGAAACGGATGATTTAGTATTTTAATTTCAAAAATTGATGTATGCTATGCAGCATCTTTTGTTGTTGCGCACGTTTTTGTTTTTAAATTAATTTTCATTGGTGCCACAAACTCTCATTGAACGAAAAATAAAATAAAACATATTCAGGTTCGGAACCAAGGAGAAAGCTGAGCACAATGCTGAAACAGTCTTGTGAATATGAAATGAACATAAATATCACCAATGCAATTTTTAATGCAAATCCTTACACCTTCTCTTAAAACTCTTTTCGACTGCATTTCAGTATCCAGATGTTTAGTAACTCAGATTCTTCCGAAAACCTGCAGTAAGCAATTTTTCCACCAATGGTCAACGTATTGTACGACAATGCCACTGCATAATCCCTGCTTAGTAAGAAACCTTGATATAAAACAGGATAATTTAGAAGAACGGCCGTTCTTCAAGAATTAAACAAAAGAATATTAAGGGATAAAATATGGGTAGGTCTAAGCAACGAAAGGAAGTACATTTTAATTTTTTGAAAACGAAGTTAATCGTCTTCTGACATTGTTCGTGCCAGATAAAGAACTGTGATTAGTTCCTGTTTTCTATGTGAAGTCATTACGAATTATGGCGACTTTACACAAACCTGCGCTGCGCGCTGGTACCTCTTCACTACTAAACTAAGAAGCCCGATTACAGAAAAATATATACATCCTCACACATTAACTTAGGCCGCGTTAATCGTATAAGCGCAGCTCAAAAGCAACATAACAACACACGATACCACAGACACTTATCCTTAAACAATTGTGTATCATTTTTTCATGAATATACTGTAATACAAACTGTTTGAAAGTTCGTGTATCTTGTTTAAGTTTTCACAAGATAAAATAAATTTAGTCCCCGATAAAAATTCTAAACAAAAATTGGTTTCAACCCAAATCTCTTTGAGTTTATTGGAATTATCTGACACAATAACATTTCATCCCTTATTGCTGAAAATTAGACTGAGTAGAACAAAAATCTCATACATGTATATGATTTTAAATTCGTTTATGGATTAACTTCATGGTTAGCGTAAAGGTTATGGTGCAAAATTCAGCGACGAAAAATTTCAAAAAACTGTGACGTACATCCTTTTTGAAATCAAAAATGATGTAAAATGAAAAAGAAAATCATTGATAGAGTCGTTTTTGAAAAATTGTACGTAACATTTACGTGTCTACGCGGCACGCTGAAATCCAGTCAGCGGCGACGATGACGCTTGATTGCCCGGGGCAAGCCGTGTCCTTCGGGACGGGCAGATATACCGGTGATCGAAGTGGGTGGAAGCTGCGGGAGATTAGTGTTTTAGTAACAGCGAGTAGCCAAGGGCTCAATAGAGCACTTGGCTCCTCGCTCTTATCGGTGGTGGTACTTCCGTTACGAAAAATAGTCCCAAGTGTTAAGACCAAAAGGCAACACAAAGACTGTTTGAAATCCATTTTTTTTTTGCTGAGTAATTTTTTGGGCAAAATTGTTATGTAAAACAAATTTTCAAAACGACAGATCATTTTCTGAAATAAATTTGATATGAGAAATTACTCAGTCAAGAGCCTGACACTTTCGGCTGATGTTGTCCAGCTTGGACAGGAAGGAAATGTTAGAAAACTTCTCCCAACACAGAGAACTCGAACGGGATGTGTTACTTAAGCATGCAGTAGGGGATAGAGTTCGGACTCACCACACTCCCGTTCATAATCCGCACTGCTTCTCTTGAAATGGATCATTATACTTAGGTGTTGCAGACAAGCCGATTTCACCATTTTTTTGGAGTGAGGCGGGGAGGGAGTGCGTGAAGTGATCATACGTCTGGAGGGGGGGGGCACGTCTCTTCCATTACCAGGTAAAAAAATTTAAAAAAGGGAAGGGGGCATAAGTATAAATTACAAGATTCCACGCCTACTGCAAAATCAATCGTAATTTCTAATCAACAAATGTACAAGGGAAGCGGAAATATTCCTTTGGTGAATATTAGTATTTTTAAAAACAACATTCAGCTGGTGTTTTTCTCGCTTTCCAACCGTAGGTTGAAGAAGCGAATATGCTCCAGCTATGTACGTCCGTCCGCACGATCACTCACGTGAAAATGGTTCGATTTCGAGGAAATTTTAGTATGTGGTAGGGGACCACCTGGGTCGAGCGCTATTAAAAATGGGTGAAGCAGGGTCAAAGGTCAGGACATATCAGCGGGATCCATTCCATTGCTTTTATGCGTTATAACTTGCGTACAAATGTTTCGATTTCGACGAAATTTTAGTATGTGGTAGGGACCCACCTGGGCACGAGCCCTATTGAAAATGGACGGAATGGGGTCAAAGGTCAGGCAAGGCACAAGAGCGGGATATATTCCATTGTCCTTATGCGTCATACCTTTCGCAAAAAGTTTTCGATTTCGATCAAATGTTAGTATGTGGTAAGAATCCACCTGGGGACGAACCCTATTGAAAATGGGCGGAATGCGGTCAAAGGTCTGGACATAAAAGTGGGATCCATTCCATTGTCTTTATGCGTCATAGCATTCATAAATATGGTTCGATTTCGATGAAATTTTAGTATGTGGTGGGGAACCACCTGGGCAGGAACCCTATTGAAAATAGACAAAATGGGGGCAAAGGTCAGGCAGGACATTAGAGCGGGATATATTTCATTGCCCTTATGCGTCATAACGTGGGTAAAAATGGTTCGATTTCAATGAAATTATAGAATGTGGTAGGGAGCCACTATGGACGAATCCTATTGTAAATGGGCGAAATGGGGTCAAAGGGCAGGACACTGGAGTGGGATCCATTCCATTGCCCTTGTGCATCATAACTCACCTAAAATGCTTGGATTGCGACAAAACTTTGTCATGCTGTTCCGGAGGTATAGTGAACCGGTTCTGTTGAATATCAACGAAATGGGTTCAAAGGTCATTGCACAAAAGCCAAATTTATTCCACAGCCATTATTTTTATAATTTGCGTAAAACTGCTTCTATTGCAACAAAACTTTATCATGTTGTTCCGGAGGTATAGTGAACCGGTTCTGTTGAATATCATCGAAATGGGGTCAAAGGTCAGGACACAAGAGCGAGATTTTTTCCACAGCCATTATACAAATAAATTGAATAATAATTTCTGGTACGTTGGAAAGCGTATCATAATCAATGCATTGCCAGATTTTACTAACTTGTTATAAAAATATTCAGTGATTTCATTTCCAAACGTTTATAAGAAAAACGAGAAATTAAGTGGATTACTTAAACAAAGAACAAGAAGTGTAAAAAATAAATACGTTAAGGTGCCACGAATCAAACGCTTCTGTCTTTTTAGTTGTTTTATTTTTGATAATTGTTTTAAACAATTACCACATGTCATGATGACATGCCAAACACAATACGGGGCTGGAAATCCAGTTTAGTATCAAATGCGCAATGTTGAATATGTGAAAAGGATATCTTATATTGTTATTTATTTTAGTTTTTGGAAATAAATCGATTTCGCCTGTAAAGCGATTATTTATTTCAACAGGGGAAAATAATGTATGGTCATTGCCCCCCCCCCCCAGAAAAAACTATTGGAGGAACAAGATTTACCCCCCCCCCCGCGCCTATGCAGTGCCATCTTAACCCCTTTGGAGGCCCTGAGTCGTCACAGTTTTCGGGACCCCAGATCCTTGTTTGCTTATTTATGTGCACTGAAGAGGCACAGGTGTTATTATACAGGGTGTTCAATAAATGACCGAACACATACTTTGTAGAAAGAGTTTGTAGACAAAAAATATAATTTAAGTAAACAGTGTTTCTTTGAAGTACGCTTAAAAGGTTGTTAAGTGATAAGGTTTTCAAAGTGTTTGTCCCCGTTACCCCAAGATGTCGCATTCGGGCTTCAAAGTCCTCCTGACTTGGCCTAGAGTATCTCGAGTTACAGTGGAAAAAGCGTCAGTGATAGCGTCTTTATGCTCAGTCACAGTGTTAGGGCGTGAGTTGTAGACCAAATATTTCATGTATTCAAAAGAAAGAAGACACAAGGATTTTCACTGAGTGAATAAGAAGGCCATTCGATAGCTCCAGGGTAATTATTGGGGTAGTTGAGAGCGAGAACGTTGTGCTCAAAGTGGATGTTTATGGTCCTAAAAACATCCAGAGTACGATGTGGAAGTGCACCAACTTGTGCACCATCTTTGTGTACCCACATTTCCTTCACGAGCATCGAGAACAGAACCAGTCGTCTCACATTTCTTAACCAGGTCTAGAACTGTTGACTTTAATGGTTTTCCGAACATTCTTGTAAGCTGTTGACCACTTTCTCAGGGTTTCAGAAGGACGTTTGTTTTGTTTCATACGAAATTTCCTTAATAAAAACACGTTGTTTGGTTGAAAACGCCATTTTTAACTTGCACTAAAACACAGTTGAACCACAACTCAATCAATTACCTATAAGCACTTGGTCGACGAAAAACTGATAGTGCTGCCCTCTCGGGCGAATTTAAAAAGTTAATCCCAAATTAAGTGTTCGGTCATTTATTAAACACCTGGTACATAGCACCATCACAATGTTACGCTTTGAGAAGAGGTAATGTCCAGTAATTTTTTAAATACCTCTTGCATGAAAAATGGTACATGGCAAAGAATGTAGGACGCAGAGACACGTTCCGTACAGTCAATGACCTCTACCTTTTTGAGTTAGGGACCGTGCTCCAATTGCATTTTACACATATTCGAATGTGGGGTTGTATATAATGAATGAATTTAAAAAGCTTTTTAAATTGTTGTATCTTTCAGCATCCTAACAAAATAAAAGATGGACCATTCCTTCTTAAAGAACACAAAGTTTTCAAAAATGTGTATGAGGGGCTGATTATTTAACAGAGTGTATTATCCTCCTAATAGCTGGTACTAAGAACAAGTAGTATACCCACAAATTATCAGAAAAAACAAAATTCTGATGCAAAAAAAAAGAGAGATGAGGACAACTAAAGGAGATGTTACTTCCAAAGTGAAATCGGTAAAGCTATGCAAGACGGTACGAAAAAGTATCACTGAAGATGTAAGGAAATTCAACTGAGAACTAGTGAGGAAAGCAGTTGAAAACAACCAACGTCTGAAAAGAGCAAAGCGGCATCTGAGTAAGGGAAGAAAACAGATTATTTCTCTGAGAAAAGAAGATGGTACTGTAACAAGAAATAGAGGTGGAAGTTTCACAAAATTGAAATATTTCTACTCAAAACTATATTAAAGGGAAGATACATGTACTTCAGACATTACAAAAGGTACCAGAGTTCTTACAGTCCTCCCAACAGAAGTTGAACATGCAATCAAGAACATGAAACGGGGAAAAGCTCCAGGAGAAGATGGAATTACCGTAGACATCATACAAGAAGCAAGTGGAGAAATCGAAACATTACTCGCCCATGTTTTCACTCCATGCCTTAAGGAGGGAAGATTCTGATGATTTTAACAATGCTGCAATGATCCTGCTACATAAAAATGGTGATATTAAGGGTCTCAGGAACTACAGACCTATCAGCCTCCTATCAGTGGTTTATAAAATCTTCACTAAAGTTCTTTCACATTGCTTGAAGGTAACACTGGACATGGCTCAACCGAGAGAACAAGCTGGATTCATGAGTGGCTACAGCTCTATAGATCATTTCCACGTACTGAGAGAACTAATTGAAAGAGCAAGGGAATATGAACTTCCATTATGCATGGCTTTTATCGATTATAAAAAGGCTTTTGATTCCATCAGCAGTAACAATGGCTTCGAAATCCTGCGGTATTTAAGATGCATATATTAATATTATTCATAACATCTGTGAAAATGCAAGTGCAAAGATTAGGCTGTTTGAAAATACAGCACCTATAAAAATTGGAAAGGGAGTGTTACAAGGTGACACTATATCTTCCAAACTCTTTAATGCTACATTGAAAAATGTCTTTTAATCACTTAACTGGAAAAACAAGGGGATAAAGATTAATGGATATTATCTAACTCATCTTCGTTTTGCTGATAACGTAAACGTTTTTGCAACTACCCCATCAGAATTGCAGAGTATGATCCAGGACCTTTCTGGCAATAGTAAATGAGTGGGATTAAAAATGAACTTTCAGAAGACAAAACTAATGTACAATGCTTTTACAAGAAATGAAGATTTGTCGATTGATGGGGAAAAGCTGTAGACAACCAGTACCAACATTTATCTTGGACAGCAGATGTCAAGTGACGGTCACTTTGATGAAGAAATTAATCGGCATATAAAACTTGCCTGGAGAGCGTTTGGAAGGAACAGTATAATTTTCAAGAGCAATATGCCATTATGTCTTAAAAAGTGTTTGTTCAATGCATCCCTCCAGTGCTTACATATGGTGCAGAGACATGGACCTTAACTAAACGAGACATACAAAAACTGCAGACAACTCAAAGACGCCTGGAGAGATGCATGCTTGGTGTAACTAGGAGAGATAAGAAGAGGAACTCGTGGATCAGAAAAACGACAAGAGTGGAAGACAGCATGATCAGAGTAAAATCCCTCAAATGGCAATGGGCTGGACATATTGCCAAAAGGACAGACCATCGATGGACATCTGAAATTTTAGACTGGATTCCAAGGAACAGAAAACGACACAGAAGAAGATCACATGGGAGATGGGCGGATGAAATTCGAAAGTATGCGGGAGTAACATGGAAGAGACTGGCACAAGACAGACCGTTGTCGAAGAAACTTAGAGAGAACTTTGTTTAGTTTAGCAGTTGGATTGATAATGGTTGATAATAATGATAATTATCCTCCTGTTGAGGAAATGAGATTAAACAAAGATCAAGGTTGCAGCAGGTAAAAGCCTGAACGACACGCGTGTAGAGGTACTTAAAATTTAGGTAGGATAGCACTAAAGCTTCTAGCAGAAATATTTAGAGACGATAAAAATTTTCCGATACTGCAATACAGCTTCAGAAGCCATTTTATGTAACACATGATTCCCAAAAAATTTTAGTAAGGTAAGTAAAAAACAGTTCTCGAATTAATTAATATTAGATTTATTGCAACACTCCATTTGAAAGAGAGACGTCTAAAAACTGAGTGATAATGCCCGGAGAAAAATCTGGCAAGCATTTGCACATAGAACAAAAATGTGCTTGAAGGGAGGGTAATGCTGCTGATTTTAACAAAAAAGTTGCCGCCCAAACACACAACTCGTGTTCTTCCACCAGACATTCGGCCGATGGCGCGTTCCGCCCATTGATCCGAAAGGACCAGTGCAGGGATAGAACCGAATGGTTGGTGTAACTGATCGTGGCATTGCGTGCAACGGCGTAGTAGTGCTGTCTGACGGTTCGAAATCATCAATACCTTGCAATAAACGGGAAACATTGACACAATATTAAAAACTAATTGGGCTGTTGAATAAAAATTAAGGTGGAGCGAAAAGCACTTTTTTTGTTTATTTGAAACGTCACCATGTGCAATAGTTGCGATTTTATTACTGAAATGACCCTCCACCCCGGAAATGTCTATGACATTAATCGATATCTTAGGCTTCCCCAAGAACCTCAAAATTTGTAAGTTACAGGAAAAATGTTTTAAAAACACTCGCTTTCTCCATTTTGTAAATATAAAAAAAATATTGTACCACCATTTTATTTAATATCACGTTGCCGGTAAAAATTCAGCAGGCATGAGTTAGTTTCTTAGGCTTCCCCAGATCCCTTAAAGTATGTAATTTTTTGCCACAAATGGCATGAGAAGTTTCGTAAGCATTAAGTTCGACAGCAGCCATATTGTTACCAATTTCAGATTAACATTGACAATCCCCACCCCTCTCATACTTTCTGGAAACCTCGTGTTGATTTTCAGAAGCATAGCTTGCTGCTCTGCGCTCTCCTTTGTTTTTGTTACCTTCTTCACCTCAACCCACCCCATCCCTCACAGCGGAGCTCTCTTTGCGAACTTGCTGAGTCATCTCAACTCAGTTGCACAGATCCTTTTGGGAGATAGTGTTGGCGGATTTTCGTCATAACATTACAACAGTTTCTTTCACTCCTAGGAACGTTGATTGGATCGTACCGGCATTTTCGTTTTGTCGTCCAACTACTTAAGATGGCTGAAACCAGAAATAAAGCTGATTGCCCTATCCTCGGGAGTTATAAGGAGATGCATGAAAACGTGTTGCCTACGTACGAAGACACAATGACTGCCCTACCCTTGGGAGTTATAAGGAGATGCATGAAAATATGTTGACTACGTACGAAGATGTAATGCGCCATTACTACCTTGTGAGGAATATTCTTAGGCAGGAAGGTGGAAATTAAGAGCCTGCTGCATCAGAAATAGCAGGCATTGTCGCGGACAAAGTGCTGAGTATATGGAAGAAAGCATCTTCTTCAACATCGCTCCACAAATCAGTTGTAAAGCGTATTACCGCATACAACACTGAAATCCAAAAGCTGAAAAAACACGCTTCACGAATGGATGAAACCTACCGAAAGAAGGTTGAACAATTTCGTGCAAATTCGCAACGTGTCTTTGACATATGCTCATGCAAGTGCAAATGTTTTAGAACCTGCAAATGCAGCTCTGCAAAAAAGGTAGTCGTGAAAGAGAGAGACTTTCTAATAGACCAGAGAACAAACAGAAAAAAGATAGTAGGTAGGCATGACGCAAAAAACACCAGTGTACTGAAGAAAAGATCAGCTCGAAAGAGTAATAGGGAAGAGCATATCCGTAGGAAATTACAGAAAACTGCACCACTGAAATCGACCGTGCGAGTCGAGGATGATCCTTCAAAAGAGGATACAAATACTAATTCTGCACGAAAACCAGACGAGCCGGGTCCTAGGCATTTGTTGACTTCGGAGGAATATTACGATTTCCCTCCATGTCGCTATTCAAACCCTGGACGTCAAATGACACTGTCTGCATTTTCTAGAAAGTGCGATAAGCTAGGCATGAGCGATCGAGTGGCAGCTGATCTTGCGTCGGCGTTGCTTCATGATGTAAGTGAACCGGTTCAGTCGAAAGAATGTAATGTATCTGGTATTGACCGGCGTGAGGCACGTCGAGAAAGGAAAAAGACCCATCAAACAATTCAAGATGAGGTACACTTGACTAGTCGCAAGATTGTAGCTCAATTTTTGGATGAAACTCTTACGAATACACAGAGAGATGATGGCAAGTGGCACAAGCGAAAAGAATGGGAGGAACATATTACACTTGTTGAAGAACCGGGTTCGGTCTATTTGGGACATTTTGCACCTAAGAGCAAGAGTGTAAAGGACATTTCCGACGGTATCTTAAGCTTAATGGACCAGAAGCCTTTGACTTCTCGGAGTTAGTCTTTATTGGAAGTGCCGGGAAAGTGACTAATACCGGCAGAAATGCAGGTATAATTAGGCGCCTTGAAAAGAAGCTCAATTCTCCTGTGCGCTGGATTATATGTCAACTTCATTTTAATGAACTGCCTTTACGCCACCTCACTGAAGCATTCGACGGGAAAACATAAGGTCCAAGAGGATTTAGTGGATTGATTGGAAAGCCCCTGAAAACTTGCGCAAACCTTCCTATCGTTAATTTAAAAAAAAAACAATTTTCGTTTCAGTCCGACATTAACTATAGATATCTTGGCTCGTATCAACTTTATTTTTGGGAAATTTGTAAAGCATTTTCTGCAGGTGATTGCACACAGGATCTGGCAAATCAGGAACCTGGAACACTTGCAGATTCCCGTTGGCTGACCATCGCAAATCGCATTCTGCGTTTGTATGTTGGAACTACTGATCCAACACCACAACTTGTCTCATTAGCCACCTTCATAAGGAAAGTATATGCACCATCGTGGTTCACGATCAAATGTAACGGTACCTGTAAAGATGGTCCAAGAACTTTGCAGCTTTTTATATCTCGGTTTCAGTATCTTCCAGATAATTTAAAGGATATTGTAAAAATAGTCGTCAAAGACAACGCGAATTTTGCTCATGCAGAAAACTTGCTCGCTGCAATGTTGTTTGACTACAGATGGTATGTCATTGAGCTCGCTATTCGACGCATCATGAAGGCCAGGAAATCTTCCTAACAAACAGCTAAAATTAGGAAGTTTCGGATTAATAAGGTGAATTTCCAGAGCATTGATTACATCTAATTAATCGACTGGCAAGAGTGTATTATGACTGAGCCTCCCATCACACGGAAATGGAAAGACGACGAGCTTCTGAAGCTTCTTACTACAGACGGATAAATATCCAAGTTCTTGCCACGAATTTACAAATATACCCTGCCATTCTGTGGCAGTAGAGAGGATGGTTAAGATTGTAAAAGTTTCTTCTGCTCATGTGTGTGGCCTTCTTGCAAGAGATGGATTCATCAGAGTAAAAATTTTGGATAGGAAGCTGATGCCAAGTTTTTGAAAAAAGTCTGGTTTCCAAGTGAAATAAACTTACTCCTCAAGTTATGCTGCTAGGTAAGGCTGGTGTGTATCATATTTACATAACGTATCCCTATCTTCTGATTCAAGGCTTCTTGAATTGGAAGAGGAACTACAAAGGATCAAGTGGGACATCGTCGGGCTGAGTGAGGTAAGGAGAAAAGGAGAAGATCTCATTGAACTGAAAAGTGGACATCTCTTCTATTATCGTGGGACAGATACTGGCAGAACTAGTGGTGTTGGATTTATAATAAACAAGAAACTGAAGGATAAAGTGGTAGTAGTTGAAAGTTCCTCTGACAGAGCTGCACGACTCGTTATCCAACTATCGAGAAGATACCAGGCTCAGATTATTCAAACTTATGCACCCACCACAAGTCATCCTGAAGAAGAAATTGAAGAACTTTATGAGGAAATTCGTCATCTAAATAATAAAGGTAAGCAGCACTTGAAGATAATTATGGGAGATTTCAATGCAAAAATAGGGCACCGGCAACAGAATGAAACTTCAGTAGGTAAATTCGGTCACGGCAACAGAAACCAGCGTGGAAATACTCTCGTTGAGTTTGCAGAGGCAGAAGGATTTTTCATCTTGAATTCCTTTTTCAAGAAAAAGCCACACAGGAAATGGACATGGAGACATCCAATTGGGACGACAAGTGAAATTGATTTTATTATGTGTAACAAAAAATTCGTCATCGAAGACTGCAGTGTGCTAAACAAGTTCAACACAGGTAGTGACCATAGATTGGTGAGATGTAAGATGCACCTCAACACTAAACTGGAACGTGGCAAGCTCATAAGACAAACAAAATGTATTGACATAACCAACCTTAAAAAACACCATAATACTTTCAAGTTGGAGCTGAAGAACAGATTCTCTGCTTTAGAAGGCCTAACATCGGAAGAAGTGGATATTTCGGAAGTTAACAGAAAAGTAACCAAAGCTCTTATGGAAACAGCAAAAAAATTAGCTGGGTCTAAGAACAAGTTGCATGTAAACAAATTATCAGGAAAAACCAAAATGTTGATGCAAAAAAGAAGAGAGATGAGGACAACTAAAGAAGATGTGACTTCCAAAGTGGAATATATAGAGCTATGCAAGACAGCACGAAAAAGTATCACTGAAGACGTAAGGAAATTCAACTGTGAGCTAGTGAGGAAAGCAATTGAAAACAACCAAAGCCTAAAGATAGCAAAGGGACATCTCAGTAAGGGAAGAAAACAGATTATGGCTCTGAGAAAAGAAGATGGTACTATAACAAGAAATAGAGGCAGAAATTTTGACAAGAGTGAAAGATTTCTACTCCAAATTATATGAAAGGGATGATACATGTACTCCAGACATCATGAAAGGTACCAGAGTTCTTCCAGTCCTCCCAGCAGAAGTTGCTCATGCAATCAAGAACATGAAGCGGAAAGCTCCAGGAGAAGATGGAATTACTATAGACATCATACAAGAAGCAAGTGGAGAAATTGAAACAGTACTCGCCCAAATTTTCACTCGATGCCTTAATGAAGGGAAGATTCCTGAGGATTGGAACAATGCTACAATGATCCTGCTACATAAAAAAGGTGGCATTGAGGATCTCAGGAACTACAGACCTATCAGCCTCCTATCAGTGGTTTATAAAATCTTCACTAAAGTTCTTTCACACCGCTTGAAGGTAATACTGGACATGGCTCAACCGAGAGAACAAGCTGGATTCAGGAGTGGCTACAGCACAATAGATCATATCCACGTACTGAGAGAACTAATTGAAAGAGCGAGGGAATATGAACTTCCATTGTGCATGGATTTTATCGATTATGAAAAAGCCTTTGATTCGGTGAAACCATCAGCAGTTACCACGGCTCTGAAATCCTGCGTGTATTGAAGATGCATACATTAATATTATTAATAACATCTATGAAAATGCAAGTGCAAAGATTCGGCTGTTTGAAAATACAACACACATAAATATTGAGAAAGGGAGTGAGACAAGGTGACACCATATCTCCGAAGCTCTTTAATGCCACATCGGAAAATGTCTTTCAATCACTGAACTGGGAAAACAAAGGGATAAAGATTAATGGAGATTATCTAACTCACCTTCGTTTTGCTGATGACGTAGTCATTTTTGCAACTACCCCATCAGAGCTGCAGAGTATGATCCAGGAACTTGGTGACAAGAGTAAAGAAGTGGGATTAAAAATGAACTTTCAGAAGACAAAAGTGATGTTCAATGCTTTTACACGAAATGAAGATTTATCGATTGATGGAGAAAAACTGGAGATAACAGATACGTATGTTTATCTTGGACAGCAGATATCAAGTGAGGGTCACATTGATGAAGAAATTAATCGGCGTACAAAACTTGCCTGGAGAGCTTTTGGAAGAAACAGCATAATTTTCAAGAGCAATATGCCATTATGTCTTAAAAGAAAAGTGTTTGATCAATGCATCCTTCCAGAGCTTACGTATGGTGCAGAGACGTGGACCTTAACTAAAAGAGACATACAAAGGCTGCAGACAACTCAAAGAAGCATGGAGAGGTGCATGCTTGGTATAACCAGGAGAGATAAGAAGAGGAACTCGTGGATCCGAAAAATGACGAGAGTGGAAGACATCATGATCAGAGTTAAATCCCTGAAATGGCAATGGGCTGGACATACTGCCAGAAGGACAGACCATAGATGGACAGCTGAAATTTTAGGTTAGATTCCAAGGGACAGGAAAAGACCCAGAAAAAGACCACATGGGAGATGGGTGGATCAAATTCGTAAATATGCGGGAGTGACATGGAGGAGACTGGCACAAGACAGACTGTTGTGGAGGAAACTTGGGGAGACCTTCGTCCAGCAGTGGATTGATAATGGTTGACAATGATGATGATGATATACACTCAAAGGTGATATTAAATAACATGGTGATACAGTATTTTTTATATTTACAAAATAGAGAAAGCGGGTATTTTTAAACCATTTTTTCCGATAACTTTCAAAGTTCGAGGTTCTTGGAGAAGCCTAAGATATCAAATAATTTCATTCATAATTCAGGGGATCATTTCAGTAATAAAATCGCAACTATTGCACATGGTGACTTTTCAAATTAAGAAAAAAAAGTGTTTTTCGCTCCACGCTATAGTTGATGCCTTCTTCCCACTGATCCACATGTCCGTATAGTGAAATTTTTCGATAAATAGGGTCAGCGAAGTAATCCTGAATAGAATACAAGAGAATTTCAAATCGCTGACTTTATGTTAATAACTGAAGCGAAAACTTTATTCAAAATGTAGAAGACTTCGGTATGCTTCATGAATGACAAGAAAAACGACAATCCATGGTTATGGATTAATACATGGAACGGGATTCATCAAATATTAATGTAAAACATAAATGTAATCCGATCGGTTTACCTTACATTTTGTTTTTTGTTTTTTTCAATGGCGGACACACATCCCAAAACAACGTCCATTAGTCTCCACTGCACCCACAATACTGCTGAATGTCTCGTTGCCTTCTCTTTCAAGTGCGCTCCTACATCGCTCAACGTATTCTCGAGTGAGTAAAACGTTGTACGTTGCTTGACGTCTGGAGCTGCTCGTATTTACCACGGCGTGCTTCCAACACCATAAACCACCAGTTCGGAGAACGAGAGGAAACGTTGGCGTAAATGATCGTGGCATTCGGTGCTAGGGTGAATTAGCGCCGCATGCTGGTTCGTTCTGATAATTTTCTTGCCATAACGCGAGAAATCTTAACCAAATTAGGAAGTGCCTTTTCTTCGTACGAGATAACACATTTTTCACTGCCGAAAGTACCACTATGCGCTTTCTGACGATAACATTCCCTCCTCTTACGGGCACTATACTTAAGAGGTCAGTTCCGCATGGCGAAACACATCTACTTTATATTTTTACATACCACAATTATGATTTTACCAGCACTGTGCCACCAAAACAGCAGGATGAAAGAAGGTAACACAAGTACCCATAGCCCACTGGAAAGAGGAGGCCCTGAAACGAACGGTTGTCATGTGGCCAAAAGCGTCTCAACTTTCTGAGATTTCTCCAAGTTTTTACCGGAGGTGAATACAGTTATTATTCTTGTGATTAAAGTCTCTGAAAAACCCTTGCTACGCTATGTTTTGCAGTCGCTTACTCTTTGTGCCAGTTTTGTGTAAAAAACATGAGTGGGTGTAATAGTAAATTTTGTGTACGGTTTAGATTACTATATATGTGTAATTATTAACATAATTTGCTTGCAGTAGTAAAATATATTAAATAAATATAAATAATCAGCTGAAAATTGGAAATAAGTTAGAGAAGCCGCGGATGGCTTAGTGGTTAGTGTTTCAGACTATCGATGCTGGGTCCCCAGGTTCAAGCCTGGGCTGAGCTTTCAGAGATGGTGTGATTTACTAACAATTGCTGAATATCCGCCGTGCTTCGGACGAGCACGTTAAGTGACGGGACCCACTGGTTAAATGGGTATCCTTTCCTATACCCCACCTGAAATTCTCTCACCCCTCTATGTGCAATATCGTACTTGTACGGTGGGGCCATCTACTGTGCTATAATCTCACTACAAACTGTTCTGTCAAAGTCACTAGACTTGCTCTCATTCCTTCCGTTTCTGTGTCCTGCTCAAAAGGCGATCTCGCTGTAGGTGGCTGGAACGTAAGTCCTACAAGAAAATGACGCTGAGCCCCTACCTGGGGACTAAGTTGATTATATATTTCGTTTCAGGTCCTGTAATTTCCTGTGCGCTATGGTAGACGGCGAATTAAATCATTAAGCAGTTTCCAGGATATTTTGATTACGGTTAGTATGGACCACCATTCCACCTGAGTTTTTCATACTTGCAGTAATGATTATGATATACGGAAGAAATAATCAGTATTGATTACGATTAGTATGGACCACCATTCCAATTGAGTTTTGTATATTTGCAGTAATGATTATGATATACAGAAGAAATAATCAATATTGATTACGATTAGTATGGACCACCATTCCACCTGAGGTTTTCATATTTGCAGTAATGATTATGATATACGGAAGAAATAATCAATATTGAGGATGAATTCTCAATCTAGAAAACGTGTACTTATTAAAGAAATAATATAGTCATTTGCGTTAAAAAATGTATCTACATGCAAATTATGAAGACGACAATCCAATTTTTGGTGTAACTGTGACAAGGATGGTAAGTATCTACATGTTTTAAAAGTTTTACAAATATTCATCATAATGTTCTAATCATGGCCTATCTATGTACATATTTTAAGTTAACTGACTCTGAGTATGGCTACGTCATTTTCGTATGTTTTACGTAGTATTTAACTGTGTATTTCTGGATATTCCACATTATAATACACTGGAAATATTGCAGCTCAGCATTATAAATTATTAATGAGAACACCACTTTACATAAAGTATTAAGTACAAATGCAGCCGTTTCATACCAGAACATAAGCTAAACATATGACCTCCTTCGTCCTGAAGACTCATCTGGTAACACAGAAATGGTATCCAAGGCTCCTTTTCGATTCGTGCCAGTTGAAATACATAAGAATCTTAACGCTGTTGAGACACGATTAATAATGGAAATAATTGCAATTTTTAAATGACGATACTTTTATTTACAACTAAAACCAGCTAAAAACAAAGTAGCAAGATCTTTCAAACCCACTATAAGTTCGTCATCAAGCACAGTGAGGGTAAAGTACCGTGGTTATATAGCCGAAAGCAATCACCCACAATGCAACAGCAGGGCAAAGTGTTGCGTCAACCCTTCACACACGCGCTTTTGACATGGTTATGAGTTCTTAAGGTGCGTACAGTGATTTGATGTAAAATATTTCCATAAGGTCTGCAGATTCCTTGGCACGTCATCGTTACAACAGCGGTCAGCAAAAATATTTATGTACAAACTTTCTTTAAACAATAAGTCAGATTTGTAGTAGCTGCTGCAATTAACGAAGTGTTATTCCACTCCGGGATATGATTACCTTGATTAACTAACCTCGATAGAGCTGTGGAATTCGAACCAGCTCTACCGTTGTATTTTTGCTCAGATACACGTGTACCAATTTCCGAAGCGAAGGGTGGATCCCATATATTTAGTGTCATGTGCTTTGGGTTCGGTAGCTTTTACCGGGATGGAATATACACCATGTCTCTGAAGCATACTAACTTCACAACGATCCTTTTTTAATAGTGAAAATAACTTTGTTGTCTTTATACCAAAATCCATGCCTTGCTTATGACAAGCATTCTTTAAGATGTGAATTAGATCAGGAACATAATCCACAGATCCAATGTACCTGTCAGCATCCTCGTTACTTCTTAAAATAGTATACATGGAGTGTTGACACCGTTGAAGTTGATGTACAACAAAATCGCGTGGGTAGTCAAACTGAGAAGCCAGATTTAAAATGAAATAAATCTCCTTATTCCGAAGTTTAAAAGATGATGAGTGTGAATACACTCTACGAAATAAAAAGGATAGGGCGGCCGACTAGTGTTATGTAGGCTAGCAGATGAGAATAGGATCAACATGGGTGGTGCAGAAGGTTTACGAAACAAAGAAAAGGACATTGAGTGGTTAGGCATGTTACGTTGCAGATAGAAGTCGAGGAAATGTAGCGAGCCCTGTGTTTCTAGTTTAACCGAAACTTTATATTGGAGAAAAGGGTGGAGAACAATTTAGCAAAATCGTGAAGAACAGAGAAAGAGTGAGGCCAAAATACAATAATATCACCAACGTACCTAAGAAAAAGTAATGGTTTTAGGGGCACTCTTCAAGAATTTTATTTTCTAAATGTTGTAAAACCACGTCGGCTAAAGGAGCCGATAGTGGTGAACCCATAGGTGTACCTGCTTTTTTGGCGGTTAATAATATTGTTAAATCTGAAAAAAGTATGTCATGTCACAAATTTTAAGGCATCGACGATTGCGGAGGCTTCTGTAGATGTTACACCTAAACTTAGGAGGTTTTTTTCAATAAGAAAATGAGCAAGGTCTAGGGGCACACTAGGATATAATGAAACGACATCCAATGACGCTAGGATAAAAGACGAGTCCCAAGAGTCAAACAACTTAATTTTGGCATGAACTGCGAATATATACATTGGAGTTAGATATTATAGGGTTTAAATAAGATGTTAAAGCTTTTTCCAAGGGCCGTGTAGGGTTGGCATAACCCGAAACCAATGAGCGAACAGGGTTGCCCTGCTTATCTAATTTTACCTTGCCAAACAATTCAGGGATCCTAGAGCCATTGGTGGATGCATATTTTTGGAAATGTCATTAGGGAGGAAGCCCTGGTATTTTAATTGACTTAATGCCACAATTGTTCCTGATGTTGGATCAGAACGAATTATTTCGTGTGAAATTTTGTCAATGGCGTCGGCAACTTTGATCATACTTATCACGATCCATCAACACAACTTGCTGAGACTTATCGGCAGATATCCCTAGTGCACCAAATTTGAATGAATGCCCTGCCTTTCACTTTCCCTAATGGCATCAGCGCAAATGTGCAATACCTTCGTTGCAGGACGCAAGAAAGTAAAAGGCATGTGATGTATCAGTCATGATGAGATAGTTTGACCACAAAATTTCAAGCTCTTCGGATCTTTCTGGCCAGATTCGTACTCGGGAAGAATCATTTCTTTAACAAAGGGCTCTACATCGAGAGTGCGACGATTTGACGATTTGCATTCACTTTCCGCCGTGACTCTCTGTGTACCACTACGCGATATATACAGCACGTCAACGAAATGCCAAAGGACCCGTATGTATGCACAAGTTGAATAATGACATACTTTCAAAGAGTCAAATAGAACTGTTCGTTATTTTTTTGGTCTTTAATACATATTAATATACAGGAAGTTTGATTAGGACATCTGAAATCAGAAAGACAGTAAAGTTATATATTAATATATAGATAGTTTGATTAGGAAAGTGACAATCAGAGAGTAAGTAAAGTTAGGAAGTGATGTAGAATAAGTAGGAAAATGAATAAGTTTTATGAAAAATTAAAAATGGAAGGAGAAGAGCGACGAACCAAAAGATGGTGTTTAGCAAGAAATAAATACCAGCTTGGAGTCACTCTGGCGAGGAGCCATTTAAAGTAATTACCCTCACTAAATTTTCTTGTTTCGAAGAAGATATACCGCTGGACAACTGAGCTTTTTCTTGGATTGCATGCTCTTATTTCTCATGTATTTTCCGTTGGTTTCAATTCGATGTTGTTATTGAATAGATACTTATATAGTACGGTTTTTGTTATATCATTGGCTAGCCATCCGATTATCAGCACATCAAGTATTTCCGTTAACGGTGTTAAGGAACTCCCAATTATTGAGAATTTCATTTCCGCAATACAAGTGCTATTTTTATTTTCCAAATTATGCCTATCATTGTTCAAATTAAAAAAAAACAAAAAAACTCAAAGGAAATTTTCGGAAATTTTCTGAGTATCAAGTAGCATCCTTAAAGCGGCAAAGACACTAGAAAAGAATATGTTATTTTTTATTCCAAATGTCTTTCTATTACACAAACTTCTTCTTTACAGAATTCTTCGTATTAATGTTTTAATTCAAACAAAACTTCCCACGACATGTTCTGAACTACTTGCTACGCTGACAGTCGGGAGACAAAACATATTTTCAGTCGTGTCACTCATTCAAGCTGTGAGGTGTTTAGCCGAAGACGCAACTCATCTCAAAATTAGCAATCTGTGTTTCAAATCACGAAATTCACGACCTCAAACGTAAATATACACGGCAGCGGATAGCCTAGTCACGGCTAACAGGGATCATAAACTGGATATGATTAAGCGCATCGTCATTGATTGTTCACTGTTCAAAGCTCTGGCACTTCTCGATCTCTACGGGGACTATCGTACGAGAAAAATGCTACCTTTCGTCGCTAGAGGATGTAGAAACCAACCCCAGTCAGTGATTTTTATTTATTTATTTATTTTTTGTTTGCTGATAGTCTTTAGTTTTTCGTTATGTTTCTCAGAAGCATAATTTAAATATTGCCACGATTTTCAGCTGTTTACATATTAATTAAACATACATTATCAAACATTTTTTTAAAGGAGGCTGTTCACTCCGTTCTGTCGGCCGAAATCATGGCAATGTAAGGTTTGACCAGTACTTCCGTATTTGAAATGGATACGCAATTTTTGCTTAACGAAAATCCAGTTCAAAACTCTGTGTAAATGGGTACAACAAATTTCACTGTCAGAATTTGAATTCTGTATCATTACAATGTCGAAATTTGAATTAATCGAAAATAATCTGCACAAGCGTTTTGCATAATGTTTTCTTGTTCGAAGTGATTCCAATAAGTTATTCCATGGTTTTTTATCAACACTTTTAATGTAAGTTTAATGTTTGAATTGTATGTATAAAGAAACTATGGACAACAAAACTTGATAACGTTGGCACCCAGTGCCTCAGTGACAGAAATGTGGAACGTCTTAAGTTGATGATCCCAGTTAGCCGTGGCCTAGTGGATACAAAGTTTATGATTGCTATGGAAATGTCGCAGTGTCCGACTCAGACAGGTACGGAATTTCGAACCACTGAATATTCACCGTGTGTCTGGTGGGTACGTTAAGCCGTCGGTCATAAATAAGGGCATTTTCATCCCCTTTTCTCTCAGCCGTGCGACTTTCTTCTTGAGTACTTTACCAAAATCTCTTAGCTTCCTATTTTCTAAGGGTTGTTCAAAACCTTGGGTCAAACCTTCCCTTTCTAAAATTCTTTACAAAAATTTCTTTCATATGTATTCCTCCACGTCGGCTGGGAGGGACGCACGTCTCATTACGGAAGTGACTGCTGCTAAAGAATTTAGAGTCACATTCTTTCGTTGTTTTGGTATTACTGAGTACAACTGAAGCGCTAAGGCCGCCCCTGTTTCCTCTGATCATTCGCCCGTGATGGGTCCGAGTTAAAATCCCGGTGACGCATGAATATTGTGTTGGTCTTACGGCCATGGCTCTCTCCCTTCCCTGGAACCAGTGGCCCTAAATTAGGGACGGGCGACTGCTTATAGTCCACTGTGTTGCTCACGGTGGTCGTTAAATCTCCAATAAAAAAAGTGTTGAGACCAGCAGGAGCTTCTCGAAATAGGAAGTTGGGAGACTCGGTCCATATGACAAAGCCCCCGCGAAGCTTACTGCACGAAGATGACAATAAATCAGTCTGTACCACTTTTTCTGCTGGCCTAATTCCGGCGAAAAATTGAGAAAAAGATATTAGTATTTGCTTAACACCTACTACCAAAAATTATTAATTTCCTCCACTGAACAAACAAAAATAATATAAGGATAACAGTGTGTAAAGTAGAGCACAGCAATCCACGAAAAGTCAATTAATATTAAATGTGATGTAAACAGAGCATGGCAGGTAGAGTGAAAGATTAGAAAGATAAGGTGACCAGTTCTCAGTTATCAGTAAGGGTACAGTGCTTCTCCTTATTTGTCTCATTGCCACAAAAATAAAAAAAAATGCGTGTAATACAGATTAAATTGATGCCTTGCTCTTCAAATTTGCAGTTTCAAACGAGAAATTGTAAAACGATGTGTTCTTTCATTTTCCTGATAAAAGCTGCCTACAAAAGCAACAGTTTGTGTGTTTACTATCTCTCATCCATAGACCATATATGTAATTTTGTTTCGGCATCTGCTTTTACGGATGTTTAATGATATGAGAGCCAAACTTCGATACTATACAGAGACTGTGGCTGTCACCGAGATGTGACATGTTTTACGGGGACAGGCTAATGTATTGTGGTTCAGGAGGTAAAGAAACAATAAATTATCATCGGCACTGAAATAAATTGCCCGGACCCTTGGTGCAGTGATATAAGTTCTGGCTTCTAAACACTCGTCCGAGATGTGTCCGGGTTCGAATCCTGGTGAGGCATGAATGTTGTGTTTTCCGTACGGCACTGGCTCGCTCCCTTCCTTAAATTAGGCATGGGGGACTGCTTATAGCCAAGCGAGTTGGTCACAATGGTCATTAAATGCCCAAATTAAAAATAAAATAAAATAAAATGAAATCAACTGAATTAATCTAAGAAGTTTTAGTACCGGCGTGTCTGATCTCAGCTCTAAAACTGCCCTTTGGATATTAGAAGCTATTAGATTTGAGTAAGTGAATTAGGTGGGACGGATTTAAAAGCATTGAGAGAAAACTCAGGAGTAGCTTTACAGCCAGAGTCGGAAAAAGGGAAGCACTGCATATACCCCAGAAGAGTCATGCGACAAGGACCACACAACAGGAAACCGCCATCGGGAAACACAGGTGGTTGGTGGTCGTGTTTATCCCAGGAAGGACGGGATGGTGATTCGCTGCTATGCAGTTGGTATGGGGTTTATCACTGGAAGAAAGGGCGCCACAATTTTGAAATTGTTTGCTCTATTTCCGAATTGCTACGTTTCGTTGAGCTTATTTACACTCTCACTTTGACTCTCCTTGTATCCCAACGCGATATGAATAGTACAATAACGAAGCCAAAAAACATTTGCGTGCGTGTGAGTGGAATAAAAGCAGACCTATCCAAAGTCCAATAAAAATCTTCGTTTGTTTGGATGGCCTTTAAAATGTTATTAAACTCAATCGTGATATTTCCCTGAAGTCATAGAATAGTCCGTCTCTGCACGATTTTCAGGTAAAACCAATTTTAATATCAAAGAATGATGTTAAAAACACATTAAAAACATTTAAAATGAAAAGAGATCTTCCAGTAACTGCGTCGGTTCATTCATAAGGTCATGCCCACTGAGCAACAGAAATGAAACGTTGAGTGACTTAAATACAGAATGAAGATGTCATGAGTACACGTACACTACGCATGTCAAAGAATCTAATTTAGGTAAAGTAGGTACACCAACTAAAGTTCTGAACAGCTTAAAATTATGTTTCCGATTTTTGAAGAAATTTCCAAGGAAAAGGTATCTGAACAGGAATGTCGTCATTGCAACATTTAGGTCCATACTTGTAAATCCATACGCTTTCAGAAAATAGAGTAGCAAAGCGTGTTGTTGGAGCCGACACAGTAGTAACGTTCCATAGTGGCTCGTGATTACCTTCCGGGCATAATCTAGAATCCAGATAATGCCGTAGCAGAAGAATTTGTTTTTAAACTGTATTTGTGTTCATAGAGTCGTCATTTTAGGATAAGATATGTGAACCTTAGCGAAATGTGAAATTAAACTGAATTTCTGAATTTGTTTGGGTTTAGAAGGTCACATAACGTTAATCAATAGCCTTCTTCATTGGATTGGGCAGCTTCTTCTTGAAGTGGATTAAATGGTTTTATTGCTCAACCATTTTTTTTTGGAATTGGTTGTATGGTGTTATTAAGCACGTATATATATTTTCAGATCCTCAGTTATATGAATAGATAGATTATATGAGTAGGGAGGATATAACCCATCTCAAAATTTACAATCCGGAGTTTACATCACTAAAGCCGCAATCTCAAACCCAAAGACAAACACAGCGGAGGGATACGCGTCTCACTTCGGAAGTGTTTAAAACCATTTTACCAGATGGAAGTAGTCAATTCCAGGGAAGCAAAATGGACTGAAATAAGCTGGAATTTTTGACACTACTTTCTGACTCATACACTTCTCAAAGGCTTACAACAATGGCGACGAACCTATGGGAAAAGAGCAAAGATGCTGGAGCCAGTTGATCGTTCTAGTTGCATGTTTTCTTCGTCAACGGAACTAGACCTTTCCCATCATATCTTGGTTCGTGGAGCATATAATAGAGGATTAGAAGGAATCACTTATCACTAGTGAGAGTTTTATAGAAGCTGCCGCTAATATAAGAACGGGAAAGGCATTTCTTTTGCTGTAGCACAAATGAAACCCAGTCGACAAAGGAACATTTAAGCTTGCATTGCTCATAAAATTCTAGGGCTCCATTTGGTTCAAGTACGTCGGACCCTCAAAGGGTTATGTATCATTCTACGGAAAATGGTAATCCCTACGAAAAGGCCATCGACTTTACATACAGGTAGATTGCCTAGCCCACTGGAAAGAGGAGGCCCTGAAACGAGCGATTGCCATGTGACCAAAATGGTCTCCGTTTTGTGAAATTTCTCCAAGTGTTTACCAGAAATGAATACAGTTACTATTCCTGTGATTAAAGTCTCTTTGAAACCCTTATTGTATTAGGGTTTTCAGTCAAAATTGCTTTATTCTTGTGCCAGTTTTATGAAAAAAATGTGAGTGAGTGTACTATTAAATTTTGTGTAGGGTTTAAATTACTATTTATTTGGCACTTATAAATATAAGTAGCTTGTAGTAGTTAAACAGCTAGACAATGCCTTACGCAGCTGGCTCCACTACTCCGCCGGAGAAGCTTCCTTACAAAACGGCACAAAGTACTGCTGTACAAGACGGTCGTCAGGCCGGTGCTTACCTACGCCTCCTCTATCTGGAATTGGTATTAGTAGGAAACAGCGATATAGAATCAAGAGGGTGCAAAGACGACCACTTCGAATGATTACTCCCCATTGGACCACATTTCAGAACCTAATTAACAGACTTGGAATCGAGAAGGTACATGAGCTTTCCATCAGACTCGACAGAAAGTTCTTCAAGAAAGCGGAAACCCACCCTAATGAACTTGTTAGGGGCGCGGTTGATTACATTCCCAGCAAATTTCTTAGGTATCCCAGAACTAAGGCGGCGATCGTTGACCCCCTTTGACAGGGAGAGTAAGTATGTGAACACTGGTGGGTGTTAGACAGACCACCTCCCACCCCCTTCTTTTTCAGATTGTCATCGAGATGGTGAAAATGGATTCTGCTCGGAAATTTGAATTTTTTATCGTTGAGTTTCAGTAACACCCTGGTGCGTCGCGGCTGGTTGGTGTTGTGGTTCTCTGTAATGTGCAGTACTTCATTCCCTTTGTCCCCCTTCCCCTTGGACTGGTGTAACGGATCACCCTCTCCTTTCACTACATTTTCCTGTTTGTCTTTCCTATTGAGTTCACTTACTCAAATCTCTTAGCTTCCTATTTCTAAGGGCAGTTTTAGACCTGGGGTCAGACACTCTCTTCCTAAAACGTTTTCAAATATAGTTTAACATCTCTCTTATCTAAAATAAAGTAATTGCCGCCGCTGTTTTACAAATTTCGCGACACTCTTGCTTTCCTAGTTCACAAGGCAAAACGTGTTTAACACAAAAATATGAATTTTTACATCGTTTGTACAGAATTGTTTGGAGAACACGCTGAATTAAACCGTTTCTCGATTCTAGCAAAACGTTAAAAGCTATTGTATTTAAAATTTAAAGTAAGCACAAAAGTGCTATCAGGTCGCGTTCCGGACCCACTGACAACAACAGAACCACGACACTTTGTAGGCATGTAGTGCCATGACCGAATGTTTGCACCTCGTCTCCCTTTTTTTCAACTTCACGTTTGTTTACGAGAAATTAAATTTCAAAACTTCACAAAATTCTCTATTTCGCGATGGGATCCATTTAAAGAAACGGATATATAGCAAACCTTAAATTATAACGCATTGCAATTTTTACAGCATAAACTTACAACTATAGTCCCTTTTTTACCAAAAACAAATTAAGAAAAAGTCATTTTCTGATTTTTAAGCATTTTTTAAGGACTCAAAGGAAAGAAACGAACGGCTTGTCAGTCTTCAGGATAACCACAGAGGAACGTTCTGTTCTCGTGACCTGCCGCCATGGTGAAGCAGAGAATTTGTTATGCATATATTTTGTTCGTAAAGCTATCTTAGATATAATATTGGACTGTGGGTTGTACGCCAATTACAATAATACGATATAACACACTAATACGTTTTTTAATCCGTTAATAGGCGTATAATTACAAACGTTTCGCAAGCTTTCACTGCCAACGGACAGCTTCTTCAGGCTTCTGAATATAAACACTTAACAGAAACACACAAAGAATAAATGCAAATGTAAAATTTAAAATCATTACAGCATAGCATGAGACTCGTATTACGCCTCGCGTTCATCGATTGTCCAGCGAACTCTTAATGTTTAATGCCTTGTGCCAGATAGGTGAAACTTCAGTAGTTATGTCTGTGTTACATACGTCACTGCCTGATATAATCTCGATTGATTCTCTGACTGCTGTTGACCTAGGACCGCTGTAGGGCGCAAGTCTTCTCATATCCTTCCAGATCGGTTGAGCATCCTTAAAATTCACTTCTCGTGCTAACGCGGTAGATAGTTTTATATTTTTTATATCCCGTTTATGCTCTGCCTCTCTGATGTGGAAAGACCTCTTTGTCATTCCGATATACCACCTTGTGGAGGCGTCAGGGTATATTAATGGGATGCCGTACACCCTGGCTTGGGTAGACAGTGGTTGCCGGTCACGATCAACGGTGAGAATGGTCCCGATCGTCCTCGGGAATCTTAGACCTACATGCAGCTTCATCTTACGCAGAATATTCTTGAGTTGTTAAAAAATCCCGGAATATATGGTATGAATCCGACAAAACTTGCTCTTTCCGGATGTGACATTTGTACTGGCCCTGTTCCTTTCAAAGATGCTTAATGTATTATCCTTTCGATACGCTCAATGTTGTAACCAGCTGCAGTGGCAAACTCTCTTAGGTTGCGGATTTCTGCTAGCAGAACCTCTTTATCTGAAGAGAAATCACAAGCTCTCTTCGTTCGGGCTCTAAACATGGCGTACTTGTGCGAGCTGGGCGCTGCAGATGAAGGGAGATCGGGTTATGAACGTAACGAGGTTTGTAATACACTTGATATCTAAGATTTCCCGATGGCTTCCTTCACACCAGGATGTCTAGAAACAGGAGATATCATCTGCGTATCTTAGCCATATCGTTGGAACTAGTCCTTCGGAATTTAAGATGGAATTTTCCATAGGTCGCCAAATGGCTTCTGCAAGCACGGCGGATAAGGCGGAACCCATTGGTGCTCCCTTTACTTGCTAGAACACCTTTGAACTAAAAGTGAAAAAATTCGAATCAGTTAGAACTTTCGAAATTTTTATGATGGCTAAGATGGTATCGCGGTCGAAACGATTGGAATTTTCAATGAAGTTTTTAAGATTATCCGATGCTTCTTGCACTGGAATAGACGGTACATGGCTGTGACATCGAAACTTCACATAATGTCCTCCTTTCCTAGGCGAATGTTTTTGATTCTTGCGATGAAGTCTTTGGATAAGGATATGACTCTCTCCGAAAGTGGCAGAAATATCAGCAAATATTTTGATATTGATATGTCACTCGAGTTCAAGGTGTGACTCTATACAAACGGCTGGCTACAGAAGTCACCCCTTTAGAATTCGATATTATTCTCCGACATGTAAATATGTTGGCGATAGACAGTTAAGTTTGCTCCACGCAAGGCACCAGAACAAGCAATATCGCCTACGTCCAGTGCAGCGATCCAAGCATTCGCAGTTTGGCGTGCCCATTATTAATTTATCGTCTAGGACATTTTCCAAAGAAGAACTAAACCTCCTCAACAAAGGTCCAAAATTTGCGCTCCAGGATAAAATCCGATCTAAAGAAATTATCTCAGCTGTAGAAAGCATTCTTCCGAGCATCCCTCCAGATGAGAGAAATGCAATCCGGGTGAACTCTACCACCCAGCTCAGAAGGATTCTACGAAGTGATGGGCGCAGCGTGTCACAACAAGCCCGGAAAACTCTGGATCGATTCAGAAAGGACCAAATTATCACGTTCACACTAACGGATCGTGCCGGACAAATCGCTGGGATGAACACGCAGTACTACAATAATAAGCTCAATGAATATATCCGCCAATCCGGATCAGTCCTGCAATCAGTCAACCCTTTAAACCGTTGGGTCGCAAGGGTGAAAGCAGTAGCCAAAATGCCAGATCTGCCACAAGAGCTCAGGAATGCGGCAAAACCACACCCAGGCACTTATCTCCGTAGGATATTTGCGTGGGTGAAACATCATAAACAAGGAATGCCCATCCGTCCCATTGTTTCCAGGAGAAATTCGCCATCTGCAAACCTGGAGAAAGCAATGTCAAAAATTTTGCTGATATTTCTGCCACCTTCGGATAGAGTCCTATCCTCATCCAAAGACATCATCGCAAGAATCAAAAATATTCGCCAAGGAAAAGATGACATTATGGGAAGTTCCGATGTCACAGCGATGTACCCGTCTATCCCAGTGCAAGAAGCATCCGATAATCTTAAAAACTTCAATAAAAATTGCAATCTTTTTGACCGAGATACCATCTTAGCCATCATAAAAACTTCGAATGTTCTAACTGATTCGATTTTTTTCATTTTAAGCTCAAATGTGTTCCAGCAAATAAAAGGAACACTAATGAGTTCCGCTTTACCCGCCGTACTTGCAGAAGCCGTTTTGCGACCTATGGAAAATTCCATCTTAAATTTTAGAGGACTTGTTCCAAAGATATGGCTAAGATACGCAGACGATCTCTTTTTTGTTTGGAGTCAGGACAATGTATCGCTAAATAGTTTCTTAGATTACATTAACTCCACCCACCAAGAAGTAAAATTTACTTCTGAGTATGAAGAGGATGGATGCCTCCCGTTTTTAGACATCCTGGTGCGAAGGAAGCAATCGGGAAATCTTAGATCGCAAGTGTATTACAAACCTTGTTACGTTCATAACCCGAATCTCCCTTCATCTGCAGCGCCCAGCTCGCACAAGTACGCGAAGTTTAGAGCCCGAATGAAGAGAGCTTATGATTTCTCTTCAGATAAAGAGGATCTGCTAGCAGAAATCCGCAACCTAAGAGAGTTTGCCACTGCAGCTGGTTACAATATTGAGCGTATCGCAAGGATAATACATAAAGCATCCTTGAGAGGAACAGGGCGAGCATAAAGGTCCCCTCCGGAAAGAGCAAGTCTTGTCGGATCCATACCATATATCCCGGGACTTTCTTACCAACTCAAGAATATTCTGCGTAAGATGAAGCTGGCTGTAGGTCTAAGACCCCCGAGGACGATCGGTACCATTCTCACCGCTGATCGTGACCAGCAACCACTGACAACCCAAGCCGGAGTGTACGGCATCCCATTAATTTACCCGGACGCATCCACAAATTGGTTTATAGGATTGACAAAGAGGTCTTTCCACATCAGAGAGGCAGAGCATAAACGGGATATAAAAAAATATAAAACTATCTACCGCGTTAGCACGAGACGTGAATTTTAAGGATGCTCAACCGATCTGGAAGGATATAAGAAGATTTGCGCCCTACAGCGGTCCTAGGTCAACAGCAGTCAGAGAATCAATCGAGATTATATCAGGCAGTGACGTATGTAACTCAGACATAATTACTGAAGTTTCACTTATCTGGCACAAGGTATTAAACATTAAGAGTTCGCTGGACAATCGATGAGCGCGAGGCGTAATACGAGTCTCATGCTATTCTGTGATGATTTTAAATTTTACATTTGTAATTATTCTTTGTCTGTTTATTTTAAGTGTTTATATTCAGAAGCCTGAAGAAGCTGTCCGTTGGCAGTGAAAGCTTGCGAAACGTTTGTAATTTTACGCCTATTAACGGATTAAAAAACGTATTAGTGTGTTATATCGTAATATTAAAGCTATCTCAGTTGTTTAAGGTGGACGTCAAGTAATTGTGCTTCCTATACTACGAATGAAAAATACATCTGTACACATTTTCTTTACAATTAATACGTTCCCAAAAATGCAAATTTAAACATCGATTAAAATAACTTCATTTTATAACTTGAAATACTTAATATGTTCTAAACCATAACCATAATTATGCAATCCAACATTTGTTTGCCTACTGACGTCATCGAAGTACAGGTCACGCCACCTTTTTTTCTGTACAATTAATACTTTCCCAAGGATAAAAATTTGAACATCGATTAAAATAGCTTCATTTTATAACTTGTAGTACTTAATATTTTCTTAAACATACCTATATTTATGTAATCCAACATTTCTTTGTCTGCTGACGTCATCAAAGTATAGATCGTGCCATCTATTTTCTGGTTCCAACCCCACCAAAGGAAAAGTTATTGATTTTTTATATAATTATGATCATATTTTTGAAATATTAAGTATTCCAAGTTATAATATGATGTTATTTTAATCGATGTTCAAATTTTCATCCTTGGGAACACAATATTTGTAAAGGAAATGTGTACAAAAGTTTTTCCATTGGAAGTATAGGAAGCAAAATTACTTGACGTCCACCTTAACGGTTTAGCATAACGGTTTACGGAAATACTTTTTGAACTGCTTTTGTTTCTCTTGCTAAATTTAGTAAGTGCCATAAGCTAAAACGACAAAAGTCCGACCTTCCAAAATTCGAAGACAGTAAAAAAACCCTGAAATTTCGGAATAACAAGTCTTATTTGCTTAGACATGCCATCAAAATTAAAATTTATATGAATTTTCAGTTTTTATTTCATGTGATATACTTGGAGATCGGGCTGCAGGGCCCGAGCATAGAGATGCAGCCCCTAATAGTAGTAAAAATAATTTCAAATTATAAGCTGGAAATTCGGAGTAAGTTGGTCACATGATCGTTTGTTTCCACTAGAAAGAACAGGCCCTGAAACGAACGGTCATGGGGCCAACTTAGTCCAAGTTTTTAGCTTATTTTTGTTATTATTTAATATTTTTTACTACTGCAAGCAAGTTATATTTATAAGTGCCACAGATATAGTAATCTAAACTTCACACAAAATTTAATATTACACACACTTACATTTTTTTCACAAGACTGGCACACAAATAAAGCAGTTTTGACTGGAAAATGTAATGCAATAAGTGTTTTTAAGAGATTGTAATCACAAGAATAATAACTGTATTCACGTGGGGTAAAAACTTGGAGGTATTTCCAAAATTTAGACCATTTTGGTCACATGGCAACGGTTCGTTTCATGGCCTCCTCTTTCCAGTGGGCTATGCAATCTACCCATAGCCCACTGGAAAGAGGAGGCCATGAAATGAACCGTTGTCATGTGACCAAAATGGTCTCAATTTTGGGAGATTTCTCTAAGCTTTTACCGCAAGTGAATACAGTTAATTTTTCTTGTGATTAAAGTCTCTTAAAACCCCTTATTGCATTATGTTTTACAGTCAAAACTGCTTTAATCTTATGACAGTTTTGTGAAAAAAATGAAAGGGGGTGTAATATTACATTTTGTGTATGGTTTAGATTACTGTATCTGTGGCATTTTGTAAATATAATTTGCTTGCAGTAGTAAAAAAGAATAAATAATTACAAATAATAAGCTGAAAATTTAGACTAAGTTGGTCACATGACCGTTCGTTTCAGGGCCCCTTATTTCTAGCGGGCTTTGGGTAGATTGCAAATGACGTCACAATTCATGGCTCCAACATCAGAAAGGGAAATTTCACGTGATCTTAGTCAAAAATGATAAAATAAAATTCTACAACATGCAACCAGTGACAAACGAATTAAATTTTTAAGCAGACTATATGCCTCTATAGTAATAACTTGAGTCCAATCTGCAGTAAAGTTTCATTACGGTTAGTAATAAAACATTTTTACTGCCACTATTCCACCTGAGTTTTCCATATTTGCAGTAATGATATACGGAAGAAATAATCGATTTTGAGGTTTAATTCCCAATCTAGAAAGCGTGTTCCTATTAAAGTAATAATATAGTCATCTGCGTTAAAAATGAATCTACGTGTTTTAAATTCTTCTCAAATATTCATCGCAATATTTTAATCATGACCTATAATCAAATCTACCTATGCACATATTTTAAGTAAACTTACTCTGAGTACGGCAACGTCATTTTCACATATTTTACGTAGCATTTTATCGTGTACTTCTGAATTTTTCCTATTATAATACACTGGAAATATTGTAGTTCTGTATCATAAATTATTAATGAAATCATCACTTTACATAAACTACAGACATAGCCGGTTCATACAAGCATACACACTAAACAAATAACCTCCTTCGTCCTAACGACTCATCTTGTAAATCTGAAATGGTTGCAGTTAAATTTTCATAAATAACCATTTCTTAATTACATATCATAAATGACATTTCCTTAGGTTTTTAAGCCTAAGAAAAGCACTTGTTACCTTCACGATTTAGTAAATGGAGATATTTAAATGTAGCTTGTCAGGTCATAAGAAAGCATTGAAAGCACGAAATCACTTCAGTCTAATGTCGCGTGATCTGACGGTTCTCATGTTGGGACCACGGAGACTCAGTGGCAGTCACGACGAGGGCGCAGTCTATCACTATGTATGGTCGAAGGTTAACCGCAGAACAATAGGGCCACTCGTAACAGAGCAGTTAAGGATACAATGCAAGTCTGTGTGTGAGTTTGTTGTAAAAATGAGTGATAGGAATTTAGAGAAGCGTATTAACATCAAATTCTGTGTGAAAAGTGGTGAAGTGCTGCTGAACTGTTAGAGATATTGAAAATTGCGTAGGTTGAGGATGCTATGAAAAGGTCAAATATCATCGAGTGGCATAACAATTGACATAACCACTCATGCCACGCTCGCAGTTTAAGAAAATGCTCATATGTTTTTCCGACCACAAGCACATTCCTGAAGAAGCTTTTTCAGTTTGACCATCACGATTTCCTATTTCTTTGCCCAGAGAAAAAACTATCAACCAACATTGCTATTTAGAGGTGTTGAAAAGGTGATGCAATTATTTTCGAAGGAAAACAGCTGAACTGCGGCCTGTCAATGTTCCAAGCCAAAATACGCTCTGTTTGCGACTTCCTGGATAGGGAGTGAATAAACAAACCGAATCATGGACTCTATAACATCTTGAACTTCCATCCGCCAGAACGCGGACTGATATATAGAACTATTTCCTCTTTGAACACAAGCGAGAAGCAATCTTAACTAACGACTTGGACTTCCATGCGCCAAAACGCGAACTGAGATATTGAACTATTGACTGTTGGAGCGTCGAACGTGGAGCAATAATGTCTCGTGACTTTGAGTGTGATGACCTGCGCACGCAGGAGAGTTCCGAGTCAGTTCTGTTTTGGATTTAGAAAGGGTGAGACGGTAGATAACTGCTCAAGATGAAGTATTCTGAGGTTGTGGAACGAAGTGAAATAGTATGTTGTCAAAATGAATAGTATCTGTAGGAATTAAATGTTAATAAATTATTATATTTGTCTACCCGGTGAGTTTGTGATGTTACAACACTATCACCTGATTTAGGCCCTTATGATTTCTAGCTCTACCCCCAAAATAAAAACCGCTATGAAAGGACTATATTTTTAGACATTTTTGACATACTGAATAACGTGACAAAGGAACTCAAGCGTATTCCAAAAAGAGAGTTCCAGGAATGCTTCCAGCAATGGCAAAAGCGTTTAACAAAATGCATTCCTGCGGTAGTTTACGTACTTCAAAGGTGAGAATAGCTTCTAGTGCGGATGAACGGATACTTTTTTGTGCAGATGCATTCCAGGAATTGAATTGTTGAAGCTGGTACTTCAGATCTTACACTTCTCTCTTAAACTCGCTCTTTCTAATGCTGATAATCTCTGTACAAATGTGTAAATCTGGATAACCTTTGAGCAGCAGCGTTTAACCTACCATTATAAACAAACAATGGACTACCAATCGAAAGGTTTGGAACATCAGATAGTTAATCAGTTCCTCAACTTTGTGCAACCTTTGACTGGGGCTCACGCTCAGGGAGTTGAAAGCAATTAATGTCCCCTCAAATGCTCTCTTAAACTCGCGCTTTCTAATTCTGATAATCTCTGTACGAATGTGTAAATCTGGATAACCTTTGCGCCGGAGCGTTTGGCCTACCACTATAAACAAACAATGGACTACCAATCGAAAGCTTTCCACCTCTGGTTTGGAACATCTGATAGTTAATCAGTTCCTCAACTTTAATCCTTTGACTGGGGTTCACGCTCAGGGAGTTGAAAGCAATTAACGTCCCCTCAGACGCTCTCTTAAACTCGCGCTTTCTAACGCTGATAATCTCTGTACAAATGTGTAAATCTGGATAACCTTTGAGCAGGAGCGTTTGACCTACCATTATAAACAAACCATGGACTATCAATCGAAAGCGTTCCACCACTGGTTTGGAACATCTGATAGTTAATCAGTTCCTCAACTTTGTGGATCCTTTGACTGGGGCTCACGCTCAGGGAGTTCAAAGCAATTAACGTCCCCTCATACGCTCTGTTAAACTCGCGCTTTCTAACGCTGATAATCTCTGTACAAATGTGTAAATCTGGATAACCTTTGAGCAGGAGCGTTTGACCTACCATTATAAACAAACAATGGACTATCAATCGAAAGCGTTCCACCACTGGTTTGGAACATCTGATAGTTAATCAGTTCCTCAACTTTGTGGATCCTTTGACTGGGGCTCACGCTCAGGGCGTGGAAAGCAATTAACGTCCCCTCAGACGCTCTCTTAAACTCGCGCTTTCTAATGCTGATAATCTCTGTACAAATGTGTAAATCTACATACCCTTTGCGCAGGAGCGTTTGGTCTACCACTATAAACAAACAATGGACTACCAATCGAAAGCGTTCCACCACTTGTTTGGAACATCTGATAGTTAATAAGTTCCTCAACTTTGTGGATCCTTTGACTATGGCTCACGCTCAGGGAGTGGAAAGCAATTAACGTCCCCTCAGACGCTCTCTTAAACTCGCGCTTTCTAATGCTGATAATCTCTGTACAAATGTGTAAATCAACATACCCTTTGCGCAGGAACGTTTGGTCTACCACTATAAACAAAAAATGGACTACCAATCGAAAGCGTTCCACCACTTGTTTGGAACATCTGATAATTAATTAGTTCCTCAACTTTGTGGATCCTTTTACTGGGGCTCACGCTCAGGTAGTGGAAAGCAATTAACGTCCCCTCAAACGCAAGTTAACAGAGAGCAATAAAAAAAAAATCATCTGGAATACCACATTCGGAAGTCAGACAGTTAACTTTAGTACCTGCAATTGTCGCATTTCATCAGGACATTACTCTGAGGTCTTGATACGCGTCATCAGAGAGTTTTTCCTTTTGTAGGTAATGAATATATTTCATTTAAGCTGCTAGGTAGATAGCTTAACAATCATGAAGAGATAAATGATTTCATTCAGGATAGATAATTATTCATAGGCAAGACAATTCACATTCAGAAAGGTCGTTTTAAGTGCTTGCTAAAAATGCCTTAATTTTATCCCACAAAATAACGAAAAGCTATCGATACACTGGTTACGTGCTGCCATCTCTCTCTTGTCCACTTTACAACTATTTATGAACAAATATACACTGACTCGCCACTTTATTATGACTACCTCACAGTTTTAAGCAAATGAACTATGTCTGCACGCTGTTGCCGCCAGAGGGCGAGGCTAGTATAAAAAGGGAAAGCTTAGTGCTTGCGACAGTAGTACAAGTGATTTTTGGGTGACGAGATGGCTAAAAAATGCTATTGGACGGACTTTCAACGTGGGATGATTGTAGGTGCTCGGAGCCATTTAGCGAGTATCACCGAAACCGCGACATTCCTGAAATGTTTTAGAGCAGCTGTTGTTAAAGTGTTTAAAGACTATTTTGTCACCCAAAAAACTGGGTCTCTGCGTGCAAAGTGTGGTCGTCATCGACTAGCGACTGCTCAGGCGGAACGGAGAGTGTCCAGAGTGGTAACAGGCAAAAGAAGAGCAACAGTGCAGCAAATTACAGATCATCTTAATCAACGATCTCCTCAAATGATCTCTGCACGCACTGTTCGCCGTACACAGCATCGTATGGGATATGGCATTCGAAGGCCTGTTCGAACACCTTTGCTGTTTGAAGTTAACAAGAGAAAACGTCTCCAGTTCGCACAGGAGTACAAGGATTGGACAGTCTATAATTGGAAACAAATTATGTAATCCGATGAATCACGTTTCCAGTTGCACCATGCCGGTGGCTGAGTAGGAATTTGGCAGAAACATCTCGAAAGCATGGACCCCCAAATGCATTGCTACAATCCTTCAAGCTGATGGAGGCAACGTTATGGATTGGAGAATATTTTCCTGGCATGCTTTGGGCCCTTTAATTTGTGTTGATCAACGTCTGACTGGCACATCATATCTAAGCCTCGTTGCGGATCAAGTGCATCCTGTCTTGTGGATGGTTTATCCCAATGGCGATGGCTACTTTCAATAAGATAATGCGCCCTGCCATAGTCCTAGTATTGTACAGGATTGGTTTCAGGAACATGCCGGTGAGTTTACTTTGCTTAGTGGACCCCACAATCTCCAGATCTCAACCCCATTGAGAATTTGTGGGATGAAGTTGAACGAGCGATCAGCCAGCTGGATCCACAACCATGCAATCTCACACTCCTGGAAAGTGCTATTCATCAAGCATGATCTCAGATTCCACAAACCACCTATCAACATCTCGTAGAGTCAATGCCACAAAGAATCGACGCATTATTAAAAGCAAAAGGTAGTCCAACGAAGTACTGAGGGGGTGGTCATAATATAGTGGTCACTCAGTGTATATGGTTGACCATAAATTCTTCAGTCCAGTTATGTAAAGCCAAAGGCTAATTACATGGTATGTTCATTTCTTTCTTTACGAAAAACATTCATTCCCACTACCCTCCAATGAGGACAAGAGCACGAGCAGTCGGGTGCGATAATCCTGTCCAACAGCATAAATCATATTAGAAATAAGGCTGGTAGTAACAGTCGCTCTTGTTTGACCCTAGCTATAACACCAGTGGAGTTTTCACGCAAGATTGCAAGCCAGTAAAAGGTATAATCACATGTCTAATCCGCTCAAATATATACTTTGTCTGGTAATAGATGGTATATGTGCAAGAACCATGACCATCCTCAGGCAAGATCGGAATAAAAATTACAGAATATGCAACAATGTAGCTTCGGAAAATCGTGTTGCCTGTAACCGTCGCCAGCGTTCACGGTAATCCAAATTTTGGTCATATTATTTTATGATTGATTAATATAGTCCTTAAAAGAATCGGGTTTCTTATTTAATAAATATATGTTATGTAGCATTTATCACACGGAGAAAGAACCTATAATAAAATTGTTGTTTTATTACGTTAGATTAATATCGTGTGTTTATAAATAATTCACACTTCGTGTAACAGAATAGATAAAGAGCAACACTTTCATTGCTTACAGGAAGCTTTATAATTAGTAATGAAACCAGCAGAAGAACACATTGACTATATTCCGGGAAAAAGATTTTAGCTAAAGCGACCATAAAGCGATGATCTTTTGATAAAAATAAGTCTAGGAATACATTTCAGCGTTACAAAAGAAACTTGCAGATCATAAAAAACTATCTTGCCTTGTACCGCTTTACGTACTTTGCTTCCACTACATAATTTGTAAAAAAGAAGTTTTATTTTACCTTCAACACGAGATACGTCAGGGAAAAACTGTTTTTTCTACGATTCAAGAACGAACTGTTAGGTTCGATTGTAAAATGTGTTAGAAAGAAGTTGTTTCCAATCGATATGGGGCTGTCTGTGTGCTCCGGGGGTAATTGCTGTTTCAATGGGATATGATATAACTGGTCACCGGTTATATCATAGCCCACTGGAAAGAGGAGGCACTGAAACGAACGGTTGTCATGTGACCAAAATAGTCTAAACTTTGTGAAATTTCACCGTTTTTTCACCGGAAGTGAATACAGTTATTATACTTGTGATTAAAGTCTCTTAAAAACCCTTATTGCATTATGTTTTCCAGTCAAAACTGCTTTATTCTTGTGCCAGCTTTGTAAAAGAAATTGTAAGTGGGTGTAATATTAAATTTCGTGTAGGGTTTAGTTTACGATATCTCTTGCACTTATAAATACAATTTGCTTGCAGTAGAAAAAAATAATAAATAATTACAAATACTAAATTGAAAAGTGGTAGCATGTTGGTTCCATGACCGTTCGTGTCAAGCCTTCTTTCCAGTGGGCTATGAGTTTTCGAAGCACAGACTTCTGCCTTAAGACAAACGCAACTTCGATGTCACACCGCGAATCGAACCCGTCCCCAGAGATTAGACTACTGCTCCACCGGTGCGACCGGGACAGGTAACTGCTTATAACCAATCACATCGCACAGTGGTCTTCATGCCCCCAAACGAAAAATATAAACAACAAAAACAAATTGTGAGCAGAGAGCCATGCACTTATAAATACAAAGTAATCTACAGCTATCTTAACATGAAAGATAAGGCAGAAAAATCGCATTGTTAATGTGAAACAATATTTGGTACCAAAGTCTTTTTTTTTTTTTTTTGCATTTTCCCTTAATTTGAATCGCATATATTTAATTTAAAAAATGCAATTCTGCAGTAATTAACTGAAGCGCTTTAGGCAGTCCAAGTGACGCAGTGGTCTAAGCAACGACTTCTGATCATTCGTCCATGACGGGTTCGGGTTCGAATCATGGTGAGGCATAAATGTTGCGATTGTATTACGGCACCAGCTCTCTCCCTTTATTGGAGTCAGTGACTCTATATTCGGGACGAGCGACTGCTTAAAACCCACTGCATTAATCACCAGGGCGGTTTAACCCCCAACCCAAAAATTGCTTTAGTGTCACAACTTGGAACAATTTCAGATATGAAACATACATCACGACAGTTTTTTAAATAAACAATGAAGTTCCAAAAATGCTTTTTCAATGTATCACTAATTAATGTTGCATCTTATGGAGAAATGCTCTTAATTTCGTCTTTAAGGATTTTGATTAGATTTTTTAAAAGTCGCTGTCTAAAGTTAAAATAATTTGCATTTTTATGCTAAGGAACTCAATTCTCAAATCGCCTAGTGGGGCTGAATACATATTTAGATGTATATACAGTAAATATAACATTTACCAAATTTTACGTTATTCACTCTCATGTTCACATATATTTCGTCTTCTAAGATTGCAAATTCATGGGGTGGGAAATACAATGTGGCTGAAAAATATGGTACTTTTTAAAGAATGAAATTAGCAAAATCTTAAAACATTTTCCATCTAAATCGCAGTTTACATTTTATTTCATAGCATGTGACACGATCTACAGTGATTGTCAGTTTCGATCTGTTTCCTCCACTTTGACGTCATTTTGTCAGCCGAGAGCAACATATATGCGAAAATGTTGAGATCAAAGATATATCTTGGAATCTCGTGCGCATCTAATGAAAAGATAGGCTTTCAATAGTGAACACCCTAAATAATGAATTACGTTTGTTAGGATCTCTGCGAATCATGGGTTAATACACACAGTTGACGTGGACTATGAACATCAAATAGAAGACATCACTCTTTCCACGTTTATAAGTGAGTCACGGAAAAATTCTCATCGGCCGCCACCGAGAATCAAACCGAGGCCACTGTGGTATAGTGGTAGCAAGTCCGGTTCGTAACTGGAAGAACCTGGGTTAAATTCCCGGTGGCGGCCGATGAGAATTTTTTCCGTGACTCATTTATAAACGTGGAAAGAGCGATGACTTCTGTTTGGTGAAAGAGAGGTTTTTATAAATATTTAAATATGGTTTAGATATTTAAATTATGCAGTATTCAAATTTGTCTTACAATGATAAATATGATTTGGTTTCTGTTTTTCTGTGTGTGTATGCGTATTTGTTACAGTATCAGCAGTGTAAGATATCTTGCATAAGAACAGGCAATTTATTCTTACAAACCCACTGCTGGACATTTTGGGACATTTCTCCTTAACGACGCCATTTTGCTCGAACTGGTAAAACAGACGTTTGTTGTTAAGTACATGGCAATATTCTGTAGGCCTTCTTACATCCGTGGAGGCGGAACTAAAACAACATTCGTTACGTGGTGTCAACAATGCGACCCCCAAACGTGGAGAGGATTGCGAAGAGAGAAGAAGAAGGTCATTAGAGATTCGACGTTGCTATGAGGAGGGAGAGACAGCTTTTTTAGGTTTGATGGCTGGTAACCGCTGGAACGTCTAAATGCAAATACATACTTCTGTAAACAGTTTTGTGTTTTAAAATTTAATAAATGGTTGTAACCTCATCTAGTATTTGCCCTAAAGGCTGGCCTCCTACAGTGCGCCACAAAGGACGAAACGAACCGAACCAAAGAGGCCTGGAACCCACAGGCCCGTTAGAACATCTCACAACGTTTCTACGTATTCCTTAGCACATTGTCATTACTGTAAACGACTGCACAGCATTGGCCTCGTTAGAATTGAACTTCGTTCTGCTTGGGTGGAAATTCTGCGGTTTTCGTTTCAGCTTTTGGCTAAACATGATCTGAGCCACTTAATCTTTGTTTTTTGTACACATTTTTCCTTCTCCTTAGCAAGAACTATGTTCTTTCCAGTTCTATGAAATCATAGATCACTTGTATAACGCTGGTAAAATCCCGTTTAATGTATCAGAGAAAAGCTCATTGTACGCCACAAAAAGATACGTATTAAACGTTTTGTCCAACCCTTAAACGTTTCTGCGCAGTTGATGTACCTTTTAACGTGGTTATTTATGGCTGTTACTTGACACTACCTGAATAAAAGATGTTTATTAAGCACGAAAAATTTTGTTTTCTAAAAATTTCAGGTGTCTGTAGAAAATTGTCACATAGGATTTCAGGAAACCTGTGGAAGAAAGACATTGACTTTACGTACGGTACCAGAGTCGTTTCGTTTGTTTGGTAAAGAGAACAAACACGGTTATGGATCACCTTAAATGACGCTGGAAGAGGGTCCAAAAATGCAGTCACAATTTTTTTATCCACATCACCAGACTCCCATCTCAAATACAGTTCACGAAATCTCCTCCCAAACTGTTCCACATTTCTCCCCTCATGAAACTGCACGGAATACTGCTGTCTTATAAGGGCACTTTTTGTTCGCTATGGGAATACTGCTTCTCAAGCTCTTTTTGAAAATTGGATCAAGAAGAAGATTATTGAGGACTTTGCACATATTTCCACCGTGTAACTGCATTTCCCCGAAGACATGCAGTAACTGACCCTACACGATTTCGATCCGGGACACAATATGCCTCAAGTTCTTGATCCACATCGCGTAGGAAAGGAAACACGTCCTCCTCTGGTTACCCTGAAAATCTGGTTTTCAACTTAACATAAAAGCAGCGAAATTTACTTACTCTTTATAATACCACTGAGAGAAATGAAAGCATTAGGTAAACACAATATTGAATATCAAAAGGACATAATATTCCCACGTGTTTGCCAATTTTTCAATTTCAGCAGAGCAGAAAAATAAACCAACAATTAACCCTGTACCGCGAAAGCAGCTCCCGAGCAGTCAGCAATACACGCAAGAAGTAGCAATCAAGTTGAATTCCATATAAATTAACTTTTAAGTTTTTTATTATTCGGGCTTTAACGATAACCGTGAGCCACTGGGCGGACTAGAACAGTCGCCCGTGCCTAATTTAGGGCCAATGGCTCCAGGGATGGAAGAGAGCCAGAGCCGTGAAACAACCACAAGATCCATGCCTTACCAAGATTCGAAAACGGATCCGTTTTCGGACGAATGGTCATACGCCAGCGCTTAGACCACTTTGCCACCGCGGAGGCAACTTTTAAATTCAAACTTTTGCCTAAAGACTGTCGGATGTCAATATTCACTTTTAAATTTTGTCTTCGAGCCCCACGTTGGGCGCCAAATTGCGACGGTCCAACCTGTAACTATCTCTTTGCCCGGTCCAAGCTAGTTTAAAACCCTGCAGGAAGGACTGTCTTAAAAGTGTTGACATTCTTAAGTTAAGTTAAATAATAACGGACGGCAAGGCACAAATTTAAGGTTTAACTGTTTAAGGCGGTTCCATCTAAAATCTCTGCTTTATATTTCCAATGTTAAAACTTCTTTGTATAATATATTTTCTTCGGAATTAATATATTCCCAAGGTTGAAAATTTGCACATCGATAAAAGTAACTTTCAATTATAACATGGGGTACTTAATGCTTATTAAAACATAATCATAATTATATTTAAAATCAATCATTTTTATTTGAGTAATGTTAAACCTTTTAATAGATGGCGCGACATGTACACTGACGACGTCAGTAGAAAAACAAACTTTGGATTGCTTAGTTATGGTTATGTTTTTAGCAGGTATCCCATGTTATAATTTAAAGTTAGTTTTATCGAAGTGCAAATTTTCAACCTTGGGAATGCATTAATTGCAAAGAAAATATTTAAAGAAGTTTAACCATTGGAAAAGTAAGGCAGAGATTTTAGGTGGAACCACCTTAATAGAATTCCAAATCATTAGCTGCAATTTTTTACAACTTCTGTAAAATGTCAAGAATGCGTTTATCTTGAAATAGCGAGTCAAAAGAGAAAACGCTCAAGAACTCCAACATAATTATGACTTCACACACCAGTCCTTGAGCAAGAAAAATGTTCTTCCGAAAAATGAATGCAGCAGGATTATTCGGTAAGAGGCCAGCAAACACAATCGATGTGGAGAATCCATACATCCACCAGTACGTATCATCACTAGCAGGAACTCGGCATAAGCACCCCGGCACGGTCTCCTGAGCTGGCAGAAGAACTAACAAGGAGCATCCAGCCAACACTCGACCAGATCCACAAATGAATTTGGAGATTCATGGAGGTCCATAGCATACTAGTATGAACTCGGCATAGACATCCCGGTGCTGTCTTTTCATCAGGCAGAATTTACGAGCAACATCCAGCCAACACTTGACCAGATCCACAAATGAAGTGGAAGATACATGGAGATTCATAGCAAACTAGCAGGAACTCGACATAGTAATGATCAGTTGTGCAGTTAGAGGGATGAGAGATAGAGAGCGAGCGACGTATCCATTGTCTTAAGAAACACTAAAGTCAGCAAATAACTCTCATAGCAACAGTCGATAATGGCCTTCAGTAGTGCACAGCAAACCACCTCTCATGAGAGAGAGAGCGAATCCATCGGGCGTGTTCCTTTATCATCCTTTAGAACAGAAGAAACCAAGGTTACGCATCCCAAAATGTGCCAATGACAATGAACGGATAATGACCGTAAAAGAAGAACTCAAAGGAAGCATCTAGATGCCTTTAGATTTTCTCTTATGCCTATCAATTTAACCGTAACATGACAAACTGCAAATAATTAGTACGCACAAATTTAAAGATCGTTGCGCAAATCACGGCTACATTTCTTCTAAACCATTTTGCGGCCGTAACCCACGTAGGATGCACACTTGGGATTGACGTCGACTTATCTAAATATTGCTATATACGAGAAAAGCCTGCTCTCGTTCGACAGCAAATTGTGCATCCATTTGCTTATCGATGCCCATTGAAACAGCGACAAAGTCCAGTTTTCAATAAAGATTTCTTTGGTAAACTAACTGTTTAAATTTGCATCTTGTGGAGAAGAATCGTCAATAACAAAGGCAAGTTTTGCCTTTCTCCTGGTTTATCAAATCAACGAATTACGAGCACCAAATTTCGACCATTTTACACCAAATGTATTCGCATTTCTCCTCATCCGTTGTTTGTATTATTAAATTGCTGTTTTTTTTTGTTATAAATCGAATGGGTAAAATCTCTGAATTTCCTTAATTTCATTCAACGATAAGTCTATTCTAATCATAAGACGAGGCTAAGACAAATACAGTTAATGTTCCGAAATTCTGAAACTATATTTCTAATGTTTCAGTAAATGATAAAAGGAAAAGAAAGTGAGGTAATTTCCGCCTTTTGCTTCACGGCAAAAAGTTGAACTTTGTTAGTACATTTTTTTTTCTTACGAACTGACGACACTGTACTCTGACCGAAATGTCGGCGAAACAGCCATGCAATGTGATAAAAAAAATAAGGTCACACATGCTTTTGGGCCAAAACATAGCGATGATTACAGCTTGAGTTATGGTTTGCTGATTGGTCACAGTCATTGAAATCAGAAAGCAAAAGAGCTTTTGATTTCAATTAGAAACAAAAAATGAATTAAAATAAGCATAAGAAAAAAAAAGCAATAGTTGATTTTAATTCACTTTAGAGATACTATTAAAAGATTGACTGAGAGAAAAACAACTGCTTCTCCGAGCAGCTGTCATTTTTATTCGTACATTTTTAAAACGCATGCGCTGCGTGGGTGGGCGATTGCTTATTGCGTATCGAGTTTTTCAAGGTGGTTATTACACCCCTAAACAATAAAAATTATTTTATTGTTGTTTAATGCCATACTCAAGAAAAACCTACAAACGAGGTACCACAATATCTGAATGGGAAATTTTTACAGTATTTTCATAAATCTAGTAAATGGGAACTAAGCAGATGTATGCTCATCTGCATGTCTGGTACATATATTACTAAATACGTCAGAACTACTGGGAATTCAAGGAACCCACCTCAACATTATTAGGGGCTAGAAAGATGCCTCGAGCCCCACAATTGGCGCCTACGGCGACCAGTATTGAATGAATTAGAGTGAGAGAATATAATCACCTTTAAATACAACACAATATTCTTATTTTCATTGTCTTGGGTTAACGACATGCAGAATTATTCCTTCCCTCATGTATATTCAGCATTTCGATTTTATTTCTTAGTTTCAAGGATTTCCTAATTAAAAAAATATTTTCATTTTGAGATTTATTTATTCTCTTAGCCTAAAGTGATGTGCACTATTATTCTGTCAACCTCAGTGGCCTAAGCGCTAGCTTACGAACGTTCGCCCTATTTCGAATCCGAGAGAAGTTAAAACGGTGTGTTTTCCATAAGCTACTAGCTCTTCTCTTTCTTGTCACCAGTGACACTAAATTAGAGACAGGCGATACTTATACACTGCTGGACAATTGCTAAGGACGGATCATAAAGGGCTATATAGCACATAAAAAAGTAAGTGTGGTTGGATGCCAAGTGAAATAAAATAATGTCAGAATGCCAGGACATTACAAGAAAGACAATTTATTGTGCTCTGAAATCCAGAAGGCTTTGGAACGTGTTCAAGGGACAACAGGCCATTTTGTGCAGAATACGTAAACGTGAAAAAAATGCAATTAGCGTCCGCAGGCGTTCCGGCGTAAGATGTCAATACGGGATATGGCCACCATGGAGGGCGATGCAAGATTCCACATGTCGTGTCATGCTTTGCACAACATTATCAAGCAGCTGTTGGGGTAATTTATCCCATTCCCCTGTCAGTGCACGGATGAGGGTGTCCTTGTTTATTGGAGGGAATTGGCGACCAGCAAGCCTCCTCCCCAAAGCATCCCACACATTTTAAATGGGATTCAGATCTGGAGAACGTGCTGGCAATACGAGGCGTTGAATATCCTCGCTCTCAAGACACTCCTGGACAGCGACTGTTCGATGACATGTTGCGTTGTCTTCCATGAAAATGAATCTATCACCGACAGCACCACGGAACATGCGAACATGAGGTAGCAGAACATCATTAATGTATCGTTGGCCAGTCATTGTCCAAGTTGGAAGCACACAGAGGGACGTACGGCCATTGATCATGATGCCAGCCCATACCATGACACTACATGCCGTATATCGGTCCCTTTCCTGTATGTTTGCTGGACAATATGCAGTACCACTATCACGCCAGATCAGTTGTCGTCGACAATCAGACGATAGACGGTATCTACTCTCATCTGAGAAGAGGACAGCATCCCATTGTCCAGACGGTGACGTCTGGACAGTGGGATGCACACAACAGGATGGCGGGCGTATAGTCCTAATTCATGCAAATGTCTGGCGACAGTTTTTCGGGAGATCCGCTTGCCAGTAGCAGCCACAAACTGATTTGCTACCTCACTAGCTGTGCTGCGCCGGTGTCGTTTTGTTGATAGCACTATGTACCGATCTTCTGCAGGTGTCGTACTGCGAGCAAGACCTCCCCCGTGACGTTTGCTACACTCTCCATTTGTTTGAAATGATTTCCAAAGCCTTGAAACAACACTGTGGCTAACGTCGAACTCCCTGGCAACATCTGTTATTTTTCGCCCTTCTGTAATCTTGCCAATAATACGGCCACGCGTAAAACCATCTAGGTAATGTCTGAAAGACATACTGAAAATTGCAAGTTCGTCAATTGATTCTTTCCCTTTCAACTTTGCGTTTGAACAACAACGGTCAATACGCGTCAAATCCTTTGTATCTCTTATCAGCGCTATGACGTCACGAACAAGTTCGGCAATCCAAAATTTGCATATGCACAACACGTCTTACTGTATCCCGCACTTATGCTAATTTCCACATTTTCCTGCCTTCCATTTTATGATTGCTATCGTCGCTATTGTCATCCGTCTTTAGCAATTATCCGGCAGTGTAGTTAATGTAGCTGGTTAAGGTGGTAGTCAAATTGCAAAAAGCGCCATGTCGTAGCCAAAATGCTGAAAATTAAGTATTTATTTATATCGCTGTTTTATTTTGCCATTCATTCATTTCAACAGTCATTTTGATTTCAACATTTTTTTAATTCGTAGCAAAAACCAGTTTCATAAACAAAAAAGAATTATAACACCGCGTTATTATTTCACGGTAACAGAAACATTGTACTGCTTTTATTTTACATCAACCAGTCTTGCCACTTAAGGAAAGCGTTCCGCAATAACTTTAAAAAGAACACTCCTTCTCTCGTTGATTATTTTTATGTCAAACGGAAATACATGTAAATCAAATTCGCTTACGCTTCCTTATTCGATCTTCAGTTATTCAAGTATTCTCTAAATGTGATGTGTATTCACATCCGATTTTTGTTTAGAATTGAGATCTTCGATTTTGCACTTCACGATTTGTACCTCGTATTGCTCATTTTGAGATGAGTTGTGTGTTCAACTGTATAGTCCCCTTCCCCGCGTGAGTTTGGCCAAAACATTTGATGATGTAAGAAGCCGACAATGTACATCCTTGCACAATCGCATCTTCCAATCCAATCAAACAATAAATACGTTAGCAAAAATGCCATCCAGTGCAACGAAAAATATCTGATCAATTAAGTCATCCATTCCAATTCAACGAAAATCCACCCAGTCCAGCGAAACATGATATCGTATAACACTATCCTAGGAAACCCCAGAAGTTACTTTAAAAACGAAAACAAAAAGCATCCCGAAAGAAATTATATGTTCAAACTAAAAACCACACCATCTGCAATGCAACAAATATTGTGAGACCTGTGCGTATAAGAAAACACGATATCAGAGCCCTGACGTGTTGCCACCAGTCATCTACTTTGTAAGCACTTGGAGGCCGAAAGCGGAAAAGGATCTGCAATTTCTTCAGTAATATTGATGATATACTTCAGTTTCGTATGTAATGACGTCTGGAGGACAATTCTTCTGAAAATATCAGACAGTATCATCTTAGTAGTAGTGCTACATACGAAGGACTAGAATGATTGGCCTTCTGTTTAGGAGAATAGAGTCGCACGAGCGTGTTCATGAAACTCTCTCCTATAAAGTATAATCAAAGACATTTCTTGTAAAATAACATCAGATACAAATTTTTTTACTACTAGGTAAATATGACCTGCAAAAAAATTCACTATTCACTTTTTTACAAAAACAAAGTAAGGAAATAACCATATCTTATTAAGATTTAGTTATTAGAACAAAACGAGAGTCTCATCGCTCGTCCGATGTAATTAATTTTCTGTTAGTATATAGTTCACGAAATAAAATAGTTTTATATGTTTCCAAGAGTGAGCGTAAGAGCACCTTGACAAATCCTTAATTGCAGAACAAACGTAACAGTTTGATTGGGGAACCGAAATTACGCAGCACGAACTCAGTTCTGATGTTAGGCACAAATCGCAGTAAAATTATCAATCTAACGATTGTAGTGAAAGACATTCTTGGAATCTGATTTTCGAACGCTGTCTCACGAAACTAGCGCCTAGCGTTGTTTCATTACATTTTACATAAGCCTAATAATAACTTATCGCAATGTTCGTAAATTACGAGAGCTTGATGTAAAATGTGATTAAACGCATTACAAAAACGCTTATTTATTCTACGTATCTTTCACAACAGCAGTAAAGTATGCGTCGTAGGGGAATTAACTTCCTCTCGACCCCCACAAGTACTTTACCTGCTATTGACGAGAGCTTTGAAATGATGTATAACACGATGAACTGTAACCAGCCCACAATGAGGTGTAATCCTAGATCAAAATTTACCAATCCCCTCACTGACGCACTTATGATTCAGCTTTTGTTTCTCTTAAGAACAGATTTCAGCATGCACAGGCTCAGGAAACACAGCCTTGCAACACTGAGCCAACGTCTTTTGGGAATAGAAGACGGTGGCTCAGTGTTGGCCTTATGTTAAATTGCGAGGCTGTGCTATCTGGGGATGGGTTTTAGAAGCTACATCATATTTCATCTGTGTAAGGGTCATTCCTTACGTTAGAACATTGGAATTGCTTTCTATTGCATCAACCATTATTTAGTAAATATTTTTATGACCCTCATGTATCCTTTAATTGGTTTTGCTAAATGAAATGATAGCCTCACCGTCTAGGTGCGATATTTAATAAAATACGAAATATACTTACTGTTAAAATACCGCACTAGCACTTTGGGGTAACATTTACCCCATCATCAGAAAAACACAGGCAATTCAGTATTCATTTATATAGTAGTGCAAAGATGCATTATAGGTATAAGTCATCAAACGTCGCATTGGTCGTGACTGTTGCCATTATAACAGTGTAACGGGTATAATTTCACAAATTATTAGTTTAGCATATCAAAACAAGGATTTGTTACAAATTCAAAGTTATGATCAATTTTATATATTGTTAGAATTGTTAATATATATTACTATATTTTAAAGTTCAGGTTGGTAATACGCTCTTTCCAGATTTTTGATATGTCCACAGGCAAGTAGTCATTACAGCATTTGTCCCCTAAAGCTTTGATGTACATACTTTCGACAAAATGCAGCGAATGTATATACACATGTGTATGCTGGAGTGTCCAGTAGTTTAATGTTCTCCCAGTCTAGTTTCATTATTCCGTTTACCACATTCCTTGATAATGTTTTATTATTGCTGTTGGTTCGGATATCGTATTTGTGTTCCTGGACACGGATGACCAAATTTCGTGTCGAGCCTACGTATTTGTTAACATGTTCTCCTGTTGAGGGGTCTAGTAGTGGGATATTATACACACCCCATTTGTTCATATATCTGTTGTTGCTCGATCCTTTTTAACTGAAGATAGCAGGTTCTTCGAGCCGATGCCGAATTGCATGTTATGTTTTGAACAGATACGAGATAGTGTGTTAGTGATATGGGGGTGTTGGCCAAATGCTCCCACGAATCGTTTATTAGGCCTTGTATCTGGCTTCAGATTATTAGTTCGTTGACTTCATATTCTAGTGTATAATCTATTAACCATTGTCCTGTGGTATCCATGTTTATCCGCTAATTTGAAAATGAACTGTATGTAAGATTGGAAATAACTATTATTTGAAGAATGCGTGAAGGCTCTTCTAAAAGGAAAATTGATGGCAGAGTTTTTTTGTGGAATTGGATGTGAGGAGTTAAACGGGATAAGGCTGTTACAATCTGAAGGTTTTCGATTGACACAAAAGGATAGTGAGTTAGTATTTGAATCACGAAATAAACGAAAATTCAAAAAAGGCAAAGAGAAATTAGATTCAAGTTCTATCGTGAGCAAGATAGTAGGAAATAAAGATGATAGTGCGTCGGCGAATTGTTTTAAATCATCCTTTGGGTGAGGCCAGAACACAAGGATATCGTTGATGTACAAACTTAGTTCCCAGCTAAGCATAAAATGGGAACTAAAGGGAATGGCACCCTCATATTACTAACACACTATCTCGTATCTGTTCAAAACATAACATGCAATTCGGCAACCGCTCGAAGAACCTCCTATCATCAGTTAAAAAGGATCGAGCAACAACAGATATTATGAACAAATCGGGTTTGTGTATAATATCCCACTGCTGGACCCCTCAACAGGAGAATATGTTAACAACTACGTAGGCTCGACACGAAGAAGTTTGGTTATCCGTGTCCAGGAACACAAATACGATATCCGAACCAACAGCAATAATAAAACATTATCAAGGAATGTGGTAAACGGAATGGTGAAACCAGACTGGGAGAACATTAAACTACTGGACACTACAGCATGCACATGCGTATATACATTCGCTGCATTTTGTCGAAAGTATGTACATCAAAGTTTTAGGGGACAAATGCTGTAATGACTACTTGCCTGTGGACGTATCAAAAATCTGGAAAGAGCGTATTGCCAAACTGAACTTTAAATTATAGTAATATATATTAACAATTCCAACAATATATAAAATTGATCATAACTTTGTATTTGTGACAAATCCTTGTATTGATATGTTAAACTAATAATTTGTGAAATAATATCCGTTACACTGTTATAATGGCAACAGTCACGACCCATGCGACGTTTGATGACTTATACCCATAATGCATCGTTGCACTACTATATAAAGCAGTACTGTATTGCCTCTGTTTCATCATGGGCCGCGGGTGGCCTAGTGGGCAACGTTCGTGACTGACACGGAAAGGGCCTCAGGTTCGATCCACTAAATACACGCTGTGCGTCGGACCCCAGGTACTGGCCCCCTGGTAATAAATAAGGGAGTCTTCTTCCCCTTTCTACGTAGCTTCCATGTCATTTTCCTATCGGGCACTCTAGTCCAAATCTCCTAGCTTCCTATTTCTAAGGGTTGTTTAACACCTGGGGTCAGACACTCCCTTCCTAAAATCCTCTACATATGATCATTTGATCCTCTGTTCCACCTGATGATGGGTAAATGTTACCACGAAAGTGTTAGTGGGGTATTTTAACTGTAAGTATCGTTCGTATTTTATTAAATTTCGCACATAGACGGTGAGGCTTTCATTTCATTTAGTAAAACCAATAAAAGGATACATGAGGGCCATTAAAATCATTTACTAAATTATGGTTGATGCAACAGAAAGTAATTCCAGTGTTCTAAAGCAAGGAATAACCATGAACAGATGAAATATGTTGTAGCTTCAAAAACCCATCCCCAGATAGCACAGCCTCGCAATTTAACGTAAGGCCAACACTGAGCGACCGTCTTCTATTCCTAAATACCAATGGCTCAGTGTTGCAAGGCTGTGCTTCCTGGGCCTGTGCATGCTGAAATCTGCTCTTAAGAGAAACAAAAGCTGAATCGCAAGTGTGTCAGTGAGGGGATTGGTAAATTTTGATCTAGGATTACACCTCATTGTGGGCTGGTTACAGTCTATCGTGTTATACATCATTTCAAAGCTCTCGTCAATAGCAGGTAAAGTACTTGTGGGGGTCGAGAGGAAGTTAATTCCTCTACGACGCATTCTTTACTGCTGTTGTGAAAGATACGTAGAATAAATAGGCATTTTTGTAATGGCCTTTAATCACATTTGGCGTCAAGTTCTCGTAATTTACGAACATTGCGATGAGTTATTATTAGACTTATGTAAAATGTAATGAAACAACGTTAGGCGCTAGTTTCGTGAGACAGCGTTCGAAAATCAGATTCCAAGAATGGCTTTCACTACAGTCGTTAGATTGATAATTTTATCGCGATTTGTGCCTAACATAAAAGTTGAGTTCCAGTGGGGCGCTCTTACATTCCCGCTGCGTAATTTCGGATCTCGCACACACAATAGATGGTTCAATTCGGGTCCCCAATCAAACACTTACGTTTGTTCTGGAATTAAAAATTTGTCAGTGTGTTCTCACGCTCACTGTTGGAAATATATAAAACTATTTTATATTTTGTGAGCTATATACAGATAGAATAATAATTACATGGGACGAACGATGTGATTCCCGTTTAGTTCTATTAATTAAATCTTAATAAGATATGGTTATTTCCTTAACTCTTTTTTTTAAAGTGAATAATGGATTTTTTTGTCGTTCATATTTAGTAAAATAAATGATTTGTGTCTGATATGATATTACAAGAAATGCCTTTACTTATACTACATAGAACAGAGTTTAATGAACATTCTCGTGCGTTTCTATTCTCCTAAACAGAAGACCAATCTTTCTAGTCCTTCGTATGTAGAACTACTACTAAGATGACACTGTCTATTATTTTCGGAAGAATTTTCCTCCAGACGTCATTACGTACGAAACTGAAGTATATCATCAATATTACTGAAGAAATTGCAGAATATTTTCCGCTTTCAGCATCCAAGTGCTTACAAAGTCGCAATTTGGCTCCCAACGTGGGGCTCGAAGACAAAATTTAAAAGTGAATATTGACATCCGACAGTCTTTAGTCAAAGGTTTGAATTGAAAAGTTGCCTCCACGGTGGCAAAATGGTCTAAGCTGTGGCTTACAGTGGCGGCCCGTCAGATGAGGCAAGTGAGGCGCCGCCTCACCTGAAATTCCGCAGAATGAGAAGTGAAAAAAAAAAAAAAAACTTCGGTCAGTAACGAAGATATAAGAACTTTGCAGGATAAATGAAACACTGAAATTTACATTGTGATTCATGAATTAGGTTAAAAAAAGGCTTTCAAGAAGAGGAATGAATCATTATTTTTGCAAAGCAGCTGCATGTTTTAAGCGCTTAGAGGCGACCGGCTGAATCGTCTCGATGAGAAGCCGGTTTTGGGAACTGGGGATCAGAGAAGAGCCCTACAGAGTGAACCCCCCACCCCCACGGTCCGAGGTCTACCTAAGGAGGTGCCGGACTTCCAGTAAGAGAAAGGAAATTTCTGAGGCGACCCTCCATTTCGCTTAAACTGGAATCGCATCTCTGCTGTTATTGGAGAACCCAAGGATTGTGTATCCAATGGGCGCGGGAAAATGAGCAGATGACCTTGGTAAAAAGTGGTTTTACAGGCGATGACGCCGTTCGCCTCTCTATGCTTTGAAGTAGGATGATTTCTACGTAGCTTTAACTATTCGTCAGAGTATATTTGAGTCTAACTTTTTGTAGTGTGTTTTCAATCCTCTCTTTTGCGGGTGTTGGCTAGTTCATAGTAATGTTGAGTTTTTCTTCTTTTTTATTTTGTTATTGTTACTAAACAGCATATTTTGATTTGGGTTGGAAAATATGAATGGCCCAATAAACGACGTGATTTGTGTTCTGGAAGAAATTCCTTTTAAACATTGGAAAGATTATAATAAAAGGGATGTTCTCATATCTGGAAGACCGACACCTGTAATAAGTTCAATATCTAAAGATAAGAAGTGCGGCAAATCGTTTCTTAGGTCTTTCAATAAATCATGGTACGAGATTTTCCCCTGGCTTTCTGGTAGCTATTACAAGCAAACTCTCTTTTGCTGGCCATGTTTACTTTTGAGCAATAAGAAAAATGTGTGGAATACAACGGGTTATTTTGATCTGAAAAACTTTTCTCGTAGTGCAAAATTGCACGAAAGCTCTAAAGAGCATATAACTAATCACGTAGGTCTGAAACGGATGGAAAAAAATATAAACACTATTTCTGATATGCTCAAAGAAAATGCTGCTCTTCATAAAGCTAAGTTTAATGAAAAGGTCAGACTAAATAGGCTTTTTATGGAACATATAATCGATTTAGTTGTCGTTCTAAGCAAGCAAGAACTGCCTTTTCGAGGACATGATGAATCTATTTCCTCATTAAATAAAGGTAATTTCAAGGAGATGTTCCATTTGTTACTTCGTAGGAGCACCCCAGAATTAAAAGCACATTTTGAAGAAATACGAAGCTTATTTTCTGGACAATCTAAAACGATACAGAATGATTTAATGGAGTGTATTCATGAATATATAAACGAATGTGTTAAAAGCGAAATTAATGAGTCAAAATTTTTTTCAGTGCAAGTTGATGATACAACTGATATTACTCAAAAATCACAGTGTTCAATAATTGTCAGATACATATTGGACTCAAATTGTGAAGTAGTTGAGCGCTTCCTTGGTTTTTATGATATCAGCACTGACAGGACTGCTGTGGCACTGTATGATCTGCTAGCATCGGTTTTGGAGGAGTTTGATTTTAAATCAAAGTTAGTAGGCCAGTGTTATGATGGTGCAAGCGTTATGGCTGGAGAGTTGAGCGGTCTGCAGAAAAGAGTCAAGCTAGAAGCCCCGCAAGCTTTGTTTACCCACTGTTTCGCCCACCGCCTTAACCTTGTCCTACAACAGGGGTGCAAAAGTATTGTAAATTGTCGCATATATTTCGCAACTGTATCCAGCATGCCCTCATTTTTTCATAAATCTGCCAAGAGAACCCACGTAGCAGATTCAGTTGTTGGGAAACGGATTCCTCAAATAGCGGAAACACGTTGGGCATCACTTTCACACATTTTGCGTTTAATTGTAAGCGAATGGGACAAACTAAAGAATGTGTTTGAAAACATAATGAATGACCCGGAATCAACGGCAGAATCAATCAACGGAGCCATAGGATATTTGAAAAATTTCACTAATTTTGAATTTGCTTTTTTATCACTGATTTTTGATGACATTTTTGGAATTACGGATGTATTATTTGATGTTTTACAAAAAAAGACTTTAGATATCAGTTATTGCCAAAAACAAATTAAACAATGTTGCGAACGAATAAATAAGAAAAGGAATGTAACCACTTACTTGAAACATTTCAGTGAATCAATTAGTTTGAGTGGAGGTCCTAAATGTCGCCAAAAGAAACATTTGACTGAAGAAGAAGTGGAAAACTATTACAAAATTTTGTTTTACGAAATCGTTGACAGCATAATAGTCCAAATAAATACCAGATTTGAAGATATGGGAAAGCTCGAGTTTCTGCAGCTAGTTGACAGCTCAAAATACCATAGTTATTCAGAGTCATTTCCATCCAGTGCCGTTAACACTCTCAAAAAATTTATCCAAACATTTTTACAGACACACAACGACTAAAAAACGAATTAGATTTTTTATATAATGATCACAACTTCAGGGAACTCGGTGTTCAGAAAACCTTGAAAACAATGAAAGAAAACGAGCTGAAAGATGTGTTACCAGAAGCCTACAAATTATTTTCTCTTGTATTGACACTGGCATCAACAAGTTCTTCTGCTGAAAGGAGTTTTTCTTGTTTGAAGAGAATTAAGACTTACCTCCGTAATACAACGGCACAAGATCGTTTGTCTTCACTCGCTAAAATTTCAATCGAGAAAGAATTGCTGAACCATCTAATGTCCACTCAACCATTTTATGATCTGATCATAGACAAATTTGCAGCCAAAAAGGATCGCAGAATTGAACTTATTTATAAAACATAAACTGAAAGCATTCTGTTCGAGACCAAAGTAAATTAATATCGCATTCCTCTGTTTTTAATTCCAGGTTTAAATTACCTAATACTTTTTTTTATATAGAAATGTGCTTCCTTGACTTCTCCTGGACATTAATACAAAACGAAGCTAATAATTATCACGAGCCTGGACTTCAGTCTATGACCCGTGCTAAATGCACCTTCACTAATATGCCAATCGAACTGTGACTTTTATTCAAGCTCAAGAAACATTTCGTAAGAAAACAATTTCTATTCAAATGATTTACTTTGAATTTTTTAAGAAGTGGATCTCCGACTGGCGTTGGGATGTGAGTGACGCATTGACTAGCTAAAGAAACCGCACAAATTGCGTATTTTCGCTCAAGTGTATTACATAAAAGAATACAGGTGAAATATTTCTTTCTTTGTTGTAAAATTATCGAATAATTGTTTTCATAAAAATATTGTTGCAAAAGTAGCGTATATTACACACACACACACATATATATATAGTGGTATATGCACATTTTCCCTCTAATATGTTTGGATTTTTTCGTGAAGAAAGACTCCCCACGCCGTGTTTCATATATTTCTATAATTTTATTCCATTACTGTTGAATAATATTTGTATATAAGGGCTAAATGGCATGGGCTGAAGCCCTAAGTGATGGGGTTTACAGCTGTTTATAACAAGGCGCCTAACCGAGACCAATGGCTTAACGAGACTTCCGAATCTCAGTAGATTTTAATGATTCAGCCGACTCGAACCCAGGACTTCAAAGATATCCGATGGGTGATACTGCCTTTGACATGAAACTTTTTGAGGGTGGGGCGGGGGTTCTGCATTTATGCTGTATAACTGTGTATAAGTACATGTAACAATTTGGGGGGGGCGCTTCGACAAATATTTCTCTATTGTACGTACGCACATCTTGGACATTAATACAAAACGAAGCTAATTTAATAAAATGAAGAAAATGCAATAAATTATAGTTGTTTTAATAAAAAGTTAATAAAGCAACTTCTTTGGCTGCTTTGCTTTACTTTCTGTTCTATTATCAAGAAATTGCATTGATATTATGTATCAATGTAATTTATTTGTATTACATTGTAAGTTATGTAAAAATCAATGAATTTAAATAGGGAAATTATCTATAAAACGTGCTTAGAAAAAGCTAACTGTCTCGCCTACTTAGGGGGTGCAAACCACGACCCCCGGCTACGCCACTGATATATATATATGTTCCTATAACGTTATACGAATTTATATATTTTTCAATAACATATGTGTTACTGTTTTACATTTACATCAAGACCGTTCGCCTCACCAGCATTTTACACCACGAGCCGCCACTGGTGGCTTATGACCATTCGTCCGAAAATGGATCCGTTTTCGATTCCTGGTAAGGCATGGATGTTGTGTTTGTTTTACGGCTCTGGCTCTCTTCCTTCCCTGGAGCCATTGGCCCTAAATTAGGGACGGAGGACTGTTCTAGTCCTCTGAGTTGCTCACGGTGGTGGTTAAACCCCGAATAAAAAAAAGTTAATGTATATGGAACTCAACTTGTTTTTTAGTTCTTGTGTTTATTGCTTGCTGCTCGGGAGCTGTTTTTGTACAAGGTTAAACGTTGGCTTATTTTTCTGTTCTTGTAAAATTGAAATAATTGCAAACACGTGGGAATATTAGGTCATTTTAATATTCAATATTGTGTTTACCCTATGCTTTCATTTCTCTCAGTGGTATTATAAAGAGTAAATAAATTTTCGCTGCTTTTATGTAAAGCTGAAAATTAGATTTTCGGGGCAACCAGAGGAGAACGTGTTCTCTTTCCTACGCGATGTGGAACAAGAACTTGAGACATATTGTGTCCCGGATCGAAATCGTGTAGGGTCAGTTACTGCATGTCTTCGGGGAAATGCACATGCTTGGTGGAAATATGTGCAAAGTTTTCAACAGGCTTCTTCTTGATCCAATTTTCAAAAGAGCTTGAGAAGCAGTATTCCCATATCACACAAGAAGTGCCCTTATACGAGAGCAGTATTCCGTGCAGTATTTATGAGGGGAGAAATGTGAAACAGTTTGGGTGGTGATTCCGTGAACTGTATTTGAGATGGGAGTCTGGTGACGTGGATAAAAAAATTGTGACTACATTTTTGGACCATCTTCCAGCGTCATTTAAGGTGATCCATAACCGTGTTTGTTCTCTTTACCAAACAAACGAAACGACTCAGGTACCATACGTAAAGTCAATGTCTTTCTTCCACATGTCTCCTGAAATCCTATGTGATAATTTTCTACAGACACCTGAAATTTCATAAAACAAAATTTTTCGTGCTTAATAAACATCTTTTATTCAGGTAGTGTCAAGTAACAGCCATAAATAACCACGTTAAAAGGAACATCAACTGCGCAGAAACGTTCAGGGTTGAACAAAACGTTTAATGCGTATATTTTTGTGGCGTACAGTGAGCTTTTGTCTGATACATTAAACGAGATTTTACCAGCGTTATCCAAGTGATCTATGATTTTATGGAACTGGAAAGAACACAGTTCTTCCTAAGGAGAAGGCAAAATGTGTACAAAAACAAAGGTTAAGTGGCTCAGATCATGTTTAGCCAAAAGCTGAAACGAAAACCACAGAATTTCTACCCAAGCAGAATAAAGTTCAATTCAAATGAGGCCAATACTGTGCAGTCGTTTACAGTAATTACCGTGGTGCTAAGGAATACGTAGAAACGTTGTGAGATGTTCTAACGGGCCTGTGGGTTCCAGGCCTCTTTGGTTCGGTTCGTTTCGTCCTTTACGGTATACCGTATAGAGCCAGCCTTTAGGGAAAATAATAGATGAGGTTACAATCATTTATTGAATTTTAAGACACAAATCTGTTTACAGAAGTTCGTATTCACATTCTGACGTTCGTACTATTACCAACCGTCAAACCTAACAAGAGCTCTCTCTCCCTCCTCATAGCAACGTTGAATCTCTAATGTATTTCTTCTCCTCTCCTCGCAATCCCCTCCACGTATGGGGGTCGCATTGTTGACACCACGTGACGAATGTTGTTTTAGTTCCGCCTCCACGGATGCAAGAAGGCGTACAGAATATTGCCATGTACTTAGCAACAAACGTCTGTCTTACCAGTTCGAGCAAAATGTCGTCGTTAAGGAGAAATGTCACAAAAGGTCCAGCAGTGGGTTTGTAAGAATAAATTGGCTGTTCTTATGCAAGATATCTTACACTGATGATACTTTAACAAATACGTTTACACACACAGAAAAACAAAAACAGAATCATATTCACCACTGTAAGGCAAATATGAATACTACATAAATTAAATATCTAAACCATATTTAAATATTTATAAAAACCTCACTTTCACCAAACAGAAGTCATCGCTGTTTCCACGTTTACAAGTGAGTCACGAAAAAAATTCTCTTCGGCTGCTCTTCGGAGTCAAACCCAGGGTCTTCCAGTTACGAGCCGGACATGCTACTACTGCATCACATCGGATTGGGTTTGATTCCCCGTGGCTGGCGATGAGAATGTTTCCGTGACTCACTTATAAACGTCGAAAGAATGATGTCTTCCGTTTGATGTTCCTAGTCCACGTCAACTGTGTGTATTAACCCATGATTCGCAGAGATCCTAACAGACGTAATTCATTATTTAGGGTATTCACTATCGAAAGCCTATCTTTTCATTAGATGCGCACGAGATTCTAAGATATATCTTTGATCTCAACATTTTCGCATATATGTTGCTATCGGCTGACGAAATGACGTCAAAGTGGAGGAATCAGAATGAAACTGACAATCACTGTAGATCGTGTCACATGCTATGAAATGAAATGTAAACTGCGATTAGGATGGAATACGTTTTAATATTTTGCTAAGTTCATTTTTTAAAATGTACCATATTTTTCAGCAACATTGTATTTCCCGTTCCAGAAATTTGTAATCTTACAAGAAGAAATATATGTGGACAGCAGGGTGAATAACGTAACATTTGGTAAACGTTATACACAGTGTTCGTAAACTGTTTTGACAAAAGATGAGGGGTGATAGCGCCTATCAAGACGAACAATATTTACAATGGAACCTAGGGTTCCATTCCACTCTGAGTGTCAGAAAAGAGTAACTTCGAAATGCGTCCAACAAGCACAAGTCGTCACCTCGGACGTCATATTTTTGGTGCCCATAGCCCACTAGAAAGAACAGGCCCTGAAACAAACGGTCATGTGACCAACTTAGTTTGTATTTTCAGCTTAATATTTGTAATTATTTATTATTTTTTTCTACTGCAAGCAAAGCATATGTATAACTGCCTAAGATATAGTAATTTAAACCCCACACAAAATGTAATACATATTACATCCACTTACATTTTTTTCACAAGACTGGCACAAGAATAAAGAAGTTCTGACTGCAAAACATAATGCAATAAGGGTTTGTAAGACACTTTAATCCCAAGAATAATAACTATATTCACTTGCGGTAAAAACGTGGAGAAATTTCCCAAAATTGAGACCATTTTGGTCACATGATAACGGTTCGTTTCATGGCCTCCTCTTTCCAGTGGGCTATGTTTCGTGCCAAAAGCCCACTAGAAAGAACAGACCTTGAAACGAAAGGTCATGTGGCCAAATTAGTTCTAGGTTTTAGCTTCTTATTTGTAATTATTTATTATTTTCACTACTGCAAGCAAAGTATATTTATAAGTGCCACAGATATAGTAATCTAAACACTACACGAAATTTAATATTACACCCATTTACATTTTTTTTTCAGAAAACTGGCACAAGAATAAAGCAGTTTTGACTGGAAAACATAACGCAATAAGGATTTTTAAGAGACTTTAATCACAAGAATAATAACCTTATTGACTTCCGGTAAAAACTTGGAGAAATTTCACAAAGCTAAGACTAATTTGGTCACATGACAACCGTTCGTTTCAGGGCCTGCTTTTTCCAGTGGCTATGTTTCGTGCCCAAAGCCCACTGGAAAGAACAGGTCCTGAAACGAACGGTCATGTGACCAACTTAGTCCGAATTTTCAGCTTATTATTAGTAATTATTCATCATTTTTTACTACTGCAAGCAAATTATATAAATGCCACAGATATATTATTTAATTAGGTGAAAGCTATTGCACGATGTACATCGGTTTGAACGACGTCGAGTTGCTGCCACCGTGTGATATGGCCAACAAGCAATCCAGTAGACGACATCTGGATGGCCTTTCCCGAGGTCGCGTCATTAGGAAGTTGGAAGAAGGTCGAAGTGTGACTACTGTGGACGAGTAGTTCGGCATCGCTCACAGCATTTTTTCACGAGCTTGGAGAGCATTTCAAACGACAGGAACAGCTGTCAGAAAGTTTAGCAGTAGTCGTCCACGAGCAACCACGGCGGCGGACGACAGGTATATTGTCCTACAGGCGAGAAGAGAAAGACGGCAGACAGCGGGAGAAACGGCAAGGCACATACAACAGACAACTGGACGTCCGTTATCGCGTTTTACCGTGGCCACGAGGCTGCACAAATGTGGTCTATTTGCACAATGACCACTACGGTGTGCGCCATTAACGCCTGCTCATCGGAGACAACGGTTTCTGTGGTGCCTAGAACACACGATCTGGACACATCATCAATGCGGTCGAGTTCCCTTTACGGATGAGAACCGATTTAGTCTGACGAGCGATTCTGTACGTATACACATCTGGAGAAAGCAGGGAACACGCAATCACACCTCCATCATCATCGAAAGGGACCGGTTTGGAGGTGGCGCAGTTCTCGTTTGGGGCGGTATCATGCTTGGTAGCCGTACTGACCTCCACATCTTCCAAGGAGGTTCAGTCACTGATGTCCACTATTGTCCCGAGGTGCTCCTGCCTCACGTGCGTCTGTTTAGAGGTGCTGTGGGTACTGAATTTCTCTTCATGGACGACAACGCTACACCTCATCGTACAGTGGCTGTCGCAGAGCTGTTGGAGAGTAAAGATATTCAACGCATGGATTGGCCCGCCAGGTCTTCGGATCTAAATCCAATCGAACACGTGTGGGAACTTCTTGGGAGACGCTTGGCAGCACGTCACCAGCCGCCAGCAACGATTCCGCTGCTGCGATTGGCGCTACAAGAGGAATGGGCCGCGATGCCTCAACAGCTCTTTGACAACCTCGTCCTGAGCATGGACGGACGTTTTAAATCCTGCAACGCAGTCAGGGGTGATCATATCCCCTACTACAGACTGAATTTTTCTTGGAAGCCACCTGTCACATGGACGTTTCTGTCTTCTGTCCAGTTGTGCTCGAAGCTACCTTTCAATAAAGTTCCTTTGTATCCTTTGGATTCCTTGTTTGGACGATTTTGCTCACTTGTCCCAGTTTCATACATCTTGCGGATCTTATTGTATGATTTGAGTCGATGTGGAGCACTTCTGCACGACGTCACATTCGAAAAACCGTCTCGTCCTTAATTTTTGCACGCAAGTGTATTTCGAAGATTGAATTGTATTCGTTTGTACTTTACACATGTTTGACGTTTTCCTATTTAATGGCTCATTACTTTTGACTCACCTTCTGTATATGATTATCTCCAATTTCTGGTTGATAGGTTCGATTTGTTGTCAATGGTTTTCATAGAAGCGGCTCATTTATAGATTCTTCTGATAATTACAATTAAACAACACATCTTCTTGGATTATTGCTCTTGAAAAAAATAATTTATCAAAAAGTATCAGAATCACCTAAACATAAGGTAAGAAAGAAAACATCTTTTGTGATAAGGAAAGTATTAATTCAAGGAAGACCTCGTTTAAAGCGACATTAGGGAAAGCAATTTCATTTACAAAATGCTTTGTACATATTCTTTACGGAAAACTTATTTTTTTCGGAGAGTTTGTGTTGGCTAAGTTAACAATGACTTGCAACATGCCTGTGAGAAAGTTGTTTGATTTATCGATTGTGTTTCGTGATAGAAACACCCCACATTAACCGAAACGTTCCTCGTAATTTATTACTGGCGTGCTGCTTGGATCGATTCAGGTCCTTGTATTGTGCCCTAAATGCCAAGTTTGAAACGTAACAGATCAAAGTATGGGAGCAAGGGAAAACGTGCCTTGAAAATGTGTAAGGTCATGATGCCTGGAGAGTGCGAATTTGATGTCCTTATTTAGGTACATGCTGTGCTTCCTTCTGTACAGTAAATAATGTTGTCGAATTCGGACATTTCTTATAACTTCCTAAAATTAAAGCAGTAATACGTTTTTAAGAGTTTCTCAGAAGAAAAAAATAAGCAAGAGTTATTCTGGAATTGATTTGACAGGTATGATCAAAATTGCATCCTTAATCAACGTGAATATTTTGGACCAATACTCTTAATTACTATTTTCTGCTTAAATTTCATTCCCCTTCGTAAAGTAACCAGATAATTTGTGTAGAGTTTGTGTAAAGCAAATGGAAGGAATATAAATATATGACTGCATTTAAATGCGTTACTTTAATCTCCTCATTCTGGAGTGCCATTATAATCCACGCTTGTAACTTTTGACAGCTGCTGAGGTGCGGTTAGAGCTTTTAAGTACTGTATTCCATTTGCTATAGTAGAAAAAATATTCTAAGGCAATGATTGGAAATTACCAGGTGACATTTCCTAATTTCCGGAAAAATCTGATTTTGCTTCTTGAGTCAATGCATATGTTTGGGATCTGCTTCCTCGATGACTCACATTATCGTCAGCGAAAAAGAAAATATAGACTTATTTTTCTTCGCTTGTGCGAATTTCTAAATTATATTGCGTTTATTTACATTGTGGCAGCCAGCTTCTATTTTGTACGAAGACAGAAAGTTGGATTTGGACACTTACTTGCAGGAACACGTTCGCTCATAAGGTTTTTTCTGTGGTTGACCATACGGAAGCAACGTTTTTCTTTAATTGCTGTAATGAAGGAATTCGAGGAAACAGAAAACCGTATTGGACATTCTCTTTGCAGCACAAAACTTAATGCAAGAAAAAAGCAGATAAAATATGCTGTTTACTCAACTGCTATGATTCCACTTCTTTTGTCAATCCTTTTCCTGATGCCATCAGTTTACACATATAATAACCTCTCGTTAATGCTGTCAAAGTATACTTTCAACTGCTATGCAAGCAACTGGAAGGACATGAAGATTTTCGTTTTTTTTATATTCCAAATTATTGATTTTCATGTCGAGTATAGTCTGAACTGTTTTAGTAGCTTGTACATTTCATCCCTTTGTGCAGAAGTTAGTAGAATATGTGTCACTTTGCTAGATCTATTGAGAAACTCAATTTGCAGTAAGTTTGAGGAGAACATGGTTAAAAATGTACTAAAAAATTACAAGACACTACATAAACAAGTTCAAAAGCTGGATTCATCGTGTTCACTTCCTGTTATGTTCATACTATGTACTCAAGCAGGAGGAATATTTCATTCTGTTTACACAATAGTGCAAATATTCCGAAATGGAAATGATGTATTAAATTTAATAGCGAGCGGTTTTTGCGCTTTCACGAATATATTTTTCTGCTTGACATTAATTTTCTCTGCAGCCCAAATGCATGAAAGAAACAAGGAACTGACAAAACGTTTTACCCAACTCTTCGAAGACAGAGGAGACAGCAAAAACGTGGTCTTATACAGTTATTTCATTTGTACCCTTCAGAATTATCTTATTTGTTCGGAGCAATATTTATTGACAGTGTGGGGGATGTTGCCATTGACACGAGGCGTTGTTCTGACGATGATAGGCTTATTTGTCACGTATACTCTACTGTTGGTACAGTTTGGTTGAATGGCTTGTTCTGCTTGTGCAGTTTAGTTTACCATCTATTTCTGAAAAAAAGAGGAAAATATTGTCTTTTCGCTATCATATTGTAATGTTTCACACTTAATAACAAGAAAAACCAGCCTCACAGCATGGAAAACGAACTGCATCTGAAATATTGTGTCTGTTAAATGTGGATCAGGACTTTAAGAGAAATCAAAATTTTTGGATTGTTTCTTTTAACTATATGATCCATTCAATTGTAGTCAGCTTTTATGGACACTATGCTATGTAATACGTGAATTATTTCCATTTTACAATCACCCTTTAAGTACTGCAATTGAAATACTCATCAATTATACATGCAAATTAATTCAATTGATGTTATCAAATTTATTAATGTCCTAAGAGGAGCTTTTCTGTATTTGGCACCGCAGTAAATATTTTACATGCATCTATTCTTCATTTAGTATAAAAGTGGTAGTAAGCAGGTCAAGAAATTAAATTTTTACTCTCACACAATTTCCATGTTGGTCCTTCTTGTTCAGATAATTTTTAATTAACAAACTTATCAATAAAAAATTTCTGGGAATGTTCTTCAGAGAATTCCCTTCGTTTGTTGATGGCAATTGCGTTCTAGATTTCAAAATTGCCTTTATTCTTCAGTAAAATAACATTTCTATGTACATGACAATGGAATTCTGCCAATAAATACAGCGGTATATACATCAGCTGGAAAGTTCCTCTGCTGACCTTCATCTTCCATCGGATGAAGACACTCCAAGTACAGTTACTGACATGGACTGCCCTACTGCTAGTGACACTTCTGGCAATCACTCTGACCCTACAACTACCAGCAAGCCTGCTCGACGGGAGTCCTGGAGTGCTCCGCAGACTCCGCTCCCTTCTCGCATCGGTGCTGCAAGAGGTCGTTCTGTTGACTCATCTTCCCGCTCCTCCTCTCAACGTCGTACTTCGCCACGAACGAGTCGACACCCTGCTGTGATTCCAGGTTCTAAGACTCCACCCCAGTGCTTTCCCTAGATTCTTTTCTCCGATACCTAGCTGAAGCGAAGGCTGATATACCGGTAGGTCCGCTTTCTCTTCATAAAATATATGAAGTATTATGCTCTCATAAACATCCTAGATTCTTTAATCAGTTTGTTGCACGTCATTTGCTTGATCTTCCTACTGTTCTAACCCAAGTTTCTAGTGTGATATCTGTGTATCGAAATCTTGTGCTTTCCTATCCCGATCTCAAATTTAGTGTTGACAGAATGAAGAAGCAAGCGAAGAAAATAACAGATTCCAGCGCACGTGCGTGTCGACCTGGGAAGGACCTACCGATTCAAGGTGGTCACACTTAACTGCAGAGGGTTCTCTGCTTCTCCTAGAAATGCTCTAGTGTATGAGGACTTGGCGCCTCTACACGCAGATCTTCTCTTGCTCCAAGAGACCAATTGCTCTGCTACCACTTTGTTCTCTCGTTGGCGGGCTTGGCCCTACGATTTTCACCATGCTTATCGAGTTGGACGGAATGGTGGCCTTGCACTTGGGATCCATCACCGCCTACTCCCTCTGATTTCGACGCCAGTGATTCGTGCCTTACATGTGGACAACCTCCAAGTCGCTGTCTTTTGCATTGAAAACGTGACTTATCATGTTTTTAACATATATGTCCCCTGTGATGAACGTCTGTTACCTGATCTTCTCTCCACACTCCGTACAGAGCTGGTCATGCACCCCACCGTCTGAATATATTCTCATCGGCGGAGATTTCAATTGTACGTTGTTGCCGGCCCTTGACCGCAATTCAACCGTTGGAGAATACCGCAGACAACGTGTATTACAGATTTCCCAGCTAGTTGATGATTTTCAATTGGTTGATGCGTTCCGGCATCTACACCCGTCGGAAATCTCTTTACCTGGCGCTCTTCCATCCATGGCAGCACTACGGCAGCATGGTTGGATAAATTTTATGTTTCGACTGCTCTTCTCCCGTCAATCGTAGCTGCTGCCCATCATCCTTCCGCCGCTTCAGACCACAGTATTGTCAGTCTGTCGGTGTGTGTTTCGCCTTCACCTTCAAGGACTCAAAGAGTATGGACTTTTCCGGACTCGCTCCTGGATGATCAACAATTTTGTGTTGCTGTGCGTGAGTTCCTCCGAAGACGTCAGCCCCTTCTTGATACTACGTCCGACGCGATGCAACTGTGGCTCAGTGTCAAACATGACTTGGTCCTTTTTGTACGGCGCTACTCCCATGCCTCTCGGAATGAGAGCGATATGAAAATTGCGAATCTACGTGCTCTATTGTCGATGCTCTCTCTTGATGATCCGCAATACCCCGGCTATCTGGCAGATCTCCACGCTTTGCTTCTTCCTCGCGCATCCGATGCAGCCTGCAGGATGCATTTCTTGCATCTCTCCCCTACAGCTGATTCTCACGATTACTTAACCGCCTTGGAATCTCAACATCGTTCTGCTACATCTTTGCGTCATCTTCGCCTCCAGGATGGTTCCATCACTTCGAACCCATCGAAGCTATGCACTTTCACCAGACAGTATTTCATCGCCAAGTACAGTGCGGTAACGCAGTCTTCATCCTCATTAGCTTCTCCTCTTCTCTCCTCTCTTCCTCAGGTCCCCTCTACTTTATCTACTTCTTTACTCTCTCCTTTCTCTCTTCGCGAACTCCGCGAGGCGTTCGCTACTCTCAATCCTCATGCCGCTCCTGGACCTGACGGCCTTCCTCTGTCCTTTTATCGTGCTTTTCTACCGTGCCTTCTGCCTTTTCTGTCTGCGTGTTTCTCGTCTGCTTTTTCCTCTCCTGCGTTACCGCCCGACTTTACTTTGGCACACACCATCCTCCTTCCTAAGAAGGGTGACCTCTTGGATCTTGGAAACTGGCGCCCTATCTCCATCCTAAACACTGACTATAAGTTCTATACAAAACTCTTATCCCGTCGCCTTAATTCTGTTCTCTCTTTCGTTATTTCTCCTGACCAGACATACACTGTGCCTGGTCGGACTATTTCCACTAACGTTTCTCTTCTCCTTCATCTTCACTTCCTCGCTCGCTCTTTTTCTGAACCTCTTGCCTTTCTCAATCTGGATCAAAAGTCCGCTTTGATAACGTTTCTCATTTTTATCTCTCTGCTGTCCTTTCACAATTTGGCTTTCCTCCTACCTTTTCTTCCGCACTCTTGGCCCTTTATCGGGGCGCCAGTTTCCATGTTCGAGCGGCCACATTTCTAACCGCTCCAATTCCGTTTAAGCGAGGCATCCGGCAAGGATGTCCGCTCTCCGGCCAGCTATTCGCTCTCGCTTTTGAGCCTTTCCTGTTAGCAGCCCGAAGATCACTCCTGGATGTCCTACCGCCGACAGTGGCTAGTACTCGTCATCATCGAATAATTTTCACCTCCTATGCTGATGATGTGACCTTTTGCGTCCGGGATGAATCTCAATTTGATCGCCTGTATTCTGTATATCAACAGTATGTTGCATTATCTGGAGCAGCGCTGAATGCCACTAAAAGTACTGGCTTATGGTGCGGGGCATGGGCTGCCCGCACCGATGCTCCTTGAGGTGCGCAGTGGACAGCCACTACACAGAAGATCCTCGGTGCGTATGTCGGTTTGCCCTTGGCTTCTGCATCTGCCACCTGGACTGCTCTTCTTCCCCGGATACAACGGACTGCTGCCTACTGGAGTAAGGCCCGCCCTTTCACATCGTTCCGTCAACGAGCAGCCGTTGTTCGTCGACAACTTATCTCTCTATGCGAATACTCTTGGATGTCGACGGTTGTGCCCGTGTCACAAATGATGACCATCACTCGCCTCTCAACTTCCGTCATCTGGTCTTCACATCACTGGGTTAAACCTGCCACGCTTCATCTGCCAGCCTCTTTGGGTGGCATCCAGCTTCCTGATCCAGCTTTCCTTTATAAAACACATCGTATTATTCATTTCATTCGCCTTGCCACTTCAACTGTTCCGTCCCTTACCACTACCTTGAATGTTCTAGCTTCTTTCCGTGACCCATCCTTCACCTTCCTACTGTTTCTAAAGATGGATGCATACTCTCTTCTCCCGTCCCACCTCCTCCTGTCCTGCGAGAGGGCCTTTCTCTCTTTCGTTCGCTTCCTCTTCTCCGTTCATTTCCTTCTTCAACTCTTGATCTCCTAGATGAACCTCTCTTCTTCTCTTCTCTTATTCACCCTCCTAACCTCCCTTACTTTTACTTTCCTCATTGGATCCGCTCTGGTGTGATAACTGTCCGTTCTCTCGTAACTTCTGATCTAACCTGGAGACCTCTTTCTTCATTGTTTCTATCTCCAACCATTACTCTTGCTAACGAATATCTTCTTCTTCGCACAGCGCTTTGGAGCCTCTTTCCACTCCTCGCTTCACCTGATGGTCTCTTCTCGGTCCCCTCTGCTCCTCTTTCCCTACCGTTCTTTCTCCTCATTCGTAGCTCCCCGGTTCTAGTTACTTCTCTCTCCTCCTCTTCTCTTTATTGGCTTCTTCTTTCCCCTCCCGCACTTCCACTTTCTGTTCATTCTGCTCCTCCTTCTCTTCTCCCAGCCATCTGGACAGCGTCTACCTCCTGCCCTTTCCTCCCTCTTGAACTCAATGTCCATTGGCAATTTCTTCACCTTCGTCTCCGCCCCATCAGTACTGTTTCGCATGACCCTTCTCACCTCTCCGCAGTGCTCCTTTTGCCCTGAAGTCAGCGACGTCCAACATCAATACCTATTCTGCCCCTGTTCTCTTGCCAGTCCTAAACACAGCATTTCGTCTTGCTGATCGAATTTGTGCTCGATCGTTACCATTTCTTGCATATGCTTGGCTACTCCAAACTAAGCATCCACCTACTCACTTGCCTCCTGTGTGCCGTTACATTTTTCTTCTTGTGAAGTTCACTGTCTATGCTTTCCATCTTCAACAACGCTTCCCGCTCTTATTCCACCTCCTCAGGAGGCAAGTGCTATCATTCGGAGACGCTTCCTAGCACGGTTAACCACTCGCCTCCAAATGGAGCACTCTCGTGCTGCCTCAACAAACACCGATAGCGTTTTTCAATCCACTTGGGCCCAATCGGCTGGGTGGTTCCATATCCACAATTTGCAGTTACATCTCAACCTATAAGTGGGATTTTTGTTGTCGCCCACGTTCACTGTAACAAATCATGTTTTTACGTATTAATTTTGGTGCTTCGCTATTTGTGATTTTTCTGTTTTAATGTGCCATTGAAGATAGCTCACCATGTTTCCCATGTTCTCTTCGATGATGTTGGGTTTTATGTTGTTGTATATAATTCTTCCTTCTGCACAGTTTACTGCCCACGCAATGTCCCCTTCATTATGTTGAATATTTTTTTAAAATATTAGTCACTGTGTGTATAATATAATGTAACAAGATGCCCCTTCTGAGTACATTTAGCGTTATTTCCCCTTGTCACTGAATACTTCTGTACATATGTTGTAAATTTTGAATGTAGCATCACTGTTGCATTTCTGTGAATTAGTACCTAATGTTTAATCTTTAGTATGGTAGTAATGCTTAATTGGAATTTGTGCATAGTATAGAATCATGTCTTGCCCTGTCTACAATACTGTAGGTAAACATTTTCGTTTGTATCGCTCGTGCTTTATTGCGTTCTAGAAGTGTGTATAGGGAACTACCTTTTCCATTTTGTTAAAATATCCTGAATAATTCAACCCTATCTACCTCTTATTATAGCATATTATATTTAAAGTAGGACACTCACCAGTTCGTATTGTTCATCAGTAGAGAGTACAGTACTGTTGCACCTCCCGATGAGTTTCGTAACGGTACTTTTGTGTAACTATTTGGGTTTTGTCGATATGATTGCGTACAAACTGTTGTGTGTTTGCTTGGAAACACCGAAAGTTTCGATAACTTTGAAACTTTACGACAGACGAAATATTTGACTGAATGATTTACGGCAGACGAAATATTTGTGTTGTCGAAGACATTAGTGGTGAATTTAATGAGAATATCTCTCTATTCTAAAAATACGTAACTGCCGCTGCTGCTGTCGTTGTTTTAGAAATTTCGCGACACTCTTACTTTCCTAGCTCGCAGCGCAAAACGTATTGAACACAAATATATGAAATTTACATCGTTTGTAGAGAATTGTTTGGAGAACACGCTGAAATAAACCGTTTTTTGATTCTACCGATACTTCAAGAGCTATTGTATTTCAAAGTTAAGGTAAGCAAAAAAGTGTTATCAGGTCGCGTTCCGGGCACACTAACAGCAACATAACCACGAAACTTTGTAGGCATGTAGTGCCATGTCCGAATTTTTGCACCTCCTTACCCTTTTTATGAATTTAGATTTAGTTTACGAGAAATTAAATTTCTAAGTTTCACAAAATTTTCTATTTCGCGATAGGGTCCATTTAGAAAAACGGATATATTGCAAACTATAAATCAATACGCATAGCAATTTTTACAGCGTAAACATACAACTATCATCCCTTTTTTACGAAAAAAAAAAAAGAAAAAGTCATTTTCTGGTTTTTTAAGTATTTTTTAAAGACGCACAGGAAAGAAACGAACGGCTTATCTGTCTTCACGATAACTACAGAGGAAAGTTCTGGTCCCGTGACCTGCTGCCATGGTGACACAGACAATTGTTATGCATATGTTTTGTTGGTAAAGCTAATTCAGTTGTTTAAGGCGGACGTCAAGTATTTTTGCTTCCTATACTTCCAATTTAAAAACTTCCGTACACGTATTCTTCACAATTAATGCGTTCCCAAGGATGAAAATTAGAACATCGATTAAAATAGCTTCATTTTATAACTTGGACGACTTAATATTTTCTAAAACATAACCATAATTATGCAATCCAACATTTGTAGATCTCAATAAAAATTATCAGAATTACTAAATGTCAGAAGAGGTTTCAGAAATTTGAAGTCGTCAAATAATCCGACTGTGAAGTTTCCCAGTAATGGAGATTTTAAAATGTCGAGTTTGGAAACAGTTTTCAGTTGTTTACAGCTGTAAGAAATTATGGAGAAAAAAGTACACATTATTCTCTAATGGAAGAGAAAATAAAAATGCTGCCGAGGGGTTACGCGCATACAAACAAAAAACAGATTCTCTCCCAATAGATCCACTTACTCATCAAGTGCAAAACAAGCAAATCATTACAGATGTTTTACAGCCTACCCCCATTTTGAAATTGAATTAATTCGTTACCGAAAGCAGTAAACACGAAAAGTTTTGGGTTAAAACCTGGTAAGTAAAAACGAATGGCATTGTTGATGCTTGAAATTACGGGTGAGAAAAGGCTAGCAAAATGGAGCTATGATCTTTCCATGTTTAAGCTGACTTCAAGTTTTGAAAGATCCCCGAGCAGCTTCAGTTATTATTTTCAAAGATTTGAAAAAAATATTCTAATTTGCAAGATGCCCAGACGGTTTACAACGATCTAGAAGCTGGTGGTTTTAAGAATTTCATAATTTATCTATGAAATGAAATTCAGCATCTTGAACCGAAATATTTTTTCATGCACGATATCTGAAGAAAACATTTTACAACAATATGCGTTAGATTATTAGGAGAATATGTACATATAAAAAAGCTAAAGTGAAATACAGTGGAACGTTGGGTGGCGGGTGGCATAGTGAGCAACGTTCGTGACTGTCACAGAAAGGGCCTCAGGTTCGATTCACTAAATATCCGCCGTGCGTCGCAAGGTACTGGCCCCCGGTAATAAATAAGGGAGTCTTCCTCCCTCTTTTTACTTCTCTTCCGTGTGACTTTCCGATCGGGAGCTCTAGCCCAAATCTCATAGTTTCTAAGGGATGTTTAAGACCTGGGATCAGACACTCCTTCCTAAAATCCTGTACATATGATCATACAATGTAATGTCGGATATACGTTTTTTCAGGTATACGTTCCTTTACGTCAGTCCCGATAATTTGCTGCCGTTTCTATCGCTACTTTGATTCCGTTAAACGTGGGCCCATAGTCAGGATTCAAGAGATAGGTGAGCGAATATGTCGGGTATATACAGGGTGCATAGGAAAGTCCATTTAGCCTGAAATAACTTGCGAACGCAGAGAGGTGCAGTTATGCAAGTGACATAACGGTATAGTAAAACTACTTCGCCAGATTGAATGCAACCAATAGCAGCGCCCCTAGTGGCGAAATGCGGACGTTAGCCATTGCAAATCGAAAACAAAAAGAGATAGAGAAAAAATTCCAATTACAAAGCTGTAGAGCATCAATTAATTAGTAGAACACGACATTTGTTTCACACGGATAAGATAAATTGCCGACCGAATACTCTAAAATGTCAGAAATCGATGCGCAACATTTTGTGTAAACGTTTGAAGGGAACAGGCATAGGTATGAGCAAATACACACAATGTATTGCATAAATGCGTACTTATGTCAATACAGTTTGATGACGTTAAAACAAAAAAGGAAAACTGGCGCACAGTGATAAAAAGTTAATGTCGAGTATGTTCGAAGAGTTCGCCATTGCCCACGATACACATTTGTATTCGTGAAAGTAACTCTGCTTGCACATTCCTCAGCATGGAAGGTGTCACATTATTGCAAGCATCTGTAACACGACGACGTAGATTCAGCAGACTAGTAGGAGCTGTTGCATACACCTGATTTTTTACGTGACCCTAGAAATCCAAGCTCGCCAGTCTCACACAACTTACGTGGACCTAAACTTCTGATCAGGGTACATCCTGCTACTGGTTTTTATACCGTAAGTACGGTACAATGTCACAATTTGCATTTGCATACGGCTACATCTGCGAAATGTGAATACGCATATTCGAATCGTCGCGCATCGATTTCGGGCATTGTAGGGTATTTAGGCGACAATGTATCTTATCCGTGTGAAACAACTGTCGGTTTGTACTAATTAATTGATGATCTACAACTTAGTGTTTGGAAATTTTGCTCTATCTATTTTCGCTTTCGATTTGCAATGGCTAACTTCCGCATTTCGCCACTAGAGGCGCTGCTATTTGTTGCTTTCGATCGGGCGTAGTCGATTTACTAAACCGTTATCTCACTTGCATAAATATACTTTTCTTCGTTCGCAAGTTATTTTAGGCTAAAAAGACTTTCCTATGCACCTATACACTGGCGTGCAAAATTAAAGGATAAGTATGGAAATTACGAGGGTGGGCAAACTGACAACTCAGGCTCACCCTGCCCCTCCTCTAGCTACGGGCCTGGTTAAACGTAATTAATTTATACCCTTTTAACGATTATACGTAAAAATTTAAATTTCAAATTACTGAAAAAATTATACTTTGATTCTTTTATGCGCAACCCCGTATGTTATGACTCTGAGAGAATGGAGACAGTGTTACTCTGTTCCTTTTTCGTGTAGCCAAAGTTGAAAGTAGACCTCTCGAAGAAGGATATATTGTTTACTTTGGGTTTGGATAAAAATTGGCTTCATCACATGACTCGAGCACCCATGTGCACTATTTAAAATTTGCTAAATCTCTCTGGCGTAACTTTGTGGCTCCTCCATTTTATGGCATAGTAGAAAAGAATCCTAGATGTATCATCAATATCCAATATTCTATTTTCAAATGGATGTACCCAAGTTACGGAAAAAAATGCTTTTAATTCTTGTAATGCACATTGAAGCACTGGTTTGAGAAATTGAGTTGTAAGTTGTCATTTAATCTAGAATCAGGAATTTGTAGACGTACGAGGGTTGTACCGAAAGTAATGCAAAAGTGGGCATAACTTTTTTAGCCCATCTTTTGTAAAAACAGATCGTGCTTATGTTACCGGTTTGTCCATCCGTCCGACCGTCCGTCAGTCCGTCTGTACCCACGATATCTCTGCAACTATTAGTCCGATTTGAAAAATTATTTTTGCGTTGGGAAGCTTGAAATATGCAAATGATGACCCTTTATTTCGTTTTTTTTTTTTTTTTACGATGTACAATTTCCCAGCTAGGGGTGTAAATACAGATGGTGTAGAATTCAAAAATACGTTTTTTTTTCACATATTTGCTTCTATACATCCGATTAAAAAAAATATTTTATCTTTCGATTCCATTTCTGTCGAAGAGTATTTTAGATATAGTTACTTTTTCAAATTACGCACATATTTTCACCTAGGGGGCGTAAAAAATAAATTACATTTTTCCAGATAACTCTTCTTCTAAAACTCCGATTTGAAATTTTTTTTTCAGCGGATACACCACCTGATGGAACATCTTTTGCACAATTTTTCAAATTTTTGGTAAAGAATACTTTAGGCACCAGGGAACGTAAGTGTTAATTTTTGCTTCTGATGTATTTGCCATCAAATCTGAGCTTTTAAATATCGATTAAAAAACTTCCTTCGTGGACTGATGCCACTCACATCGATAAACATTTCCGGAATATTTTCTTCTAAAAATATTCCACAGTTTCTCCGCCAGGGGGCGTAGATGTATATCATATTTTTGTCAATATCTCTACTTCTAGAACTCCGATTTGAAAAATTCCTTCTTTGTTGGATAGTGTTTCCAGTGTGGCATGTTTTTCATATAATTTCAAAATTTTCAAGTAATTCATAGACTTTCCGCAAGGGGGCGTAGAGGTAAATTGCGTTCCGCCCAATATCTCTGGTTCTAAATCTCCGATTTGAAAAATTATTTCTGCACCGGATACAGCTCCTGATGGGAAATCGTTTACACATAATTTCTAATTTTTCTAAAATAAGGGTTTGGCCACCAGGGGGCGTAAATCTTAATTTCCACTTAAGATGTATTTGCAGCAAAATATGAGCTTCTAAATTCTCGACTGAAAAAATTCGTCATTTGTAGACCCATAGTACTCATGTCAACAAACCTTTTAGAAACATTTTCTTCTTAAAATAATGCATGATTTGTATACCACAGGGCGTAGATATTTATATTATTTATGTCAATATCTCTACTTCTAGGAGTCCCATTTGAAAAATTTCTTCTTTGCTGGATAGTGTTTCCAGTGTGACATGTTTTTCATATATAATTTCAAAATTGGCAATTAATTCATAGACTTTCCGCTAGGGGGCGTAAAGGTAACTTGCATTATCCTCTATATCTCTGCTTCTAAATCTCCGATTTGAAAAATTCTTTCTGCACCGAATTCAGCTCCTGATGGGAAATCCTTTGGACATAATTCCTAATTTTTGTAAAAAAATGATTTGGGCACCCGAGGGCGTAAGTCTGAATTTCCGCTTCTGATGTATTTGCAGCAAAATATGAGCTTCCAAAATCTCGATTGAAAAAAAAAATTTTTTGTTGACCGATAACAACAAAGGACTTTTTTCTTCAATGTCGACAAACCTTTTAGGAACATTTTCTTCCTGAAATAAAGCATGGTTTCTATGCCAGGTGGCGTATACGTAAATCTTATTTTTGTCAATATCTCTACTTCTAAGCGTCCAATTTGAAAAATTCCTTCTTTATTGGAGAGAGTTTCCAATGCGAAATGTTTTTCCTATAAATTCAAAATTTTCAAGTAAATCATAGGCTCTCTCCGCTACGGGCCAGAAAGGTAAATTGCGTTTTCTGCGTTATTTCTGCTTCTAAAACTCCGATTTAAAAAAAAATTCCTGTATCGTATACAAAACCTGATGGAAAGTATTTTTACATAATTTCTAATGCTTTGTAAAGAATGGTTTGGCCACCAGGGGGCATAAGTGTTAATTTCTGTTTCTGATGTATTTGTAGCAAAATCTGGGCTCTTGAAAACTCGACTAAATTTTTGTTTATCTTGAACCGATAGTGCTCATATGGAAAAACCTTTTGAGAATACTTTCTTCTTATAATAATGCATGGTTTTCCCACCAGGGGACATAAAAGTACATCTTATTTTTGTCGATATCTCTGTTTCGCAGAGTCCGATTTGAAAAATTCTTTCTGCGTTGGCGAGCGTTTTCGGTACGAAGTATTTCTCACATAAATTCATGTTTTTCTTAACGCTCATGTCTGCAACCAGAGGGCGTAAGCTTCCGATTCCGTTTACAGCAGTATATGAGGGATTAAAAACCCGATTGAAAACTTCTTTCTTCCGTCAGATTTATTGTTTTCCATACCGGTACCATTAACTTTGAATAGCTTTGATAAATCTAGTATGCGTCGAAACGGATTCAAAAGACGTGCTTATTACACCCGGAAATTCTGTGTCATCTTTCTTGTTATTAACTGACAGAGGTCGTTCAATTACACATGTTGGTAGAGTAATTCTTCCTCTATAGCAACCCTTCTTCTTCGTTGCAGGTAAATAATGGATTCCAAGCAGAAGCAACGTGCCGTCATTGAGTTCTTGACGAAGGAAGGGTGCGGGCTGTACGACATCCACAGAAGGCAAGAGTTTATGGAGGTGACACCATCAATAAGAGCAATATGTTCAGATGGATGAAGAAGTTTAAAGAAGGCGAAACCAGCACTGCAGACAAACCACACAGTGGGAAACCATCATCTGCGACCACTAACAAGAATCATCAGCGAGTGGATGAATTGAATCTCGCTGATAGACTAGTCACAATATCTGAGCTTATTACACAAATGGACTGTGGTCACAATGTCATACAGAAGACAGTAGAAGACTTAGGGTAACGGAAAGTATGTGCAAAGACGGTACCTCGGCAATTGACACCTGATTTGAAGGAGAGAAAAGTGGAGGTCTACTCTAATCTGCTGAAAGTGCTTGACGCCAATGATGACACGTCTTGTTTTTGTATCTGGTAACAGGGTATGAAACGTGAGCGCATCTTTACGATCCGGAAACAAAGAATCAATCCATGGAATGGCGTCAAACCTCTTCACCAAGGCCTAAGAACTTTAAGAGCCAGCGATCAGCTCAGAAAGTCATGGCGACTGTTTTTGGGATGGCAGGGGTGTCATTCTTCTTTCATTGTCTGTAACATGGCCGTATCGTGACCAGCGAGCGGTACATTGAGACACTCAAGAAGCTTAGAGAAGCCGTCAGGAGGAAACCTAACAAGAATCTGAGAAGGATCCACATTCAGCATGACAATGTGAGACCACACACATCTTTGCCAACAAATCAAGCGATCAGCATATTAGGCAGTCGGTGGTCCCCTATCCAGCGTACAGCCCAGACCTGGCGCCCTTCGATTTCCACCAGTTTGGTCTAGTGAATGAAGGACAGTCTCCGGGGAAAACGATATGATGACACAGACGACGTGAAAGTATCGGTTAAGAAGTGCGTACAACAGTTCACACCTGATATTTTTCAAATAGGATTCGAGAGTTGGGTTCAACGATGGCGCAAATGCATCACTTGCGATGGAGATTATGTTGAGTAGTACCTTTGTATAGAGAAAGAGTTACTCTACCAACATGTTCAATTTGAACGATCTCTGTCAGTTAATAAGAAAGCTATGCCCTCTTTTGCATTACTTTCGGTACAACCCTAGTATATATTGTAGGTATCGAGCGAGAAGTTAGAGTTTTATGATTTCTTCCTCTATGATTTATTTGAAATGCAATAAAATATATTATAATTTGTAACGCTCTTTTTTTCTCTTTTGCTGCAAATTCGACTTTAAATAAATCATTATTTAGGAATACCTTGTATTCAAAGCGTAAATATTTACAACAGAATTTACGATTTTGAAATTTAGTTTATACGTTTCTCATGGCCGTCCCCTAAAAACCGCATAACCGAGGTTCATCTCGGTTTGCTGCTGAAAGTTGTGAATGCAACCTGTAAACGAATTATCTTGTTCTGTATCATTTAGTCTATACTTCGCACCAAATATTGCATTTCAGGAGACTCGTTGCAACCAAAACGTTTATCTACAGAAGTTAATGAAATAAAAATCCAATAACACAAATTCTGACATGCACTTTTGACATTTATTTGTGAATAAAATTTACGTGAAATAAGAATAATGCCATTCGCACACACTTAATAATAAACAAGAATAACAAAATTCAACTTATAAGATTCGAACTAAGCACCTCCAGAACTATGCTGTGGTTTTCGTTCTGTGTTTTCTTTTTGTTTGGAGGTTTAGCGACCACCGTGAGCCATTCGATAGGCCATACGCAGTAGCCCATACCTTATTTAAAATTAGTGGCTCCAGGGAATTGTGAGAGCCAGTGCCTAAGACAAGCACAACATCTATACCTGTACGGGATTTGAACCCGCAACCATCGCCGGCGAATGGTCAGAGGCCAGCGCTTAAACTACTGCGCCCCAGAAACGGCTTGTGGTTTTCACAGAACTAGAAAGGGATATACGCAAATAAAAAAATGGCAATTCAGAAATTCCCTTCCACAGGAAATAAATTGCTGGATAATGAAATTTTCCCAACTAGAAGACGGTGGAGTATCAGCATGTCAGTTGGTATGTGCATGCAAGTCAATGGAGTAAATAAATTTCGGTATATGTCAGTTGGTATGTATGTGCAGGCTAGTTGAATATGTAAATTTCGGTATATGTCAGTGTGTGTAGGTGTGTGTGGGTGTGTGTGGGTGTGTGTGCGCGCGCTGGCAGGCCGGTGGAATATGCAAATTTCGGTATATGTCAGTTATTGTGTATGTGTGCAGGCCAGTGGAATATCACATTTCGGTATATGCCAGTTGGTATGTGTGTGCAGGACTGTGAAATATGCAAATTTCGGTATATGTCAGTTGGTGTGTGTGTAGGCCAGTGGAATATGCAAATTTCGGTGTACGTCAGTTGGTATGTGTGTGCAGGACTGTAGAATATGCAAATTTCGGTATATGTCAGTTGGTGTGTGTGTATGCAGGCTAGTGAAATATGCACATTTCGGTATATGTCAGTTGGCATGTGTGTGCAGGCCAGTGGAATATGAAAATTTCAGTATATGTCAGTTGGTAAGTGTGTGCAGGACTGTGGAATATGCAAATTTCGGTATATGTCAGTTGGTGTGTGTGTGCAGGCCAGTGGAATATGAACATTTCCGTATATGTCAGTTGGTATGTGTGTGCAGGCCAGTGGAATATGCACATTTCAGTATATGTCAGTTGGTAAGTGTGTGCAGGACTGTAGAATACGCAAATTTCGGTATATGTCAGTTGGTGTGTGTGTGCAGGCCAGTGGAATATGAACATTTCCGTATATGTCAGTTGGTATGTGTGTGCAGGACTGTGAAATTTGCAAATTTCTTTATATGCCAGTTGGTGTGTGTGTGCAGGTCAGTGCAATATGCAAATTTCGGTACATGTCAGTTGGTATGTGTGTGCAAGACTGTGGAATATGCAAATTTCGGTATATGTCAGTTAGTATGTGTGTGCATTCTTGTGAAATATGCAAATTTTGGTATATGTCAGTTGGTGTGTGTGTGGAGGCCGGTGCAATATGAACATTTCGGTATATGTCAGTTGGTATGTGTGTGCAGCACTGTGAAATATGCAAATTTTGGTATATGTCAGTTGGTGTGTGTGGGCAGACCAGTGTAATATGCACGTCTCGGTATATGTCAGTTGGTATGTGTGTGCAGGACTTTGGAATATGCAAATTTCGGTATATGTCAGATGGTGTGTGGGTGCAGGACTGTAGAATATGCAAATTTTGGTACATGTCAGTTGGTATGTGTGTGCAAGACTGTGAAATATGCAAATTTCGATATCTGTCAGTTGGTGTGTGTGTGTAGGTCAGTGGAATATGTAAATTTCGGTATATGTCAGTTGTTATCTGTGTACAGGACTTTGAAATATGCAAATTTCGGTATATGTTAGTTGGTGTGTGTGTGCAGGTCAGTGGAATATGCAAATTTCGGTATATGTCAGTTGGTATGAGTGCAGGACTTTGGAATATGCAAATTTCGGTATATGTCAGATGGTGTGTGTGCAGGCCAGTGGACTATGCAAATTTCGGTTTATGTCACTTGGTATATGTGTGCAGGACTGTGAAATATTCAAATTTCGAGTAGGCAGTATGCACGTAATTGAGTGAGATGCGCGAGACATGAAACGGCAGACACGAGTCAATGAAGACATCTTTGGTCTTTCTTCAGGCAGTACGGCACAAAAGGTCACCCCCTTGGCGCAGAGGTCTAAGCGCTGGTGTATGACCATTCGTCCTGTGAGGCATGGATATCGTGTGAGGCATGGCTGTCGGCTTTTTACACCGCCTTTAGTTGTTCTGTTTCGTGGTATCCTTTTTTGTTATGTTTTAGTGTTGTATTTGTTACTGTTCTGAACCGTTGGTCTTTGCGCTTTGCGCCCAGTGATACCCTTGCACCAATAAACAGAAAACAACCAACCAACCTACGGAACAAAGGAATGCAGTGTTAAGAAATTCTGAAGCATACCCAGCTGACGAAGATGTGGTGTAGACCCCATTCCCAACTCTGTCTCCCGTTGGACATGCTTGTGAGAGAAAGTGCCGTAGACCTCTGTGAAGCTGGTTGTTCTATTCGCCGAATCCAGGCCTATGTACACTGTGATGTCAGTAACGGTTAGATATTATTCTGAACAGTGTTTCCGAAAAGGAACTGCATATCGCCGTACAAGAACCGGTGCAGTTAAGCGGACACTAGCACTCATCGTTTAGCGCATTCGTCTCCAAGAAATTACTAAAACTACTTGCTATAGCGGCGATTATTTTCATCACCATAACAACTCCTATGGTGAGCCGAAGATTGGTGGAGCCATGTTCGTACTCCCGGCAGCCATTTCGTCGACTGCCATTCACCATAGAACATGACAAAACTCAGCTGGAGTGGTGACATAGTACAGTGGCGTGTGGTCAGGAAATACACCGAATCGCGTTCAGCGATGTATCTTGGTTCTTTATTGGCAGCGATGATCCTATTGTCCGAGTATTACGAAGATAATGCTTCAGGGAGTACACAGCTTATGTCCGCGAGAAGCACACTTCTTGCGAACCAGATGTTTTCGTATAGAGTGTTATTGGAATATCACATCACCTTTGCTACTCATAAGGGGAAGTTGCCTGTATTTTTGCCAATTTTGAATGGTGTCCGGGAACCCCTTTTTCAGCAAGGCAACACTTGGACACACACTGCGAATATCTTCCATGTGCGCCTGAAAGAGCTCCATATATACTGAATAGCTATTGAATTAGAGACAGCAGGCGTTATGCAAATGTGGCGCTGTGGACGTCCCTGTAAACGGAAACGACATGACGTATGCAGCGATCCGAAAATATTCGGAGTGATGCGACGGGAATCAGTAAGAGTCGGACGCAGTATGGGTAAGACGAACGATATAAGCGCATTTGATCGTGGGCAAATTGTAGGGGAACGACGAATTGGTCACTCCATCGCGGAAGTCGTGCAAGCACTGAGATTTTCACGAGCTGTGTCACGGGTGCACCGTGAGTACATCGAATCCGGTAAAAACATCCCTACAAGGGCAAACTGCCGTGGACAACAGCGTGTGGATGAGCTGAGTCATCGTCGACTAGCTCGCACTGTAACCGCGGATATACGGGCCACAGTGTGAAAAGATTAGCATGGGCGCGAGAACATCGCCACTGGACCCAAGACATGTGGGAAAATGTTGCCTGAACTGATGAGTCGATATTCACGTTGGTACATGCGGATGGCTGGATACGAGTACTGCGCAAACCACATGATGCGATGGATCCTTCTTGCCAGCAGGGTACTGTTCAAGCTGGTGAGGGTTGCATTCTCGTCTGGGGTCTGTTTACATGGTCTGAAATGGAACCCCTGGTACGTGTAACATCGTCCGTCACAGGTCAACGTTACCGGGATATCCTGGACGACCATTTGATCCCGTTTGTGCGTTTTCAACATCCCACTGGGGACCTAATTCTGCAACAAGACAATGCACCGTGCCATAGCTCCCGAATTGTATCCGAATGGTTGGATGAACACTCCACCGACGTGAGCTCGCTTTGTTGGCCAGCTAGGTCACCTGACCTCCATCCCATCGAGAGAGGTGTTGTAGGCTCTGACCCCCCTCCATCAAATCTTCGTGAACTTGTTCAGGGGTCGTGGATCCGTATGGATTCCCAAAGCTCCCGGTGTCTTGTCGTGTCCATGCCGAGACGAATCGCCGCCGTCGTCAGGGTGAAAGGTGGTGCAACACGTTACTAGACAGGTATCTCTAATTCAATTGCTCTTCAGTGTATTTCCAAGACCTGCGATATTTCCAGTCCATTTATTCATAGAACATATATGCGACCTCATTCAACGGCGCTTCCAAGCTTTTCCTTTGATATTCCGGAATATCGTTTAATATGGGTCTAGATGAGCATTGCGTGGTCCCAGATACTCTAGGACCCCACTTGATGTAACTCCTTTTCGCCCCATGTGACTGACTTTATTGCACAACATGATTGTCACAGAAAGTACTGACCGTTGCGACGTGATCTTGTATTGTTGCTTGACCAAACTGATGTAGTTCAATAAAAATAAAATCACGCTTTTCCAGTTCATATTCTGTCTCTGATGTTTTCCTGCTTATTTGACTCAGTGTTTCTCGGTGGGGCAATTTTAATGCCTAGCTATGTAAATCTGATTACATTTATGAAGTTTTTGGCATGTGTTATTAAATCTTCATTCACGGATTCTTAGGAAGGGAAATCACCCTCACAAAATGAGGCCAATAAAAAACAAAAATATATGTTGAAAGCCTAACAATCTCGAAGTGATTAGTTATAACTTATTATGATTAATTTCGAAGTGATTATTCATCCAAAAGGAAGTAAGAAAAAAAAAAAAAAAAAGAGAAAGTGCCAGCAAAAAAAGAAGCCGACAAAAACAGAAAAAAATTGCATGGCCATTTTAGGGTAGTGAAAATTTATTATACAGTACATTCCACGATTTCCAGAGAGAACAGAGTGGACTGAAGAACAAGTCCAAAATTCTCTTCGTTAGCATGAAAAACAAATTTATCGGTGTAAGCAATTCTGAAAAAAAAACGCTTACCAAGACACGAAATATTTGCGCGGCTTAAAGTATTAAAGGACACTCGGACTGCCTGAGAAAGTACGATCATAATGAACAAATCTTTGAGATGAACCAACTGCATATTCTGCATCAATTAAGGCATCGTAGCTGGTAGAGAACAAAATGGGCTAAACTTCCACGTTCGGCCAGCGGCTAGTTCCGGAAGCAATAATAGATGGCGCCACAGTAGCACTTCACCTATCTTCTGCTCTTCTCGCACGTGAAATGCATTCAGCCATCTCATGACTCTATGTGTCGATGCGTCTCATCGTTTAGGACAATTCATGCGTCGGAAGAAGTACGCTTCAGGGAATGATGAGTACTCTTCCCGCACACTTGGTACGTGTTTTTTTTTTCTTATGCTGAGATTTCTGTTGATAGAGTGATGATTCTGACGTATTGTTTCGCCAAAGGTTTGTCTTACGATGAGGCGATTGAAGAAACTTCACATGGCAACATCCACTGAGACAGTTAGAGACTGAGACAGTTAGAGTATTCGTATTGCAGATAACTAGTCTCACAGTTTATGGTAGCCTCGCAATGTAAACGTACTTGGCAGACCATATTCTGGAATATTTATTCCGACGGAATTGCCGTCTTTCCTAAGAACATTCCTTTGAAATCCTGATTCCTGCGATCAGACAGTTCTTCCCTGGCTGATAAAATTTTCCTTGCTTTTATTCTGCTAGCTACACAGTTTCATATTCATGAGGGAAAACAATTATTCCCTGAAAATAAATATTTCACACATATACCACAATCAACATTCAAGAAGGTCCTTCTAAAGGCCACCTTTCATCATATTATTCACTTCCTTTGCCACTTTCACAAAGTAACAAAACGCTAACGATGCAGTGAAAACGTGTCCCCATCTTTTCTCACTTTACAGAACTAGCTGCGGGCCGATAAACCTTTTTGGAATATTTTCTGCTTAAAACATTCCAGTTTCTCCACCAGGGGTCGAAGATGTATATCTTTTTTTCGTCGAATATCTGTACTTCTAGGAGTCCGAATTGAAACATTTCTTCTTTGTTGGATAGTGTTTTCAGTGTGACATGTTCAAAATTTTCAAATAATTCATAGACTTTTCGCTAGGGGGCGTAGCTGTAAATTGCGTTTCCCACTATATCTCTGTTTCTAAATCTCCGATTTAAAAAATTCTTTCTGCACCGGATACAGCTTCTGACGAGAAATACTTGGCACATAATTACAAATTTTTGTAAAAAAATGGTTTCGCCACCAGGCGCGTAAGTCTTAATTTCCGCTTCGATGTATTTGGAGCAAAATATGAGCTTCTAAAATCTCGATTGAAAAACACGTCGTTTGTAGACCCACAGTACTCATGTCGACAAACCTTTTAGAAACATTTTCTCCTTAAAATAATGCATGGTTTCTACACCAGGGGGCGTAGAGGTATATCTTAGTTTTTTAAATATCTCTACTTCTGAGAGTCCGATTAAAACAATTCCTTCTTTGTTGGATAGTGTATTCAGTGTGACATGTTTTTCATATAAATTCAAAATTTTCAAATAATTCATAGATTTTCCGCTAGGGAGCGTAAAGGTAAAGTGCTTCCCCCTATATCTCTATTTCTAAATCTCCGATTTAAAAGACTGCACCGGATACAGCTCCTGACGGGAAATCCTTTACACATAATTTCTAATTTTTGTAAAAAATGGTTTGGCCACCAGGTGGCGCATGTCTTAATTTCCGCTTCAGATGTATTTGCAGCAAAATATGAGCTTCTAAATTATCGATTGAAAAAAAAGTCGTTTGTTGACAGATACTACACATGCCAACAAACCTTTTAGAAACATTTTCGTCTTGAAATTTATACGCCAGGGGAAGTAGATGTATATCTTATTTTTTTCAATATATCTACTTCTAAGAGTCCGATTTGAAAAATGCATTCTTTGTTACATAGTGTTTCCTATGCGAAATGTTTTTCCTATAAAATAAAAAGTTTCAAGTAAATCATAGACTTTCCGCTAGGGGGCACAAAGGTAAATTGCGCTTTCTGCGTTATTTCTGCTTCAAAAACTCCGATTTGAAAATTTGTTCCTGTATCGCATTCAAGACCTGACGGGAAATATTTTTCACATAATTTCTAATGTTTGGTAAAGAATGGTTTGGCCACCAGTGGGCATAAGTGTTAATTTCTGCTTCAGATGCATTTGTAGCAAGATCTGGGCTTCTGAAAACTCGAATATTTTTTTTTTCTTGGATCGAGACCACTCATATGGAAAAACCTTTAGAGAATACTTTCTTCCTAAAATAATGCATGGGTTTCTCCCCAGGGGACGTAAAGTCACATCTAATTTTTTTCGAAATCTCTGTTTGTAAGGGTCCGATTTGAAAAATTATTTCTGTGTTGGAGAGCCTTTCCGGTGAGAAATGTTTCTTATATAAATTCATGTTTTTCTTAACGCCCAAGTCTGCAACCATAGGGCGTAAGATCACGATTCCGTTTACAACAATATCTGAGAATTTAAAAACCTACTCAAAAACTTCTTTCTTTCGTCAGATATTATTGTTTTCCATACCGGTTCCATTGACTTTGAATAGCATTAACAAATTTAATTTGTGTCAGAACGAATTCAAAAGACGTGCTTATCACACCCGAAAATTCGGTGTCATCTTTCTTGTTAAAATTTCCCACTGGTGGGACATAAACTGTTCGATTTCAAATCCTTTTGCTCCTGATACCTTCGTTCTACTATGAGAAACCTTTCGTGCCCAATTTGATAATTTTGGTAACATACTTTCCAGCCGCTAGTGAGAGTAAGTAGTTGTTTCTATTTCTGGATGTTTTATCGATTATAAGAATACGGGTCATTGTTTTTTTGTACCCGGTTTTATTGACTATGAATGCCATCCATTTTTTTTTTAATTCTTGTCGGAAAGAATCCAAAACACTGCTGAAAATTCGGTGTCATCTTTCTAGTTTTATATTGAGTTCAGTTAAGCATATGAACGGGAAACAAAATCATGAATATGTGGATTCTCAGAATCACCGGAAGAAATCGAAAACGTACCGTTTCCATCAGGTTTCCTTAAAACCCTTAAACTTATTCGGTTTACTCCTCCACAGGGTTGCGAGCAACCATAGAGTCCTGGAAAATATAAAATGTTTTTTAGTCCTAGAAAATATACAATATGTATTTACACACGGCTGATATTTGTATAGATGCGAGACACGAAACGCATGTCAACATGATCTAGGAAAACTTTGAGACCTTGATATAAGAAACTTTGGGGTAATTTAAGGTTTGCATTTGAGTGGATGTGTGAAGAAGACATAACGAAGTACTTAAAGAAATACGTGGGAAAAAAGCGCATATCTGAAGCAATGCAGGGCAGACGACAGCAGTGGTCTGGACGTGTGGCGCGAATGTCAAGCGATGAGTTCCATGTACTTGTACTGGACTATATACCAAGGAATTTGAGGAGAACAGGATGACAAAGCGTTAGATGGAAAGATTGTCAGACAGGAGATGTAACAACAGCGGTGGGATGACCTGAGTTCCCTAAAAATAGCCATAGATACAGAGGTCTGGAAACAGACCTTGTCCCATTGCTGTTGTAACAATACTTGCTGCGAATTTTGGAGTTATAGCGTGGTCACCAAGGACCAACAGCATCATGACGATGATGAAGACGTACTTTGTCCCTTTGCTGTTGTACCAAGTTTTTACTGTTTTCGAAGCAGTTCAAAGAAACTTTGTTAGTACAAAGTAGTGTTCGTAAAAACGAAAATTTTAAATACTTTCCAGAATGTTAATATGAGCGGGCGGTCGTAGTGAGCGATGGTTTTACCTCCTCGGGGTGCTCCGTGGTAACAATTACACACACAACAGAAACTAGGGCCTCTGTGAATTTTGGAGAGAAGCAAGCTAGTTCTGTATGACATTGGCGAAAAGACCCCAACTCACTGGGTTTTATTCCAGAATCCTTAGGTTGAATGACCAACTGGAACCCTCAGCTGTGGGCTAATCCCCCAGTCAAGTCAAGTATGTGGCAGAGTAATGGTTGAGCCGCAGAGAGAGAGATTTCCTATCTGAGGTTGAGAGACCCGAACCCTCAGAGCTCTGCGCCTTTTGTCGGGTGAAAAAGAAGAAGATAAGATATTTGGGAACAGCTTTCCCTGATAGAACAGCATGAAAGAAAAGTACAGAAATGTTAGAGCAAAAGGAGTATACGGTTTCCCATTAAGTATTGAAGTTGTAAGCTACCCTACATACTTACCAATCAAAGAAAGTCATCCAGCAGTCAACGCCCGGCCGCAGGGAACCGGGGAAAGGACAGGGAAAAGGGATGCCTAAAAAAAAGAAAAGAATCACACAAGAAAAATCCGACAGATAAACACCCAGTTTTCTCACAAAACCATGTGTTACAAGGCACCTTAAACCACACATTTGTCGTTTGCTCAGTTCCCGTGTAGGAGTCGGCTTTTTTTTTAAACCATAGTACCTGTTTCTGGGCCAGTCTTATATATGTGGACTGAAATATTTCTTTTTGCAAAACAAGTTCGGCCCCTGAAAGAGCCTTTTTTTTTTTAACAAGATTTCTTCACATGTGTGTGAAGTATTTTTGCAAAACAGAGTACGACCCTTAAAAGAGCCTGTTTAAAAAAAAGATTTCTTCACATGTGTGAAGTACTTTTGCAAAACAGAGTACGGCCCTTAGAAGAGCCTTTTTTTTTTTTAACAAAAATTCTTCTTATGTGAAGAATAGCTTCTGAATACTAGTCCCAATTATTATTATTTTTTTTTGCTAAGGTAACTGTGAATTGGGTTCATTATGGAACTTTATTCAAGATAGCTTTTGGCCTTTTATAACTGTCAGTTTTAATGACAGTATAGTTAATGGCCTCTCTAACTACAGGATTAGGATGAATCTTAGCTTTTTCATAGTATCTTTTAGCTAAGTCATACATCGTGTAATGGATAGAATTAATATTTAGCATGCTTCGGAAAGCATGGTTTGAAGTTCTTCCATCAAGTCCAACCATATAACGTAGGGTTTTATTTTGAAATGAGGTAATCTTATTTTTCTGCTGTTTGTTGCAGTTACCCCAGATAGGACAGGCATAAGTAATAACAGGGCTGATACAGGCTTTCCATATCAAAGTTTTGTTTTTCTTGCTAAGCCTTTTATGTTTTTTATTATTGTTGGCTGGAGACTTCCTCTGATCTTAAGAGATTTGGTCAGAGTTTCTTTAATATGCTTGTTCCAGTTTAGGTTGTGGTCCATAAAAAGTCCTAAATATTTAACATCAGTTACCAAAGGTATTTTTTTATACATTTCTATTTCAAAGTCTGGATTGTGGTTGCATTTAATCCTAGAAAATAAAATTGCTTGAGTTTTTTGAGTACTGATTTTGATTTTCCAATCTAAGAAATACTTCTCAAGTTTTTTAACATAATGTTGCAACATGAAAGTTGCTTGATTTTTATTTTTGGAAGTATAAGCGAGTGCAGTGTCATCAGCATAGAGAGCTGTAGTCAGATTCCTGTTATTATAGTTGGGAAAGTCTGACGTAAAGATAGAGTACAGCGTTGGCGCGAGTACACTGCCTTGCAGTACACCAGCTTCGATTTTTTTAACGATTTTTTCTCCTTGATTTTTACACAGAATGTTCTGTTAGTGAGGTATGATTTGATTATATGTATAATCCAGGGTGGGAAATCATGTGCTATTAGCTTGTAGATAATTGCCTCATGTAGGCATTTATCGAATGCTTTTGCCACATCCGGAAATATGGCTGCTATGTGTTCTTTTTTTGTCATTCCTTCAGCACATTTTTCAGTTATTCTAGAGAGTTGGTGCACCGTGGAGTGTTTATCTCTAAAACCTCCTTGAATAAATGGAATTACTGGGAATTCCTCACAGAATTGTTGCATTCTAATAAGAATTATTTTTTCAAAGATTTTTCCCATATTTGGGAGCAACGAAATCGGTCTGTGATTTAATGGAATTGCCGGGTTTTTACCTGGCTTGGGTAATAATATTACCTCTTCTGTCTTCCAAACATCAGGGAAACAATGTAATTTAATGGCACAGTTGTATATTTTAGTAAGGGTTTGCACATACTCTTCCGGTAATGATTTCATAATTTTATTATTTATGCCATCATTGCCCAGTGCCTTTTTATTTTTAAAGATTATTAATATGAAACCTAACTTCCCTTTCACTGATGGGTAGTAGTTTTTCAAAATCTGGGAGAACAAAATTTTTTTTTTTTTTTATCCCTTAAAAGGTGTCTTGTTTTTTCTTATCGTTTCAGTTTCTGGCGTTCCGAACCCAAGAGAGGTCGTAGCACCTTTAATTTGAATTTGCTGCCCGACTTTTGCACTTTTTTTGGATTCCGGACCCGAGAGAGGTCGTATCCACTTTATTTAGATGTTGCTGTCTATCGGACGTAAGTGAGGCCGTATCCACTTTATTTAGAGGTTGCTGTCTATCGGACGTAAGAGAGGCCGGACATTACTACTTTTGGTTGCTGTTTTCTAAGCCTTGTCCTACTATTTTTTTTAAAAAGATCCTTTCTGTTTACTTTTAATTGGGGATGTTAACACAGGTTTTTTTACTGGTAAATTCTTCATAGAGTTGTGCACTTTGGGTGATAACCCTAGAATTTTCTACATCCTCCGCATGTTTAAAATAAGTATCCAGGGCCTTTTTCATTTTAGTGGCTACATCAGTGTCAGGGATATCACTTATTTTAAACTGTTTTTCTAGTGAGTTTGCAAAAATTTCTGCTTTTTCTTCGTCAGTTCTAACTACCGTCCCATCTTCTTTTTGAAAAGGTGGGAATAATTTGACATTTTTATTTTGCAAGCTCGACGTAAGATTCCATAGAGTCATTTTATTTTTTTTATCCGAATTTTCAGAGTATTCAATATGAGCTTCCTCTAATACTTGACCCCATGACCCATTCTCGAATTTTCTGATTTCTCTTTTAATTTTTCTATTTATGCAGCAATAAAGGTCATAGAACGTTTTATTTCTTGTTCTTTGCCACTTGCTTCGGTACCTATTTTTTTCTTTAATAAGTTCCAAAATTTCTTTGCGTAAATAGTACGGATTTTTTCTTTCTGTTTAGCAGGAGTTTGACATTCTTCCATAATTTTTTTAATTGCGAGGTTAAAGAGTGTAATAGCTCTGTCAATTTCTTCTTTGCTATTACAGTCTCCAATTACCGGGGTGGCACTAGTTTAATTTTCTCTTCAAATTGTTTTAAGTTAGTGACCATTTGGGTGCTACCGTCACAGTTTTATCAGTATAAAGCTGGAGGTGAACTGGATTGTGGTCAGAGGAGAGCGCTGCCGCAGTGTAAATTTCAAAGTAATATTTATTATTCTTCAAAAGGGCAAAATCTAGTATGTTGCTAGTTCCTCTGAGCGCCGTTCTTGTTTGTTCAGATGGTGCCCCCAAATCAATGTTTTTGTTTAAGAGATATCTGAAGATATTGTTTCCACTTTTATTAGCTCTAAGGCGTAATAATAGCGGTGTTTACTATTAAAATCTCCCGCTATGACCGTAGGAATATCTTCCTCGAAAAGATTATCTAGAGCTTCCCTGGTAATAGTGTGTTTGGGATGATTGTATAGCGCCGTAAATTTAATCGGGTTATTTTTTGTTTTAATAATAACCGAGTGCGCTGCCATGCCATCCTCTGTGTTGCATGTTGCTTCATTTTGCTCTAGTTTATCTTTCACTGCAATCAAAATTCTTCCACTTTGGGAGGTTTTGTCTTTTCTGTAAACCTTGTAGTTGGGAATTTTGAATTTATTTCTGTCCATTAGCCTGGATTCATTAATTATCGCAATAACAATTTTTTTTGTATTTTAGGTAGGCTAAGAATTCTCTATGCTGCCTTTTGATGCCTCGCGCATTCCAAATTAATATGTTAAGTCCATTTGTTTCAGAGGAAAAATTCATCCTCGTTTTTTTTGGAAAATATAGAATTTGTACTGTGTATTGAGGTTATTAATATGTTTATATTTTTTTATTGAGTTCTTGTATGTCACTGATTATAACTATTGGAGAATATCTTGATGTTTACATGGTACTTGAAAGATATTATGTTGTGCAGCAATAACTAACTGTTAGAATTTTTTATTGCTTTTGCCAAAATAATATATAGATATAAGGAGATAAGGTCAATTAATTATTAATTGGTGCAGGGGGTGACCACCATTTTGTAGGATTCTCAAATAGTGCTTAGGGGAGGTGACTTAATTTTACAAAACTTCTTGGGGTACATTGATATATGACTATTAATTATTATTCAGTACAGCATCTTAATGATACAATATCTAATAACCCTAATAATTCTTTAAATATTATTCATCTTAATGCCGGATCATTAGTCAATAAGATATCTGATTAGAGGCATTAGTTAAACTATTAAATTATCAAATAGATATAATTTGTGTTTCGGAAACATAGTTTCCATCTGAAGACTATTGTCTACATCTCCTACTCTATCAGACTTTTAATAAAAATATGACTGAGTCTAGAGGAGAAGGAATTGTAATTTTCGTTAAAATAAATAATTTAGACTACAACCAAATTGAAAAATTGACATTTATTAATTCTGGTATTGAAATTATTACATATGAAGATCAATATAATATAATTTCAGCCTGTTATCGTCCACGAACAGCGAACCCTTCTTTATTTATTGAAAATTTTACTGATATACTTAATTATATAAATTTTACAAAGAAAAAAGGACTGTTACTTGGAGACTTTAATATTGGTCTTTCACGGAATGTTTCATACCCACGAGAATTTAATTCTGCAATTGCTACTGCAGGATTCTATAACACTATATTTTCAGCTGCAAGAATAACTCAATTTACGGCCTCAATTTTGAATCTATGTATAACAAATATACCATCGGACTCTATTTTATCAGGTATTCCTAATTTTCATTTCAGTGATCATCTACCAATTTTCTTAATTTACACGTATAGTGTTGTACAAGCATCTAGACCAACAAATACTCTCACTCGAATTATTAATGAAAATAATGCGAATCTATTCATAAACCTAGTACAAAATACGAACTGGCATGAAATAATGCAAATTCCTAATCCTGATGTGGCTTATAATTTATTTGAAATAACTTTGAAGAGATTGTACAATAAGGCTTTTCCATTTAAAAGAACCACGTCTAAATTCGAGGAAGAGCGGAAACCTTGGCTAACAAGGCACTGTCTTAATCAGATAAATAAAAAAAAATAAACTGTTCACAAAATTCTTAAAATCAAGGTCACAAATTGATTATAATATTTTTTTTAAATTTAGAAATAATCTTAACACCTACATTAGAAACTTAAAAAGCGATTATTATTTTCATAATTTTTTCTAAAAATAATCCAAAAGTAACCTGGAAGCACTTAAAAATATTATTAGGTCGTAGGTATGTACCAAAGACTTCGATTCACCTCACTCGGGGTAACATCAAAATCACTGATCAAACTGAAATTGCTAATCAATTTAATAACCATTTTATTGTATCACCACAACGTATAATACAACTGCCTAAGCTGAACGATCAACAATAACCTCATTATGAAAGAAATCATGAAAGAAATACGGGATTTCGCCATATAATACACATTTTGAAGATGAAAATCCGATTTTTGGCGTAAATGTGACAAGGATGGTAAGTCAGATAATATCCGAAAACTTGAAAATCAAAAAAAAAAAAAAAAAAAAATTCAAGTTTTCGGATAATATCTGACTTACCATCCTTGTCACATTTACGCCAAAAATTGGATTGTCATCTTCAAAATGTGAATTACCTCATTACTCCAACTCATGTACCTTAAATTCAATGCATACTTTGGAAATTACTAGAACCGAATTAATCTACCAACTGCAGAATAGTAACATAAATACAGGACCATGTCCAGATGATATTCTTCCCAAAATTTTAAAAACTATAACTTTTTTCATTGTTACTCCCCTATTATACATTTTTAATTCCATTCTATCTACAGGTATTTTCCCAGATTCGTTAAAAATTGCAAAAATTACTCCTGTCTTTAAAAAGGGTTCTTTGACAGATATAAATAACTATCGACCTATGGCTAAATTATCCCTATTTGCTAAAACTTTTGAAAAATTACTATTTGTTAGATTATTTGCTTATATTGAAAAATATAAAATTTTGCACAAAAATCAAATTGGCTTTTTACCAAATTCCTCAACAGAAATCGTCCTTTTACAATTTAAAGATAAAATTCAATCTAATTCCATTAATAATAAATGTACATTAGGACTTTTCATTGATTTATCAAAAGCATTTGATACTTTAAATCATAATTTATTATTATCAAAATTGTATGCAATTGGTATTCGGGGTACATAATCTCTTTAGAAACTATCTCACTGGTCGCCAGCAATATACAGAAATTGAACATACCAAATCTAACTCACAATCAGTCATTTCAGGAGTCTCTCAGAGCTCGGTACTTGCTCCATTATTATTTAATATTTATATTAATGACTTCTGTACTTGTCTACACAATTCAGATATTATTTTACATGCAGATGATGCAACCATATTAATACATGGAAATGATGTTGAGACACTGGTGCGACAACTACAAGTCCGTCTAATATCTATCACTAATTGGTTAACTAAAAATGATCTGGCTATTAATATCAACAAAACAAAAGTAATGATTTTTTCAAGTACGTCAACCCCTATTTTCTTAATTCAGAATATTAATTTACTCGTATCATCTATAGAAGTGGTTCAAAATCATAATTATCTTGGTATCATTATTCAGCATGATTTAATCGAATTCACATGTTGACTACTTATCTAATAAGATCTCAAGAAATATAGGGGTTATTAGTAGTGCAGTGGCCAATTTAACCCCAAAACTAATGATTTTATTATAGTATACTTTAATTCAGTCTCATCTAATCTATTGTATATCTGTATGGGGAGCGACTACTTTATATAATATAAAAAAACTTCAGTCGTTACAAAATAGATTCATGAGACTATTACAATTTAAACTACAATATACTCGATTTTCAAATACAGTCTTTCAGGCTAGACTCAGTCCAAACGATTTTAATATACTAACTATTCAGCAATTGCATATCTATAGTATAGGTAAACTAATGTTTTTGAGAATTAAAAATGGTTATTACCAAGATTTAATTACAATAAATACTCACAGTCATGATTATTCCACGAGACAAAAAACAACAATAATCCCCATGTTTCCACTAACAGAACGATTTAGATCATTTGTTAATTATACTGGTCCGGCATTATGGAATACATTTCCTACTGATATTGTATCACTTAATAATATTAATATTGTGACGATCCACCCCCCCCCCCTCGCATAATTAATTGGCGAGAGGCGTGGTTAATTAACGGTAATTGAAACTTGATTGGGGGTTTTAATTAACAGAGAGTTATAATTTAAACACTTGCGAGGGGCGGTAAATTAAGAAAAGATCTTCTAGCACTTTGAATTCAAGTGGCGATTTGCAGGTGTTTGCCAGGAGAGCAAAGAGCCCATAAACGGAAATGGGACGGGTCAGAGTTTAAAGGCTATTTCCCATGACTCAAAAGTGTTTGGACGGCAAAAGCGTTTGAAGCTTTTGTCTGTGCCACGCGCGCTAAACAATGGAAAAGCTCTTAGACTTGAAGAGCGGTTTATAATAAAAATGTCGCGGTTTCAAGTGTTGGAATTAACCGCTTAACCAATTTCTGTTAGTCGGGAGTTTTGTTGTTGAGAGGAGAGCAGAATTCATTTTGAGCCGAGAGAGTAAGGAAAGGATTTTTCCGCGCGTTAGAACAATTGCTTGCCGTCTGCTGCCGTGCTCTTGCAATTCTGAGCATAAGAAGCGAAGCCAACTGAAAGCATAAGCTGATGAATAATAAGCACCAGATCTGCCTGGGAACTTTCTTATCCTCACCGGACTACGGATACCTGTCGTAAGGAGCCATTTCAGGTGAAATGCGGACAGAGAAATAATAATTACGGAATATCGCCTCACTCATGCAGAGAGAGAGAAGAGAAACGCCAGCCTCGGGAACCGCAGAGGAGCCCAGCCCCCTGCAGAGCCACTTCGTAAAGAAAGCGGGGAGAGAACTTTTGTGCGCGTGTCTGAGTACGTGTGTTCAGCGACTAGGGATGATGTCGTTTTGACCAAGAGACCGTAAGCAACGCGGCCTCATCCAACAAGGAAAAAGAGCTACCCGTAGTGCGAACATATTAGTGAATGTGAGTGAGTGTTGTGTTGTTTTCTGGGTGTCATCATACTGTGGATAATCAAGGACCTATGTAAGTAATTTTTTTAACCAATACTTTTTTTTGCGGCTCATTATGGACAAACAGACTTTTCGTTAGGACATATTTTCTAAAACACCGAAGATGGCCAAAGCTGGCCAGGAACTATAGCTTTGTAATTAGATGAAAGATCCGGTGTAATTTATACATGTATCTATTAAATCCCCGTTTTAATTGTTATACGGTGCCTCCATTGGTTTATTGGTGAACTGTGTCTGCTAATTGGCAAACGATTTATTGGCGGATCCAGTGATTCGAATCGCAGTCCGGAAGTGATTGGGCATCCTGACAACTAAGGCCCAAAGGACGCAACAATACATTTAAACGAAAACTCAGGTATTTCTTACTAACCAAAAGCTCATAATGTATTATTACCTTTATTAATTTATAGTACCACCCTAGCTGTGTTTGATATTGTGTGGACTTGACTTGTTTTATGTTTTTTTTTTTTTTTTTTGTTTTTTTCATGAAAAGTTTGATGCTTTGGGAGAAGAAGGCACGTTAGGCCTATCAGGACTTTCCCTCCTCATTCCCTGCAGTTAAAAAAACATAATGTGTGCTATGTATTTATGATTACGTAATACCATGTCTGTAACAACTAAAATGCAATAAAGGAAATGAAATGTTGTACTTACCTGATTAAAAAGACAAAAGGAAATATTAAGAATGACTCAAGTGTGGGATATGGTGGACCTACCAAACTTGAGAAGACGGTCCACCACGGAATCCACCTGTACTTTCTAAACGGCGTATGAGAAAGAGATCTCGGCTGAGTGAATGTAAGATTGGTGTATGGAATACTAGGGGTATAAATGGCAAGATGAGTTAGGTGATTGAGGAGATGAATAAGTATAGACTGGATGTGCTGTGTGTATGTGAAACCAAATAGAAGGAAATTGAGGTAGAAGAAGTGAATGGCACGGTGAGTGTGTGGTCTGGAGTATTGTATAATATGAGAGGACAGGCTGGTGTAGGTGTGATCTTAAGTGAAAAGATGAAGAACAACTTGATTCCTAATAGTTGCGTAGGTGAGAGAATTCTCTGGATTCGTTTGAAAGTGAAACTTCTGAGAATTGTAATTGTTGTAGTGTACGGTTCTTGTGACTCGGAACCTTCTGATCAAAAAGAAGACTTCTGGAACGAGCTAAAAGCTGTTTTGAGCCAGTTTGGTGCTAAAGAAAAGTTATAATAGCAGGGGATTTAAATGCTAGAGTAGGTGTGCAGAATGCAATTTCTGACAATGTTCTGGGTAAGTTTGATGATCCTTGTGTGAATGACAATGGTGAAAGATTAATTGAACTCTGCATTGAGAATGGTTTGTGTGTATCTAATACATTTTTCAACCACAAGTATATCCACACATATACTTGGGAAAATCGTAGGCTTGGTCAAAAGAGTGTGATAGATTTTGTTGTGTACGATCAGCGTTTGAAACACTTAGCTGTTGACACCCGTGTGATGAGAGGTGCGGATGTTGGTTCTGATAATTACTTGGTAGTGTCACGAGTGAAACGCAATGTTGGTTGGAGGACAAGGAATAGGAAGAGACCCAGGATAGAAATAATAAAGGTTGATAGGCTCCTTGAAGACCATCAGCGGTATTCTGACTTATTCAGAGAACGACTGAAAGATCTGACGTCTGGTGAGAGGGATGTAGAAAATAACTGGGAATGTTTTAAGAACTGTGTTGTCACTGCTGCTAAAGAGGTCTGTGGCACCACAATTGAGGGTAACAATAGAGGTGATGCTTGGTGGAATAGTGAGATTGAAGAGGCAGTAAAGAGAAAGAAGGAAGCCTATTTGGGGGTGTTGCAAGGTAGAGTCTCTGTGGATGAATATCGCTGTAAGAAGCGTGAAGCTGCTAAGCTGGTTCGCCACAGTAAGGCAAAAGATAGGAAGGAGAAAGTGGAAAGGCATGAACTGGCTTTTTGGAAAGATAAGAAGTCCTTCTGGAAGTACATGAGACGCAGGAAAAATAGGGGAAACAAAGTTGTATGTTGTGTGAAGAATGAGATTGGGGAAATGGTATGGGAGCCCGATGAGTTAAGGGACAGATGGGGTAAATACTTCTGTGAGTTATTAGATCAGGAAAGCAAAAGGATTCTGAGACAGACGCAGATGATGTCACAATGAGGGATGAAATCACAGGAGGGATCTCAAGAGAAGAAGTGTGTAAATCTCTAAAATCTCTTCAGAATGGTAAGGCTCCTGCAGTTGGTGGCATAACTGCCGAGATGTTGAAATATGGTGGTGACTCTATAATTGACTAGTGAACTGAAATTTGTCAGTTGTGCAGGGAGTTAGGAATGGTCCCTCGGGATTGGAAGCATGCTATCATTGTTTCCTTGTATAAGAGAAAAGGTGATCAGACTGAATGCAAGAACTATCGTGATATTAGCCTACTGAGTGTGCCACGGAAAGTGTTTGGTAAGGTTTTTATTGAAAAAGTACGGGATCTTACATCATTGAAATTGTGGGATGTTCAGGGTGATTTTATGCCTGGTAAAGGCTGCACTAACCAGATTTTTGCATTACGCACGATGATTGAAAAGTATCTGGCTGTTGGGAACAAAGTTTTTACTGCCTTCATAGATTTAGAGAAAGCTTACGACCGAGTGAATAGGACCTTTTTTGGAAGGTATTGAATGAATATGGTGTTACTGGGAATCTACTTAATAGTGTAAAAGACATGTATGCTGGTAGTAGAGTTTGTGTACGAGTGAATGGTGTTTTATCAAAATGGTTTTCCATTGGTGCAGGAGTTAGACAAGGTTGTGTAATGTCACCATGGCTGTTTAATATATTAATGGATGCATGCATGCGTGATGCCTATATAGATAATAGTGGTTTATGTCTTGGTGATATCCGTGTGTGCAGATTGCTGTATGTTGATGACACTGTCCTGTTGGCAGAGAGCAAAAGTGAGTTGCAGAGTATGTTGACTCGGATGCACGAAGTTTGCATGAAATCCAAACTGAGTATAAATCAGAGAAAAACCAAAGTTATGGTGCTTGAGAGAGGAATGGGTGGCACTGAATGTAATGTAAGTATAAATGGCACTGTGATTGACCAGGTGAGTGAGTTTGTGTATTTAGGAAGCATGTTTGACAGAGAGAACAAGTTGGATGGTGAAATCAGTAGGCGACTGAATTCTTCTTTGTAAGTCATAGCTGTTCTGGGAGGTTTTCACAGGAATGATGGTTTCTCTAGAGAGTCCCGCATGGCTGTGTTTGAAAGTGTAATTGTTCCTACTCTGATGTATGTTAGTGAAACCTGAGTACTGTAGAAGAAACATAGGTGTCATTTGTGTGCTGGAGAAATGCGTTACTTACGTGGGGTTTGTGGCAAGACGCGATATGATTGTGTGAGAAATGAAGATTTATTTCAGTTGTGTTATGTGAAGCAAAATGTTGTTAGCAAAGTGGAGACCAATATGCTTAGGTGGTTTGGCCATTTTGAAAGAATGAGTGATGAAATGCTTACTAAGAAAATATTTTCAGCCCAAGGGGCAGGAAGGAAAGGCAGAGGAAGGCCAAGGAAGACCTGGGTGGATCAGATTCAGGATGTCTGCACGAGAAAAAGATTATGAGTATGAAGCATAAAAGATCTTGTGTACGGCGTGTAATGGATATTAGTGAAGCACGAGTTGTATGTCAAGATCGCTGTAAATGGAGAAGTTTGATACGACAACAATATGTAAAAATATCTGGAAGTTTGTATTTCTTTTTGGAGTTGACCTCTGAATCTCAGAGAACAGCTTAGTGATATGTATGATGTATGTACGTAAATATGAAACATTTTATAAACATTGAGAATGATTCAGCATTTTTCAAATTTCATGCCGACATGTGAAGGAACTTATATGCACCTGTTTCAGATAGATGCTAAACTAATAGTCGGTTAAACTTTTGCATCCAGTTCATTAAGTTCCGACACATGCACTTACTTCTGTTGTTGTTAAGTGACGCCACTAGTATATAAGAGCAAATAACAATGTGACAACGGAAGGAAAGCATGAAAGTGAGTTTACAAACCTGAAAAGCATGAACCTGAGGCTGAGGCTACACTGTTGGTTATACTCCAGGAAAACTCATCTGAGTTTGGAACCATTTCACATCGACTTACTTCTGTCGCTGACGTCACTAGTGTTAAACTCATAGCCCACTGGAAAGAGGAGGCCCTGAAACGAACGGTTGTCATGTGACCAAAATAGTCTTAACTTTGTGAAATTTCTCCAAGTTTTGACTGGAAATGAATACAGTTATTATTTCTGTGATTAAAGTCTCTTAAAAATCCTTATTGCATTATGTTTTCCAGTCAAAACTGCTTCATTCTTGTGCCAATTTTGCGAAAAAAATGTAAGTGGGGTAGTATTAAATTTGGTGGAGGGTTTAGGTTACTATATCTGTGACACTTATAAATATAATTTGCTTGCAGCAGTAAAAAATTGTAAATAAAAATAAATAATCAGCTAAAAACTAGGACTAAGTCTGTCATATGACCTTTCATTTCAGGGCCTGTTACTTCCCTCCCGTACTGCAGGCAACCCCAGTTTCCCACTGCACACAACACACGCACTCGTTCGGGGTCGAATCTTTTGGTTTCAACAAGCTACAAAATGATTTTACCATCTTTATGCCTACAGATGGTAAAAACACTGAGAGCCAATCTTCACCTCTGCGATTACTCTTTGGGCTCTGTAAAGCCAGAAAAACCGTTCAAGAGACCTAGATATTGTAAAGCCAGAAAACAGTTCAACTCAGAGCCAGAAAAATCCTCATATGTCCTGGCGAGCCACTCTGTAAAGCCAGAAAACAGTTCAAGAGACCTAAACGATTGTGATAAAAAGAATAGGTTGACGTGGCCTGGCCAACCCGGGCCTAGTGGCAATTGTTAAGGGGAAAACCTGGCGCATCGATTGTTTTGTACTCTAAACAAAAAAATGGACCCGGCCCGCTGGTCGCACCACGAGGTCTATATGGGCAAGGGCGGAATCCCCCTTTGGCGGGCAATTTTGGCCTTGCCCATATAGATTTCTAATCTAATTACATTGAACAACATGGTGTTAACACAAGGTACTGACTGCTGTCACGTGTTCCTATCTTATACCATACCAAACTGGTGTACGGTCTTGGAAATTATATTATATATTATTCATGTTAGGTTCTGTATCTGGTAATTTTCGTATCATTTGGCTCCCCCTATATACATACCGCAATTTAAAGTCCAGCACTGTAAATAACTGGTTAATAAATTCCAAATTCACAAAGTGAAGAAATGCCTGACACTAAATTATATAAAATTTGAAGAATTCAACAAATGATAGAAGGTAAAGGGGGATACCAAATAGTACGTAATAATTGTCTGAAGATTAACTGTTTTATGCTTTGAAAGCCTTTCATAATGTTTACCGAATTAATGCCAAAATTTGAGAGCTGAGAGAATACAAAATTTTCAACTTTGCACTCTCGATTCTTCAGTTCAGGTACAAGAATTTTTTTTAAATTATTTTTATAACAAATCCTAGCGAGGTTAGTTAGGATTCGTAATAAAAATAATTTAAAATGTTTTTTTAATCATTTTTATAAAACCCAGAAGATATTTTCAGCAACGCATGTTTGTAATGTTTCTTTCTTGGTTACATCAATGCACATTTCAATATGTATATACACATATTCATAAATATATAATCTCACACACACACACCCCCAGAGAAAAAAATTTAAAGAGTGCAAAAAATGTAGGCGCATTAGGTACCTGTTACAGAATTCTTAATAACATGGTTAACCAGTTAATCGTAATGTTTCTTATTCCGGAAGTTAAGTTTTAGGATTTAAAATTTGTCTCAAATAACGGATATTCATGATAAACATTCTATTCCGTTTGCCATGCGTCCGAAATAATCGACATTCATAATATTCATTCTATTCCGTTTTGCCATGTTGTCCGCGATTCACAAAAGCTTGAAAACTCCACATCAGAGAAAAAATCTGCAGTACTTTTTCAAATCTATCTTAGTTGTAAAGAGAATGTCACACAGAGAGGCGGCGTGTCATTTCTCGTAGGAATTCCTGATACGTTTGAGGTTTCTAATCAACTACGTATTTCTGATACAAATGTCAATTTTTTTCTCTTCTACAGTTAAATACAAACTAGGAAGTATTCGATCTCCAGATATGTAAACTCAGTAGCGCACCCAGAAATTCCTCGAGGGGGAAGGGGACTGTGGCGTACATAATTTTCTCAAGGTGGGGTAACGCCCCCTAAATTTACCGGGAAAAATATTCAGGTGCCATAACAGTTAAGAAGAATGTTTACTTTTGTACATTTATTTTTATCCAGTTATTAGTAATGTTACAGAACAAGAAAGTTAAATGATTAGAACAAGCAGTAGAAGAAATTCTTTCTCTGGTAAGATATTTCTAACTTTATATAAAAGAACGACTCCCGTATAATTATTGTATGTTATAATTATACGGTACATGATTAAGAAGTATATGTAGATGGCGTAGGTTAATTTTTTTGTTTCAAATTTCGACGTAATAATTCCCGCTCTGTCAGCCAAAGCGGGAGCCTAGGCCCCATCGGCCCTCCCCATGGGTAGGCCTTTGTGTAAACTAATACTTCGAATTTCCTCGTCTCTGCTGTAGCAAAGAATCGTGCCAATAGTTCGTTTTGATTTCGAGAACCTAATAACTCTCTTTATGTAAACATTTCTCGAAAAAAAAAACCCACATGTTTTTAGTCGCTAAAGCCAATGCAGTAAACACAGAATTTTATTTCAACCTCAGAAGAAATGAATCTTCCCTCTCAGACTCTCGTCTTACATCCCGAATTTTCGGTTCAAACTGAAAATTAATTACTGTAGCCCGTAACAGATTTGTATCGTTCACTGAACTTCGCCATCTTCAGCAAGTCAGTGGTCGTTTTCTTAGACGAAAATATTTTTTTGACTCAGGAGCAAAATCCTAAACTTCCCGGTGTAGGCCCTGCCCAATAATCGAATTTTTTACTTAATTAACGAAAAAATCCTTCGGGTTGCCTTGTGTGGGACATAAGCCACCTAAATCGTAGTTATCTTCAGTAGATATTTTAGTGTACTTCGAAAATGACCCCCTACGCTCTAGTTTTGCTGCACGGTTAGATATTCTGACTAACACTTTTAATTCTGGTGTAATGTACAACTGACCCCCCCCCCTTTTTTTTTTTTAAATAATTTCAGTCTTCCAACTGAAAAGAGACAGAAGGGTATTCCCGGGAGCCCTATGGTTCAAGACAAATTATAAAGAATAGTTAGTATAAATGTATAACAGCTTTTTTTTAATGCAACGCGCTCTAATTTTCAAGTAAGCAAACTATTCTAAGAAATAATTCTGATTCATTAGAGCATCTCATTGTATCTCATTTATTCTCAGATATTATTACTTCCGGTTTGAAGAGGGAAGAACAATTTTTACATTATAAAAATAAAGTATTTAGCAAAAAAATATCAAATCCGACAGTGAATAGTGTCCCAGATCAGCCGCAGTTTAACATCAGTAGATCCGCAAAAACTATAGATTAACCGTTTAAGTACTGTAACGGAAAAGGAATACTACGTTAGTATTCTAGGATTTTCCGGCTATAAACATACTAATATAAAAAATAATATTTGGTTTTCATCTTTGTTCTTCACTGTATTCAAAAACTAAATATAGCCGATTATTCCTGTATTATCGATCCCGGATTAGTTGGAATGCTCGAACAACTAAAATATCAGCCGTGTGTCGGATGGAAACGTTAAGCCGTTGGATCCCAGGTGCTGAATCCCCGTTATAAATAAGGGCGTCTTCCTCCGCCTTTCTACATTCCTCCGGTGTGATTTTCCTGTCGGGCGCTTTAACCCAAATCTCCTAGCTTACAACTTCTCAGGATTTTTTAAGAGCAGGGGTCAGACACACCCTTCCTAAATCTCTGCCCAAATCTCTACTCTTGTTTGAATCTTCCTGTTCTGACAATGACAGAGGGAAAAACCATACTAATAATTATTGTAAACCTGAATTATTAACGCATATAAGCATTTGCGGTGCGTAGGTTGTATGTAACAGCGTGCATAGTGTTATGCATTGAGCACCAATATCGTACATCGTATTTTGTACCACAAACGATGAATTTTGAGTTTATGAGACATCGTATTTTGTACCTCAAACGATGAATTTGGGTTTATTAGAAACTACGTTTGCCTCTTTTCAAACGCATAAATACCAGCATCATTATTTATACAATGGAACCAGGCATGAAAGGAAAAAACTAAATTTCGAAACGCTAGAACGTTTTTAGAAATAAATTTAATAAGAGAAGTTACTAAAACAAAGCTACGCACTTTCAGCCGCTGACTGTCTAGCTAGGCCGTAATTGAGAAGAAGAAAGGGATAAAAGATTTCTTCCATTATCCATTATTTGAGAAGAAGAAAGGGATGGAATACTTCTTCCAATATTTGCTTCCCAACGTTCTTGATGCTCCGGAGTCTCCAACCTCATTAGAAAATCCCCTCGTTGTCCATTCGGAGGATTCATGTTCCTCTCAGGGGTTTCCCGAAAGAGAAAGGTGGTTGCTCCAATTTCAAGTGCACGATCCAGCCCTACAGATCCTCGCTTCCCTTTTTCTACTCCTAAGAAGACTAAAAATAAAGAACAGTTGCATTCAGCTTCCCTCAAAAAGTCTTCCAGAAAAAACAAAAAAAATTATCTTAAAGACTTAATAATTTCTTATTGGACATTTACAAATGGTTTTTTAGTTGTTGCTCAATTACAGGTCAAAACCTTTTGAAAATACGTCAGCTGTTTTATTTGCCGTTAGGCAATTTAAAAACATTATCCAATTTCTTAGGAAATAGTAAAATTGAATCTTAGCACCTTTGTTGCTCTCTTTAGATTTACCGTTATTGCATTAGTGTTCGGTAAATTCTCGGAAAAATAAAAATTTTAAACTAAATTATGTTTAAATTTTTTGTCAACGAATCACAGCTTAGTATGACTTCCTCTACTCGATCCCTTAAAATTGCCACTTGGAATGTCCAAGGTTTTAAAAAATAAAATAAACAGTTAAAAGTTACTTCTGAATTCAAACATCGATATCCTTTGTTTACAAGAAACACATTTTGCTCAATACAACAATATTTTATCTTTTCGTAATAGATTTAAAATACCTTGTGGGCATTCCCTTGGATCAGAATGAACAGCTAGTGTGAGTGTTTAATAATAATCCGAAGTTGAAGTGTAAAGTTAAAAATTTGGAAACTGATTTGAATGTAAAATATTTAAAAATCGAATTGGAAATTCAAGGAAAAAATATTAACATACATAATATATATGCTCCTCATTCACCCACATATAGACAAAGTTTTTTCAGACAATTAGCAAAATATTTGTACAAACGCAACTCTTATCATATAATCTCTGGTGATTTTTATTACCACCTTATCAGATCCTCTTTTACCTGCACGAACTGTTCACGAATCTACTCATAATACTTTCCAAAACTTTCTTAATTCTCTTTCTTTATTTGACACTTGGTTTTGTCGAAAGCCGACCGAGAATGGAATCACCCGCATCGACAATAGTGGTTGTGAATCCAGACTAGACGTTTTTTTCTCAGATTCATTAAAATCACACATAAGTATTGAAAAACAATTTTTAAATCTCCCAAATCATGTTTCGGACCATGGACTAGTTCAGATTGAAATACAGATGAATTTAAAAAAAATTAAACCAACATACTGGAAATTTTCAAATGCTCTACTGGAAGACTTAGATTCGACTTCAGAAGTTCAAGAATATTTGTTCAAAGTTTTGAATACAGAAGATATTTTGGAGAGTTGGGACGAAATTAGGCTACAAAAATAAAAATAAAGCCATAAGTGTAAGTGAAAAACTAATTAAGAAAAGACTTACAAATATAATTAAGTATCAGAATTTGATAAAAACAATTAAAAGAACAAAATTAAATAGACCCTTTGTCACAAGATCTTTCTTTAATGTATACAAATGAATTAGACTCAGCTTTGCAAGACAGAGCTAGAGATGTCACGATTGAATTATTTGATTCAGAAAGAGTGGGCGAAACTGATATTAATTTTTTGTTGAGAAAGAAGAGGAATGTCAAGAATCCTATTGTGGATCCATCCTTTGGATCTCCTCCCTCACAAAGAAGTCAAAACCTCGGGAAATTTGTCTCAGCGTTTGAAGATGTCTTTAATCCACCTTTACTTTTAGGCTGAGGAGATGTAAATTTGAATTGCCGAATTGAAAATGAAGACACCATAAAATTTTGTCAATCAATAACCTATACCGAAATCAGAGAGGCGCTTTTCTCTCTCCCTGATGGCTCCTCTCAAGGTTTATATGGATTGTGAACTGAATTTTACAAAAAATATGAAAACATTTTAATACCTAAGCTTAAAATTATATACAATTATGTATTAAATGGAAAGAATGTTCCCCCCTCCTTTCAGGGAGGACTTACGAAACTAATTTTCAAAGGTGGAAATTTGTCATCTCCTGCTGACTGGAGACCCATTGCGATTTTAAATGTTTATTATAAAATTTATACAAAAATCTTAACCAACAGACTAAAACAAGTTGCTACTCTTTTGTTGGATCATGGTCAAATGTGTTATGCTCAAGGTGGAGACATCGAGTTCAACATTCTAGCACTTAAAGAGTTATTTGAATATTTAAATAATAGGAAAATTAAATTGGCTGTAATTTCTTTGGACCAAAAAAAGGCTTTCGATTTGGTTAACAGAGAACAATTGTATAAATTACTTATTGCTTATGGCATTCCTAAATCCTTTGTAGATATTATTAAAAATGTATATACTAATACCTACACATAATTCATTTTCCCAGAGGGACTTTCACGCAAAGTTAAGGTTTCACGTGGAGTTAGACAAGGATGTCAGCTTTCTACAATATTTATACTCAATTGTTATGAACTATTTTTTAATATCACCAAGGGACAACTCAAGAATCAAGGGTTTCACAGTACCTGGACAAAATGACTCATTAAAATCTTTGTCATATGCGGACGACCTTGTGCTATTTGGTAATGACGAAAATTTTATTTTACAGATAGAAGAATCGTATAGAAATTTTATTAACATATTTCGATCTGAATTAAATACAGAAAAAAGCCAAGGTTTTCATTTCGGTAGATGGAAAAATATTAATCAAAATCTATTTAAAATCACAAATCAAAATATTAAAATTCTCGGAATTCCCTTTGCGAAATTAGGCCCAGATTTAACAGTCAACTGGTCGGAGTGCATCACAAAAATGGAGAAATATAATGAGAACTTTAGCACTAAAAACTTCTATTTGTTTACAAAGGCCAAAATAATTAACTCTGCATTTTTCAAGTTTTTTACTATGCTAGATCGTTCGAAATTCCAAAAAACGTCATGCAAAACCAGAGCAGCTAGCATTTCGTTTTATATGGGAGGGAAGGGGTGATAAGATTCACAGAAATGTTCTATATAACAATATAGAGTATGGTGGTTTGGGCATTGTCCAGCTTACTTTGAAATGTAATCTCCTTCGTTTTACGACTCTAAGGAAATTCTTTCACAATGAAAAGCATCCTGCCTCAAAATTGCTTAGATTTCAAGTCGGCAGAGATTTGCAATTATTTTGCTCTGCCAGGCCCCAGAAACCATTTGTTTTTTTCACCGTTAAGAAATTTGCAACAATGAAAAAACATGGCAGGATATAGAAGAAAATTCTATTTTGAAAAACATCACTCATGATGATAACCTAAATAGGATTTATTTGGCACTTAATGCCAAACACCCGACAAAATTAGATAATTTATTACAACCTAATCTAGTTAATAATCTCTGGAGTTTTCAATCAAAATTAAAATTAGTATGCATATTTGAGATTTGCTCTTTAAAATTTCACATGATATCATTCCGACGAGAAAATGGCTGTTTAAAATTAAGTTAATATCACATGTAAATTGTATTCAATGTGGTTCTGTGGAAACATTGCAACACATCTTTGTAGACTGCAGCTTCTCCGGACACATTTGGGATTGGTTGCGACAATATTTAAACTATAGAGATAAATTTTCTACACACTAAATTTTATATCATCTTCCTCTTAGTTGTTTTGAACCAACAAATTTACTTATACATCACATTATTGTAATTACAAAATATAATCTATGGAAAAATAGAAATGCTTCATCTTTTGAATAGAAATCCAAAAATTCTGAGCAGATTAAATTAGCAATTAAATGTGATGTTAGAAAATTTTTAGAATTCGAAACTAGAAAATACGAACCTCAAAATACCTTTAATAAATGGAAATATTTGGCACCACTTATATATAAGAAGGGTTTGAAAGTATTAAATAAAATTATAGAATAACTATTTCAAATTCGAAAAATTAGAGCTAAAGGGTAGAAACATGTAACGTTTAATCATTTTTCACTTTGTTAAATACATTTATTTAGAATTCCAACTTAATTTCAGTAAACTGTTCAAAATATTGATATCTATTATTTAATTTGATTTTGATCATATCTCGAAAATTCCAATAATTTACTGAACAATACTTAAATATTTATAACTATACATTCTTAAAGGGAAACTATTTTAAATTCCGCAAAAAACATTACTTTTAACAGAATTAATGTATAACAGGATCCTTTGATGTTTTTTTCCTTCTAAAAAGACTTTTGAATTTCCTGTACTACTGCTATTCACCACTTTTCTATCTTTTCATCTTTAAAAAAAAATTTTTTTTTGGTTTCTCTATTTTTTTGTAGTTTTTTTTCCTTGGAAAGGCCTCGGGCGAGAACCACTTTGTAGAGTGTTCTTTAGAGGCATTTCAAGATAAAATGTATACTTCCTTTTACGAACGGAAACTCTCGTGCAGGCTCCCACCCTCTCAGTTGGTTGCCTGCTCTTGTGTGGCAGTATTTAATTATTTAAATCATAATAGGATCCACCTTTTTAGAGAATCTGAACTTCTATTCTACCTAGTATTAATTCTTCCTCTCGTTTTAATAAAAGAATATATGAAAGCTTGTGTGAATGAAAATGTTAGGTAAAAGATTAATAATATCCTATACAATTCTTTAATAGTCCCTCATGTGTCTACCTTTTGTGAGTTTCGGACATGAGGTATAAATTAAAGAAACAACAATGTACTTCCTTTCTCTGCTTAGACCTACCCATATTTTATCCCTTAATATTCATTTGTTTAATTCTTGAAGAACGGCGTTTCTTCTTAATTATCCTGTTTTATATCAAGGTTTCGTTATTGAACATTGAATATGCAGTGGTATCGTCGTACAATACGCTGACAATTGGTTAAGAAATTGTTTACTGCAGGTTTTCTGAATAATCAGAGTTACTAAATATCTCGATGCTAAATGTAGTCGAAAGATTTTTTAGAGAAGGTGTAAAGGTTTGTTTTAAAAATTGTTTTGGTGATATTTATGTTCATTTCATATTTACAAGACTGTTTCAGCATTGTGCTGAGTTTTCTCCTTTGGTTCCAAAGCTTACTATTTTTTATTTTGTTTTTCGAACAAATAGATTTAGTGGCACCAATAAAAATAAATTTAAAAACAAAAACGTGCGCAAACAACAAAATATGCTGCATACAGCAATTTTCCGAAATTTAAATGCTAAATCATCCGTTTCAAGAAACGCTGCTTTTACATGCCATTAGTAATCCGTTATGTCCAATAATTCTTAAGCTGATTTTTAAAGATTGTAGGCATAGTTTTAAAACTATTGCGATATTATTGTATTGTATTCTAATTTTAACGTATCAGAAGTTGGCAGCAGTACTCATTGTTTACATCCGCTGTGAGCATGTTAATGATATGATCTCTGTTCAATTTAGCTCGGAAATGAAACATGTATGGTTAAATGACAGCCATATTTCTTTGTTAATAAAGTCTAATTATAATGAAGGTAAGTTTTACTGTTATTACTTATTTGATCAATTTAATTAACAAAGATAAAAGAAAGATATAAATAATCATTAACCAGTATTTGCGACCGGAGACATTTGACGTGGACCTATCTGCCACATCTGCTGACAGGCAGATAGTACATTGGAAGAGCACTTTAAAAAATTTCTTGGGCTATATTGATGGAGTATTTAAAAATAGTAAATTGCAACTATAAACTAATTATGTCGCACCTAATGTATTTCAGTATATCGGTGAATGTAAAACGTATTGAAGCTAAAGCTATTTTGGAATATTTATATGTTAGGCCTAAAAACGTGATCTACGCTTGACATAGTTTCGCTACATGACATGAACTTGCCGAGGAGTCTGCAGATCAATATCTTCAGGTCTTAAAACAAATGAGCAGAGATTGCAACTTTAAAAGTGTTTCGGCTGAGCAAAATAAGAATGAATACATAAGAGAAGCCCTTATTAGCGGATTGAAGTGCGCTCGCATACGTCAGCGACTTTTAGAAAACACGTTTCTCTCTCTAGAAGCCGCTTTTGTTCAAGCTAGGGCTTTGGAAAGGGCAGAACAACACTCTGTTTTGTACTCGGGGCTGATGGATTCTGAAGCTGCTACTCACATAAATGATTGTGTTGAGATAGATACTGGTACAGCTATTATGACAACTGCTGTTTTAACTGGAACAGAAAGGTGCTATTTTTGTGGAAGACATCGCCACCCTAGAACTTCTTGCCCTGCCAGAAATGTTGCATGTCGAACATGTGGAATGAAAGGACACTTTCAGATAGTTTGTAAATCAAAAACTACTAGACCTACTACAGTAACCTCTGCTTCATCTGCCTCGGTTTTGGATGCTGCTCCTATCTGCCTTTCGAAGTCTACAGTAGCTATTACAATAAACAAAGTAAATGTAAGTGTTCTAAGGGACACAGGAAGTTCACTAAGTTTTATTGATCAGAACCTTGTTAATAAATGTCATATACAAGTACTACCTTATAGTGTCAAAGTCACTATGGCCAGCTCCTCACTATTCACCGAAGTTATAGGACGTTGTAGTGTCAATATTGAAATGGAGGAACACACTTATAAAAACATAATGATGTTAATTATGAGAGATATTTGCTCTGACACCATAATCGGACTAGACGTACTACAGTGTCATATCTCTGTGGAAATTGTCCTCCTAGGTTTACAGCCTCCACTCAGAATTTGTGGCTTGACCGTTGCAAATGTGCCTCCAGTCTCTCTGTTTGCTAACCTTACTTCGGATTGTGGGCCTACAGCTACAAAATCTGGAATACACTCAAAAAGTGATAGTCAGTTTTTGGCTACAGAAATTGAAAAGCCGCCCCGGTGGCGCAGCGGTCTAAGCGATGGCCTCTGATCATTCGTCCGAAAGGGGTCTGGGTTCGAATCCCGGTGAGGCATGGATCTCCCCCTTCACTGGAACCAGTGACCCTAAATTAGGGACGGGTGACTGCTTATAGCCCATTGAGTTGCTCACGGTGGTCGTTAAACCTCCAATAAAAAAAATTGAAAAGCTCCTGCATGAAGGTGTGATTGAGCCTAGTAATTCTCCGTGGCGTGCTCAGTCTTTTGTGGTTAGAGGAGAAAATCACAAGGCTAGGCTGGTTGTACATTATTCACAAACCATAAATAAATTTACTATGTTGAATACTTACCCTCTACCTAGAATAGAATAGATAACTGCTAACGTTTCGGCAAATAATCTTTACAGTACTCCTCATAGATCTGAAACGTGCATATCACCAAGTAACCCATCCTGGAGTCCGAGAAGCCATATACTGCTTTCGAAGCCTTACGAAGCTCTACCAATTCCTACGCGTTTCCTTCAGAGTAACAAATGGAGTGGCTTGTTTTCAAAAAGGGATCGATAGAATTATCCAGGATGAGAACCTAAAAAAGTTTTACCATACCTGGAGGAGGTTACTGTTTGTAGGAAAAATCAAAATGATCACGACAGGAGTCTGGCAAGGTTCCTGGCCACTGCTGAGAAAAATAATATCACGATGAACAAGGAAAAGTGTCAACTTTCTGTTAGGATTGTGAACTTACTCGGTTACATTATCTCTAACAAAATTATGAAGCCAGACCCGAATCAACTGGGGCCTTTTCTTGATCTACCTATACCTAAAGATGAAGTTTGCTTACGACGTGTTCTGGGTATGTTTTCACACTACAGTAAATGGATACCTAGATTCTCCGAAAAGATTCGACCTTTAGTGCAAAAAAATGCTTTTTTCTGTCTGTAAATACTACTTCAGTATTTTGTGCTTTAAAAAATGACGTGCCTAAAGCGGCACTAGTTGAAGTAGATGACGGAGTACCTTTTCGGGTAGAAACTGATGCGTCTAAGTTTGCTATAGCCGCTTCTCTGAGCCAAGCCGGAAGACCAGATGCTTTCTTTTCTAGAACCCTCAGCAGATCTGAACAGCGAAAATCTTCAATAGAAGAGGAAGCGTATGCCATTGTTGAATCGTCACGTTATTGGTGGCATTGCTTGACTGGTAGGGATTTTGAAGTAATTACCGATCAACGTTCTGTCTCTTTTATGTTCAATCAGCGTCATTCAAGTAAAATAAAAAATGAAAAAGTCTTGAGATGACGTCTAGAATTAGCTTGTTTCAAGTTTGATATAATATAGAGACCTGGGAATGAGAATGTGCCCGCTGATACCCTCTCGAGAATAACTGCTGCGATAAACCAGGCCATGAATCTTAGTGACTTACATGAGGCTCTTTGCTACCCTGGAATGACACGAATGAGTCATTGGGCTCGCCCAAAAAACCTACCTTATTCTGTTGAAGATGTAAAAAAGGTCACTAACTCATGCTCTTTTTGCGCAGAACTAAAGCCACGTTTTAACCAACATCAAGGGAAACTGATAAAAGCTACCTCTCCTTTTGAGAGACTAAATCTAGCTTTCAAAGATCTTTTACCAGGGAAGTCTCGAAATCAGTATCTCCTCATTATTGTAGACGAATACTCTAGGTTTCCTTTCGCTCTACCATGTAATGATGTTTCTACTGCCACTTTGATAAGACTTTTAAAAGATATGTTCTCTGTATTTGGGCTACTTACTTGCATATATACATTCTGACAGAGGAGCATCATTTATTTTCTCAAGAACTGAAGTCATTTCTAAATTCACATGGCGTTGCTACCAGTCGAACCACTGCTTTCAGTCTTAGAGGGAACGGACAAGTTGAAAGATACAATGGGATAATATGGAAGACTATAACACTTGCCCTTAGGTCTAATAATATGAAAACTGAGAATTGAGAGGAGGTACTGGACCATGTCCTGCGCTCTATTCGTTCTCTTCTGTGCACGTCAACAAATGCAACCTCGCACGAGAGGGTGCTTAACCACCCAAGAGATCTTCTAATGGTAGTTCAATTCCAACCTGGTTAAATAAATCTGGTCTGTTCTTTTAAAAGAACGTACGCTCTAGTAAATATGAGCCTGTTGTAGAAGAGGTACAGCCAATAGAATATAACCCTGATTATGCCTTTGTCAGATTCCCTGATGGGCGAGAAACTACTGTTTCAACTCGGAATCTAGCTCTTACAGGAGAACACTCTAGAGAGGTGAATGATTGTCAGAGACAAGAAATCCTTGAAACTACTGACTCTGCCCCTGCTAGTAATCCTGAATATGGGACTAATGCAGTTGAGGCTAATGAACTATCACTGACTGCTACTGAGGACTCTGATGACCCCCACCTCCATACCTGTCTGACTATGTAATTAACTTTTAGATAGGGGTGAATGAGACACTGTATTATTGTATTGTATTCAAATTTTAAAGTATCAGAAGTTGGCAGCATTACACATTGTTTACATCCGCCGTGAGTATATTAATGGTATAATCTCTGTTCGATTTAACTAGGAAATGAAACATGTATGGTTAAACGACAGCCATATTCCTTTGTTCATTAAAGCCTAATTATAATGAAGGTGAGTTTTACTGTTATTACTTATTTCATCAACTACATTCCATCAAATCTAAATATTTTGGTTTTAATGCGCTCAACCCGCTACATTCGTATTCTTCATACTTCGGGTTGGGTTGTATTTCCGCAAATATTATTTCCTATGAACTCCAACACATTGCTTTGTCTGAATAAACACAATTTTCTTCATTAAGTTAAAATTAATTATTAATTCGTGAAAAGGAAAATATTTGATTGCTGGAACATCTTGCATATTTTAAAGTTTGAAATAAAGAGTAGTTGAAACATTTTCTGTTTTATTAGTTGCAATTCTTTCCTGGCAGAAAAGAGTGAGGAGCAATGTCTATAGCTGACGTCTTTGCTCCCTCTGTGTCGTCGTTTTGCCATAAAAAGCAAATCGTATCGGAAATGGTTTAAACGTATGTATTATGAATCTTGGAAATGGTTTGAAAATTTACAGGTTCTAGTACGTTTTTATCTTTGTGTTAGAAACAAGTTGAATGGGAAAATAACTCGAAATCATATAAAAGAGTTATCATGGTAAATGCGAAAAACGTATGTGCATAATAAAGCATAAATATACGCTATTTGAGACAAAATCTTGTACAATAGTTGATGCACAATATATACATCGTAGTTATTCACTGAACTCACCGTCAGCGTCGATCACGGACTTGATCCTTGAGCTGACTCCATAGCACGCCTTGGCAACCTGGGCCGTGCTCATTGCGATGGCACGATTGACGGGGTCAAGACTGTTATATTGTTGATCTCTCTTTCAATTACGCACTACAGAAAGTGATCCAAGAGATCGAAGTCGAGAGAGCTGGGTGTTCAAACGTCTGGTGACCAGCGGTAATGCTCCTTGCCTTCAAGCCAGATTTCTGTACCGCTTTTCACTTGTGGTAGAGTCCTGTTGGAAAGTAAGGCCTCACGTGAGCAATGGCGTCCATGCAGAGCTTCGCCACATCTCTCATCAGCTGCTGTTTAGAGGTGCACGTCTGTGTTGACTCTTAAACATTTCTCAAAGAAGTGAGGAGGCTTGACATCTCCCTTCCTGGAGATGACCCCGAAGACCATGACGGTGGCTGGAAATTTTGTTTTCATGACCTTGGTCACGTCGTTAGGGTTTTTGCACAGACGCCTTTCTTTCATGACTTGGTCCAGGAAGTGACCATCCTCTTAAGAGCGTAGGGGCTGTAGCGGAGGTCCTCATAGATGATACGGTGGATGTACCACATCATGGTTCTTCAACAAATATTTCATTGATTTCCTGAGGTCGTTGTCCAGAATCCTTTGCACCTTGGTGACAGATTTCGGGCGTCCTGATGGTATCGGAGTGAAGGTCATGCGTCTTGCGCTTGGTAGGGATGTCCTTGTGGTTCTCTGCGTTGTCGACCAAGCTTTCGGTCTTGTAGACAAGAAAAAAAAGAAAAAAATACAGAATTTGTGGAACTTGGCAATCTCCTTTGGGATTCTCCTGGCGCTGAGAGCGAACACACGGATGCTCTTTTCGTTTCGTCCGTGACAGTGATATTCATGACGATATTACCGAGGTTTACTTGGAAAGATGGCAAATAGAGCTTTCAAATGACGTTTTTTTATTTTCCCAGGTTGAATAGCCTTTAAAACATAAGTATCAAAAGTCATTCCACATTTACCATGACAACCCTGGATTCCAAAACCGTTAGCATTTTTACTGTCTTCTTCTTAACGTTATTATATATCAGATTTAATCTGCCTTTTGAATGTCTGTTCTTACATAAATTATATTGCGTCTTCGTCATACACTCCTGTTTGTCGAAATTACAACACTAAGAAATGTCTGAGATACTGAAGTGAGATTATGTACTGTATGATACTTAAGAAAGCAGAAGTACTGACTTGGGAGAGATGTGAAACACACAAAACCCAGTTCCTGGTGTTCCGAACAGAAGCCGCAATGACGGGTCGTTCACGGCTGGCATTGACTAGAAAAGGTTCCGGATGTCCCACTGGAGAAGGTCATTTTATGCTGTCTCCATACATTGCCGAATATCATCTTGTGTAATTGTCGGCAGAGACTGACGGGTCAAGCTTCGTACGACTATATCCCACACTTGTTCAAAGGGCTGTAAATCAGACGAACGTGCGGAACAAGGAAGACGATGCACGTATCAGATATCCATTAATTTCGCGCCTCATGCGGTCGTGAAGAAGGCACCTAGAGACTCTCTGCAGATATGGCTGCACTTCAGACTATACAACTTTTGCGATGGATCACTGGCTGGTTATGGATTTCGCAATGTGTTCGACGTAAGACCGTGAATAAAATCCAACTGTACCCCACACCAGAATGCCCGGTATTGGGTCCTGTGCATAACATATTCCTTCAGTAGCCATTATGCCCGGTGGTGCGGTACAAGGATATGCACATCGTTGGTATTTTGGTTGAACCGCAACTCGTCAAAACGAATATGCACTGCCATTCAGCACGTAAGTGTCTGTGTTTTTTGCACCATTGCAGTCGCGGACATCTGTGGTTTAAAGTCAAGGGAAGTGGAAGCAATGGACATCAAGCGGCGGGCCCTATCTAGCTTTCAAATGAACTTGCAGATAATCCTTGATGCGATACAGAGCTCCACTTTTGAGTTCATCCGTGGGACGGGAGAGTTCAGTCGTCCAATGCCATAAGATGGAGATGACAGTCTTTTCGTGTGTTCGTCTGTCATTGGAACCAGACTTTTCTCATGCCGGTGCGTCAGACATTTCTCTTCCCTCTGATTCCATATTCGCATGACTGTTCTCGCTTATCGTGCACCATGAGCGGCAATGTCGCGGATGAAAGGTCCGCCTTTCCTCATTATAACACATCAGCTTCAGTTCAAGTCCGTCATGCTGGCTATACGTAAGTGTGTCGTCAGCTGCGGTAGGGCAAACTCAGTTAACAGCACTGCCTTTTCGACACACACTACTCCAGCTAATCCACTAGGGTAACTTGCCCTGTGCACCTTCCTTTCACATTAACAACGGGATAGCTACGTGGGCGTACCTTGTATAAATCGTTTTTTTGTGAGCAATGGTTTTCATCATATGCACTTTTTCACGTGACCCACCCATCCTACTTTAAAACGATGCTTATGTTACGTAAAAGTTTTAAAATAAGGATACTTTCAACAGATGTTTGTGTTGTTACCTTGTAGTACTTCCAATTAACATACCATTAAATTCCTTTAAATGATGAAAAAGTATCTGAAGTAAAACCAAAATGTAAAAACCTTCATACTTTCCTCGTTTTGTTTCTCTTGTTGTCTTACCTGAGAACATTTCTTCCATGTCCTGATTAGCTTCATCAGACTGTTCTGTCCTGGCAAGTAATCAAGATATTTTATTTATCCTTTTGTGTCGATAGACATCTTCACACTCATGTGAAAAATTTTTATTCTGAATAAATATTTAGGAAGATAATTTACATTCATAGAGATCTCTTTTAGATCCAGTGCAAATTTTTAAAATTCCCATTTTTTGGCATTTCCAGAACATAAAGAAAGTCACCCAAGAAGCGCTGACATGCTACCATCTAGCAGTCGTTTTAGAACTATTTAGAGGCAGATTTTTATTTTGATTGGAGGTTTTACCACCACCATGAGCAACTCAATGGGATATGAGCATTTTTCCGTCCCTTATTTACGGCCACTGACTCCAAGGAAGGGAGAGAGCCAGTGCCGCAAGATGAACGCAACGTCCATGCCTCACCAGGATTGGAACTCGGACCCATATCAAACGAATGGTCATAAGCCAGCGCATAGACCACTGCGCCACCGAGGCGGATATCGAAATTCAAGCTTACTAGCATGTGTTCATTTTAATTCTATTTTATTAGGTGCACCCGTCTTTTTCGCTTTAATTGGGCACAGCAGCACGCAAATCCGGATGGGAGAATTGTGTGCGCTACAGTTCAGTCCGTCGAGTATCTGTCAGCGTTCGATGGAGTTTTGAAATTGAGGGATTTGGTCCTCTGACGGACTTTGAATGTAGCCTGACACTTGGTTCCAGTTCGAGCACTTGCTAAAGGTACGCCCTGCTGGCTTAGCAATCTTCTACAATTTTGATATCCTTACAGAAGCACTTTGAACCAGGATAAATCATTTTCCTCAGCAAATTTAACATTAAGTGGAACGCATCACATTATGATTCGCCATGGCTATGACGATTCGCATACATTGAGAGGGAACATAAATCCGATGGGGGTGATTAGCACTCAAGCGTTTAACAAAAGGACCTAAACCTCTTACGCCAGATTTTAAACTAGGAATTACTGAAGTTATTTTACATAAATATTTTAATTCTGAAATTATAATGCGGGGGTCACTTTTTTCAAATTTCGTAGAATCGCACTAGAAAAATAATTTATCCCTTTAATACTACGTCTTTGAATACGTATTAAACTCTAACTTTCGTTTCCCAATTTTGTTTAAATTTATATTTTAAACTCGAAAATTATTGGGAGATAAAAAATATTTTGCCGCGTCACAGTAAAGAGAAATTTACTTTAACGTTACGGCGCCCATGTTTTTCATATTTCAAGAAGGTTGTATAAACGTTCGGTTTTGCTCAGTTTTAAAATATTTTGGAGTGCATAGTGTGACACGAAAAAATTTCACAAAGATGACAAAGGACAAGGAATAATTGCAGAATGTACATATATAGCAATTTAATGTGATCAGAAAGACACAAATTCGAATCGCTAACTTTCCTCGTGGAAATAGTAGACTGAAAGATAAACTAACAGTGCAAATGTGTATTAGTAAAAAGCGTATATAATGAAGACCTACATATCCTACCATTTCCATTTTTCACAAATGTGTTTCACCGAAAAAGACGACTCCAAAGATAAAATTATTAGTCTCAGCAGCAGTTGTTACATCGATTTAAAAAATAAAAATAAAATTGAAAGAAAGAAATCACGCTCTTCACTCACGAGGACAGACTATCAAGAGCACCGTACATCTGCTTTTTATTTTTCTAACGATTATTAATTTTTTTTTGACAGAGTGAAATATATTATTATTATATATATTTCTTTGAAGGGAGTGATGGATATTTCGTCTTGAACTTATAGTGTCACGACATTATTTCTTTCTTACTTTTTTTGGAGGGTAAGTGACTTTGCTTTTGTAATACATAATGTTAATATTATTGTTTATTTTTTGAAATGTAATCATGAACAACTCTTCGTATCGTTATTATTGTAATTTTTATTTTAGAAAGTGTTTTCAGTACCTCTTCTCAGTTCATATCTCCGAGTAGTTTTTTACAAACATGGCTGAAGTAGTCGCAAATCAGTCGATAGATGGCAGCACGTTAGGACTTCATCGGTCTTATTTTGTTCATTTATGTAAGGGCCTTAAGTGGAATCGTAAATTTATGTCGTGCTTCTAAAAGATTTTTACCAAATTGTCTTCCACTCCGGAGTATTTGTTATGACGGAAAAGTAATGTATCCTCATGAATGGAAAGCTGGTTTTTTAGCAGAATAAATCAAGTTCATTGATTATTATTTGCTAGGTAAAAACTGTGTGACAATGCGAATCCACACCTCACACATGTGTTCTAAGGAAATATGACAATTCTCTCGGATAAAATATTCCAGGTTGTGGCCATCCAAATATATTTTTATTCCTGTGTGTAAGTTTCCGTTTGAGGGGGGAAATCATTGCCCTCCACACCTTGAATTGGGAAATCATTGCTCTCCACCCTTGTGATTGGATCAACATAACTGAACGAATGGTTTAATATAACATGTTGGAATCCACAGTTGGGAAGGTTGAGGTAAACGACCCATTAATCAGTCATTACTGCACTTTCAGTTGAAACGTTTTTCTGAATAAAAACAGGGATATATCGGCACATCATTTGATAACGGGAACCATCTCCACCATGAATCGCTTGATATCTCATCCGAAGGTGCCCTCAACGAGGCGACCTCAGTTTTACTTCAGCTTCCCTATCCAGATACACGTTCAAACTTCGACCTCTTCAACGATGACTCCTCCGCAATCAAGCATTCCTGTGTTACAATGGAAGACTAACAAGGGCGTATATAGAATATTTTTTTCCGGGGCTGGGTCGTCTGAGAGGAAACGAAAGTTTTTAGATTACAGCAGGACAAAATAAAAGTTAATGGGAAATAAAAGAAAAAAAAATACAGCATTATTTTAAATATAAGTTTATGAATTTTATTAAATTTAATCTTTTTTTAATGTAAGTTGAATTTTAACAAAAATTAAAAAAATTAAACACGTTGCGCGATACAAGGTCTCTTGAGCCCCTCCCCCCCCGCTCTAAATACGCTCCTAAAGGTTACCATGAACTGTGAGACTAGTTCCTTGCAATACTGGCACCAGTCTCTAACTGACAAAGAAGACAAGGGAACATCTTTGGCAAAACAATTTACTATTGAGAGATCGAGGAATAATGCAATACCGGCAAGAACGCGCATTGAACCATGCATTATTCGTTGAATCCGGTTCACTTACGGAGCCTGCTTTGCCTCTCAGATATCGCTCACTTTCTGATGTAAATATGTATGCAATATATAACTTATAGTACATCCCACTTGCGACATTTCAGCTTTTAGGGCACAATCCAATAAACTACACCTGCTGTTTAATGATCTATCGTTGCGCCACCTTTTCGGCCATAGATATAAGACGATCTCCGATGCGTCACAGTTGACTCATTTGAAAGTCATAGCTTAGCCGACCATTCTAGAAAACATGTGTCTGACTAACAGGTGCATACATGTTGCTTCATTAGTCAACATGAAATCTAAAGAGCTGCCCGGTGATGGAAGAAATACTTTTAAGGTTTATTCTATACTTCAAGTCAATGTTTTCCAAAGTATGTTTCCGTTTTTATAAACTCTACTTCGTATTGCCAATTACAAAGTTGCTTTGAATTATTTCGAAACAAGGAAGAACTGGAATAACAGTAGTGCCATAGTGTTCGTCATCTTCATGATCATTATGCGGCTGATCTTTTGTCACGGGACGTAGTTCGTAATGATTTATATTAATTGTAAATAACGGTCACTTAGTAACGATGCATTTCTGTAAAATAAACATATTTAAGTATTTCTCCGTTTCACTATACTTTAGTTTTACCCCGAATTATAAAATGGCATTAGGGAACTTGAGACAAAAAAGTTTGTGTCTAGATTGCTTTCTAGCGAGTACATAAAGCAAAGTAATTCACTTCCCTACTCTCCAAAATGGACATCTCCCAAATGTTGTATTTTGCGGAAAAATGAATGAAAAATATTAAGACTTCAAAGCATTACGTAACAAATTTTTCCTTTTGATTTCAATGCTGCTACTAAATGATTAATCCAATGTATGAAAGAATGGTAGCTCTTAAAATACCATGTAATTCCCTAAGAGCTATTTCGAATGAAACATTCTATTATTTCTTGTTCACTGGAAAATGTTTGAAAGAGGAAACAAATTTTCTCTTTTACTGTGAAAAGAAATTTTGTTCTTCTCAAAGCAGTCATACTTTGGCAGTAAACCCAGTCTAACTAGACTGTCCTCGTTTCTGTGAAAAGAAACCATTTTAGCAGGTAGCCTCCAAACATAGTGGTTCAGTTTGCGAATGTAGCTCCTGTCCCAACTTGAAAATAAAATAAAAAGAAAAAAACTTACATTTTTAATGGAATCTGTTGTGAAGTGTTTGTCCCTTTTACATTTTTCCTTCCCCACCATTTTTAAATTTAGAAATGCTATTCACTTAATCTCTCACTAACAGTTAGAAATAAGACACGAGAATGAGGTAGCGCTGCTTTCACATGTTAGCTCGCAGGTAATGATACGAAAACGATAGTTATGTTTGAACATACCTAGTTTATTAAAAACTAAGAAAGCGAAAAAACGCTTAATAACGTGTGTATTCATCATCATCATCATCATTGTCAACCATTATCAATCCACTGCTGGACGAAGGTCTCCCCAAGTTTCCTCCACAACGGTCTGTCTTGTGCCAGTCTCCTCCATGTCACCCCTGCATACTTTCGAATTTCATCCACCCATCTCCCATGTGGTCTTCTTCTGGGTCTTTTCCTGTCCCTTGGAATCCAATCTAAAATTTCGGCTGTCCATCGATGATCTGTCCTTCTGGCAGTATGTACAGCCCATTGCCATTTCAGGGATTAACCTCTGATCATGATGTCTTCCACTCTTGTCATTTTTCGGATCCACGAGTTCCTCTTCTTATCTCACCTGGTTACACCAAGCATGCACCTCTCCATGCTGCTTTGAGTTGTCTGCAGCCTTTGTATGTCTCTTTTAGCTAAGGTCCACGTCTCTGCACCATACGTAAGCACTGGAAGGATGCATTGATCAAACACTTTTCTTTTAAGACATAATGGCATATTGCTCTTGAAAATTATGCTGTTTCTTCCAAAAGCTCTCCAGGCAAGTTTTGTACGTCGATTAATTTCTTCATCAATGTGACCCTCACTTGATATCTGCTGTCCAAGATAAACGTACGTGTCTGTTATCTCCAGCTTTTCTCCATCAATCGATAAATCTTCATTTCTTGTAAAAGCATTGAACATCACTTTTGTCTTCTGAAAGTTCATTTTTAATCCCACTTCTTTACTCTTGTCATCAAGTTCCTGGATCATACTCTGCAGCTCTGATGGGGTAGTTGCCAAAATGACTACGTCATCAGCAAAACGAAGGTGGGTTAGATAATCTCCATTAATCTTTATCCCCTTGTTTTCCCAGCTCAGCGACTGAAAAACACCCTCCAATGTGGCATTAAAGAGCTTCGGAGATATGGTGTCACCTTGTCTCACTCCCTTTCCAATTTTTACGTGTGTTGTATTTTCAAACTGCCGAATCTTTGCACTTGCATTTTCATAGATGTTATTAATAATATTAATGTATGCATCTTCAATACCGCAGGTTTTCAGAGCCATTGTAACTGCTGATGGTTTCACCGAATCAAAGGCTTTTTCATAATCGATAAAAGCCATGCACAATGGAAGTTCATATTCCCTCGCTCTTTCAATTAGTTCTCTCAGTACGTGGATATGATCTATTGTGCTGTAGCCACTCCTGAATCCAGCTTGTTCTCTCGGTTGAGCCATGTCCAGTGTTACCTTCAAGCGGTGTGAAAGAACTTTAGTGAAGATTTTATAAACTACTGATAGGAGGCTGATAGGTCTGTAGTTTCCGAGATCCTCAATGTCACCTTTCTTATGTAGCAGGATCATTGTAGCGGTGTTCCAATCCTCAGGAACCTTCCCTTCATTAAGGCATCGAGTGAAAATTCGGGCGAGTACTGTTTCGATTTCTCCACTTGCTTCTTGTATGATGTCTACAGTAATTCCATCTTCTCCTGGAGCTTTTATCCGCTTCATGTTCTTGATTGCATGTGCAACTTCTGCTGGAAGGACTGGAGGAACTCTGGTACTGGTATAATCCGTTATTTCGTGTAATAACGTGTGTGGTAAACGTCGACGCGTTTCTTTGCATTTCATTGTGTTATTTATATCTCATAGTGGCACACGGAGAGTCACGCAAGAAAAGTAAACAAGCCCCACCACATGTCGCACTTCGGAAGTAGAACTAAAACAATATACAAGTACAAAAAAATAACTAAGAAATATTTCCAATCATGTAAACACTTAGATATACTTCCCATGCGTTGGAAGAAATAAGTAAAAATGAAAAAAATGCACGATTTGACATTTACCCTGCTACGTGATATGGTACCGATGGCTATAGAAACTGGATCATGCAGAGAGTTTCAACTACTTAAACGAAAAAAAATGCTTCCACGATTATGCGCATTCGTTCTAAGTATGTCTGCTGTTGTAATAATTTCTACAGAAAACAATGCTAACTTTTACAGAGCACGCACCAGTCGAGTGCTTTCTGTGTTTTATATAACTTCACGAGCATTGACATGACACCAAAAATATTAGCTATTTTATTTCCACCCATCTCACACGCTGAGATGGCTGTGTATGTAAAAGACAACAATAAATACTTTGAAGAAAAGTCTCCCTCAAATGAAAATTAAATTATATATTTTTTTCAAACACTATACTGAAAGTGTATCACTGCGGTGGTTTTTGGTTCATTCGATAGGGAAATCTCAAGATGTATCTTTTAAACAGGTGCGTAATATTGAACTTAAATCTTGAAACTACGTGACCTCTGTTGCTGACTTAGTTCTCTGAATTTTTTAAATCACTTTTCTTCTTGGCTTAGCTATTCTTTAAGACACCTTTCTTAATCAAAGCTTCTAGATGTCTTCATTAATTATATTCTTTAGTTTCCGCTTCACGGATGGGACTTATACTAACGATTCCAAATCATTCGTGCAATTCATTTAGGAGCACATATCGTCCTTACCATCTGTGCCTAATTTTCTGCTGTTGCGAGTCGATATTAGGTAACGAAATTATAAATTTGAATTTACTTCCTTTCACATTTTAAATGGTAAATCATTCAAAATAAAAAAAAAAAAGTAAATTATAAAATCCATTCATTGGTCTATTCATCCAATCATACAAAAATCAGTGAATTTTACTGTGTTAAAAAGGACGTCCCAAAAGTTATCAGCCCGACTGTGAATGCATAGTCATAGGTTTGCGATTCCCTTTTGCGTAATAATAAGTTTCTTTACTAAGGTGATTCAAAAATCATTACCGTTTTCTGTCAGCGGATGGAAACATGAATGCAAAAGATAAATCTTCAAAATGCAGTACATCTTGCTTAATGGTCCTACACCAACGTGATGCCATGTCTTGAATGCCCATGCTGAAAAATGTCTTTGGTGTCAGGCGAAAAAGTCCTAGACACTAAGTTAGACATCGTGGATGTTTTGGAGGTGTTTGCCACGCAGAAAATAAGGTAATGTGCTATAGACCGGAATAAGGGATAGGCCGAAGGCGCAAGATTCGTACTATAAGTAGGATGGGGCATTAACTCAACATCCTCTAACATCTGTGAGAAAATATGCTATGGACCGGAATAAGGTGTACCCCGAAGCCGCAAGATCAGTACTATAAGTAGGGTGGGGCATTAACTCAACATCCTTTAATATCTGTGAGAAAATATGCTATGGACCGGAATAAGGTGCAGCCCGAAGCCGCAAGATCCGTACTATAAGTAGGGTGGGGCATTAACTCAACATCCTCTAATATCTGTGAGAAAATACGCTATGGACCGAAATAAGGGGTAGGTCGAAGGCACAAGAACCGTACTATAATTAGGGTGGGGCATTAACTCAACATCCTTTAGTATCTGTGAGAAAATATGCTATGGACCGGAATAAGGGGTAATGCCGAAGCCACAAGATCAGTACTATAAGTAGGGTGTGGCATTAATTCAACATCCTCTAATATCTGTGAGAAAATATGCTATGGACCGGAATAAGGGGTAGGCCGAAGCCGCAAGATCCGTACTATGAGTCGGGTGGGACATTAACTCAACATCCTCTAACCTGTGAGAAAATATGCTATGGACCGGAATAAGGGGTAGGCCGAAGCCGCAAGACAAGTACTATAAGTAGGGTGGGGCATTAACTCAACATCATGTAATATCTATGAGAAAATATGCTATGGACCGGAATAAGGGGTAGGCAGAAGGCACAAGATCCGTACTATAAGTAGGGTGGGGCATTAACTCAACATCCTCTAATATCTATGAGAAAATATGCTATGGACCGGAATAAGGGGAAATCCGAAGGCACAAGATCCGTACTATAAGTAGGGTGGGGCATTAACTCAACATCATCTAATATCTGTGAGAAAATACGCTATGGACCGGAATAAGGGGAAGTCCGAAGGCCCAAGTTCCATACTATAAGTAGGGTGGCGCATTAATTCAACATCCTCTAATATCTGTGAGAAAATATGGTAGGGACCGGAATAAGGGTTTGGCCGAAGTCGCAAGATCCGTACTGTACGTAGGGCGGGGCATTAGCTCAATATCCTCCAATATATGTTCTTTTTTATGAGCACGGGTGTTATCCTATTGTAGGACACCTCGTTTTCGGTTTATCAGGGCAGGGTACAGGGCTGCGGGTGGCCTAGTGGGCAACGTTCGGGACTGCAACGGGAAGGACCTCAAGTTCGATCCACTACATACTCGCCGTGCGTCAGATTGGCACGTTAAGCCGTCGGACCCCGGGTACAGGCCCCCTGGTAATAAATATGGTCGTCTTCCTCCCTTATTCTACTTCGCTTTCGTGTCACAGTCCTATCAGGTTATCTAGCCCAAATCTCCTAGCTTCCTATTTCTAAGGGTTGTTTAAGACCTGGGGTCAGACACTCCCTAAAATCCTCTACATATGATCATCATCAGCCCAGGGTACGTTCGGCTTAAAGCGGGATACCTCCACTCTAACTGAGCAGAGTACAGCTGCGCATTAATGCCTCGACCATCTGGAACCAATTTCCAATGAATGGGGTCCTCGAAGTTCCACCCCAAGGATAGCATAACTTTGTGCTGAAATTGTCCCGTTTTTCGGACTGGTTCTGGCGGTTTATTGAAATCTAAACACTGTTTTCTCATGTCAGGATTTCAGAAAGACATCCACTTTTCATCACGTCACGATTTACCTAAAGGAACTGTTGTCCTGGAGATTTTCCAGCAATTGGCGACACACATTCACACTTCGGTGAGCTTGAGCAGCAGTTCATTTATGGGAAATTTATGGACAGCTTTTGCTTCTTGCAGAGCTTGTAAAGTTCGCGAACAATTGTAGGCTGAGTTATTCTCAGCTCGTATGACAGTTGTCTAGTGTTTGTGCACAGATTTCACCCTGCGGTGTGGTGTACAGCTGCAGAATTCACAATCGAAGATTTTCCAGCGCGTGCTATGAGTCGCCCGTATCCAATTCAATCGGATCTTGACGGACGAGAAATACGTGACGCCAAAGGTCCAACCTCCTTGAAAAAAATTGAACAGGTGTTGAGAAAGAAAAGTCTTAAAGAAAAGTAACGAAAAATTAGACATAATGCACATGCATTGCTTTTGGCTAAATTTCATACTGGAAACAGTATAATTATTTCAATTCGGTGTTTTCTCTATTTTTTGTCAAGAGATGAGGAATGTTCACTGTTAATTTATTTACTCATTTATTTATTTTATTTATTTAAGTTACAAGTGCTGTTTGTTTTTCAACTCTTATTGCTTTTGTCTTGGGCAAATTATGCTTCTAGTGCTGCCGTTTGAAAAGCAAGCAAATCCATGTAATTTGATTTTTTATTGCTTTTGCCTTGAATGACTTACGCTTCTAGAGCTGCCCGTTTCAAACTAGTAAATCCTATAATTTGTCTGCGATTGCCTTTGCCTTGCGTAACTTGCGCTTCTAGAGCTGCCCTTTGCAAAGCAAAAAGAATAGTTTGACAACGATTTTACTGTCATTGCCTTCGCCTTGGGTAACTTACGCATCTAGAGCTGCCCTTTGCAAAGCAAGGAGAATTCCGTTAGTGTCAGTTGAAAAGAAAAAATGTGTAGACTGCCATGCCGTAGAGATAAATGTCATCTCGTGCAGTCGTGCGATTTTGCCGCTTATTTTGCGGATTTCTCTGCGTCCGAGCTTCTTCTGTTCACTGACGCCACATTTGTATCACTTTAGTGTCATTTCATTTCGTTCGAGTGGCAATTTTCCGGTAGAAAAATCAAGCTTCATTCATTCCAATAATCCTTCCTGCAACAAAGTGTGGCAGGTGTTCATAATGCGACATTCATGGGCGACGGGGCATAGCGTCACACAAGGAACACCTTTTTGACTGAATCTCGGGTCTTTCCTGATTGCGGCATCTCGTTTGAGCCAGCTCTTTATACACAAGACCGGATAGTTCAGAGAACACTGGTCCGAAACCGCATAAGCACTAATATTTTAATAATTTGCATGTCCCCAAGCTTTTGTACATATCCTATAAGTTTCAAGATACTACTAGCAGTTTTACATGGTACTGCAATTTTCACACACAACAGTGTATATTATATCTGTAATCACCCAGCATAAGCTGGAAGCCAAGTTGGCGGAGAAGAGCTCTGATCAAAAATGACCTCGTGTTGGAGGTCTATTGGTTCCCTTTGAAAAAGAAAAGAGCTGTTCAGGTGCTTTCGTTATTCCAGAGGTAACTTTTGTCTACGAACACTCAATCTGTGCTAACTGTTCCATGAACACCACGTACCTGGTTGTCCGATTTGGGTGAAGCACCCCATCTAATTCCCTTTCACATGGTTTGGGGTGAAATGGAGTTAAATGAAATTAATGTGACGGTGGTTAAGAGGCAAATGAATGTAATTATGCAGGAGACATCAGGCAATGACCTCTGGTGTCGTCACTGAAGGTCTCAAGTACATTTCCCAGTGAGTTATGACGCAATCCAAAGCTGAGCGAAAGTTCAGTTTCGATAAAACGTGGTACTACTTTCACCGGAAAAATTCAAATTCTGCTTCCTGAAATTACTTCAACAAAAATGCACTGTGAGATTTATTATGTTTCTCATTAACAGAGAGATTTTAATAACAAATATAGAATATAGCAAAGCTCAAACTTTTGTAAGGACTTTTAATTTCAAAAGAGGTCCTTTTCCTTCCACGGCTTCTCTTTGTGAAACAATTAGAAGTTATTAATTGAATTGATACATACAATGGAGAGGAATTAATCAAACAATTTATTGGAATTCGAAATGTTATAGCAAATGAATAATACTGTTTTTTTACTGCTGGTGTGTGACTACAAAGTAACCGAAATTACTTGAGTCTGTTAGTCTGTCAGTGTTGTAAATGCTGTATTCTGCTCACACGCATTATTTCTTGCAAATGAATTGATTAAACTTTTAGAAATATGAGTCGTTTATATGAAAATACCCTAATGGGCAAAATTGGGGAAAACTTCAAGAATTTTTTTTTCTGAGGTTTGATGTCTCTTAACATATCCTTTTTTTTAAATAATTCCACAGAATCATGTATCATTAGAAATATAATTTAATGCAGCACACACTATTAAAAAAATTCAGTTTTCAAAGACGTTGTACAGAAAAAATTATGATAAAGCGAGTTTCTTAATTTCTCACCACTTCTGTTAATACTAAGTCGGGGTAATCACAATTACAGCCTTACAACGACGTCCTATACAATGAGCCAAAGAGTTCATCAGGCGTTATACTGTGAAAACAAGACCGTGTCATCGCTTCTATCATTTGTGCTTTAATCCTCGGTTGCTGCTGACCATAAAGTTTCTTTAATCGGCTCCACCGGTTTCCTATTGGATTCAGGTCACTCTATTACCTGACCTATCTAGCAGCGTAATATTATTTTCTTGGAACCACATTTTTTACACACAGCAACAACATCACAAGAAACTGAATCCTGTTGAAATATATGGGCTTCATATTTCAACAGGATTCAGCCCCTTGTGATCACGTGTCGAGGGCTTCAGTTTTGGCTCAAGAATATAAATGATTCAATGATGCGTTTTTGCCATGTAAAGTGCCATTAATCACAAATTCTGAACAACTTTTGCTGACATAAAACCTCAGATCATAGCACTACGTAGGTGCTTCATGGTAGCTCTCATTCAAGACAACACACATCTCCGTTTTTTCTTCGATATACGTTATTCACTCACTACCAAATATCGATATTCGGGTCTAATAACTCTTTCCTACTGTTCTTCAGACCAATTTTTTAGCTCATTCAACCATTTCGCGCTTTCGTTTGGGATTTAGAAGTGGTTTGTTTCCTTGGAAGTTCAGAATGCAAACCAAAGTCTTTGAATCTGCGTGTGACAATCTTAGCACTCGTCTACAAACTACACTGAGACAATTCATTTTTTATTGACACACATGATTTACTTCTGCCACTTAAACACAATCTTTTAATTGTTCTGTCACCATATGCTGTTATCCACTTTTTCCTGCCTTTATCAGTTTCACCTTGAATAAATCGTTATCTAATACCTCTTGCACAGTTTATAAATATATCATTCGGTCATAATCCTACACACTTTCTTGTGATTTTTCCATAGGAGGTGTAACCTGCTTCACCCAAATTTAGTGTTTTGCTTTGCTTACTAGATGAGCAGTCAACTCTTTTCACTCCTTATGTCATCTTACTAAGTTACACAGCTTACTAAGTAAGTTATCAAGGAATAGAAAAATTTGTGAAAAAATCTGTGGACAACTTAATGATATGCCCACAGATAAAGAGGTGTTCTATTACTATTAGCTCTGATATTAGAGAATGACAGCTGACTCCTACTGAAATCTTATTGGCTCCATGGCGTGTCATACAGCGTCTGACAATAAAGATCGAGGACAGTGGAAAATACACTGCCGGACAATTGCTAAGGACGGATGACAATAGCAACGATAGCAACCATAAAATGGAAGGCAGGAAAATGTGGAAATTAGCATTATTGCGGGATACAGTAAAACGTGTTGTGCGTATGCAACTTTTGGATTTGCCGAACTTGTTCGTGACGTCATAGCGCTGATAACAGATATAAAGGATTTGACGCGTATTGACCGTTGTTGTTCAAACGCAAAGTTGAAAGGGAAAGAATCAATTGACGAACTTGCAATTTTCTGTATGTCTTCCCGACATCACCTAGATGATTTTACGCGTGGCCGTATTATTGGCAAGATTGAAGAAGAGCGAAAAATAACAGATGTTGACAGGGAGTTCGACGTCAGCCACAGTTTTGTTTCAAGGCTTTGGAAATCATTTCAAACAAATGGACAGTGCAGCAAACGTCACGGAGGAGGTCGTGTTCGCAGTACGACACCTGCAGAAGATCGGAACATAGTGCTGTCAACAAAAAGACACCGGTGCAGCACAGCTAGTGAGGTAGAAAATCAGTTTATGGCTGCTACTGGCCAGCGGATCTCCCGAAAAACTGTCGCCAGACGTTTGCATGAAGGAGGACTATACGCCCTCCGTCCTGTTGTGTGCATCCCATTGTCCAGACGTCACCGTACCGCCCGTTCGCAATGGTGCCATCAACATCGCAATTGGACTGATAACGACTGGTCTCTTCTCAGATGAGAGTAGATACAGTCTATCGTCTGATTGTCGACGATAACTGATCTGGCGTGATAGTGGTACTGCATATTGTCCAGCAAACATAAAGGAAAGGGACCGATATCCGACATGTAGTGTCATGGTATGGGCTGGCATCATGATCAATGGCCGTACGTCCCTCTATGTGCTTCCAACTGGGACTATGACTGGCCAACGATACATTAATGATGTTCTGCTACCTCATGTTCGCATGTTCCATGGTGCTGTCGGTGATAGATTCATTTTCATGGACGACAACGCAACATGTCATCGAACAGTCGCTGTCCAGGAGTGTCTTGAGAGCGAGGATATTCAACGCCTCGTATGGCTAGCACGTTCTCCATATCTGAATCCCATTAAAAATTGTGTGGGATGCTTTGGGGAGGAGTCTTGCTGGTGGTCGCCAATGCCCTCCAATAAACAAGGACACCCTCATCCGTGCACTGACAGAGGAATGGGATAAATTACCCCAAAAGCTACTTGATAATGTTGTGCAAAGCATGACAACACGTGTGGAATCTTGCATCGCCCTCCATGGTGGCCATATCCCGTATTGACATCTTACGCCGGAACGCCTCCGGACGGTAATTGCATTTTCTTCACGTTTACGTATTCTGCACAAAATGGCCTGTTTGTCCCTTGAACACATTCCAAAGCCTTCTGGATATCAGAGCACAATAAATTGTCTTTCTTGTAATGTCCTGGCATTCTGACATTATTTTATTTTACTTGGCATCCAACCACACTTACTTTTTTATGCACTATATAGCCGTTTATGATCCGTCCTTAGAAATTGTCCAGCAGTGTACTTTGTTAATGTTTGTGGTGAAATCATGTACTGTGTGTCAAATTGTAACTGTGCTTTCCCTCTCTTGCAGGGCACATAAAGATCTAAGAAAATGCAGACCTATCCGATTCTGAAGACCACTAATAGAAGATACCCCAAAGACCATTGTCATGGATTTGAACATAAAACACAGAGTACATTTCAAGTTTTGGTGTAAGTCAGGGAAGTCAGCAACGGAGACCTTTGAAATGATCAAAATACTTTGAGCAGACAATTCCGTATGCCGTGGTCGTGTTATTGAATGGTATGCTTGCTTTCGCGAGGGAAGGAAAGACGTTGGGGATGACCCAAGAATTAGAAGACCGTCAAACACCCGTTCTGAAGAAAAGGTAGAGAAAGTTCACGCTCTGGTGCAGCCAGACCATTGTATAACGGTCCGGATGATGGAGGACGAACTCCATATCATCCGTGAAACAATCCGACTGATTTTGAAGGAAAATATTCGGAAAAGGAAGATCTGCGCACAGTTAGACTGAAGAACAGAACGTGCCAAGAAGAAAAGTAGTGGAATCGGACCCTTCGATGCTGGACCGCATTGTGACCGGTGATGAGACGTGGTGCTTTCAACACGATGTAGCATCAAAGAGTCAAGGCATGGAGTGTCGGGCACCAAGTTCACCGAGACCCAAAAAGGTTCGCCTGCAGAAGTCGAAAATCAAGGTATTGCTGATCACGTTTTTTAACAGCAATAGCATCATTCACAGGGAATGGCTTCCGGACGGCGCAACAATCATCAGTGCCTTCCGCGTGCAAATTCTTGATCACTTACTGAAAAGAATTTATCATGTGAGGCATCACTTTCGAGCACGTGGAAGTTGGTTCCTTCTCGATAACAATACAGACCTGCCCATTTGGTTCCTCGCCAAGTCTGGAGTACCTAGGCTCAACAGCCCGCCCTACTTCCCGGAATTAGTTCCCGCCGACTACTTGTTCCTTAAAGTGAAAGAGGCGTTGAAAGGAGACGTTTCATGAATGTTCAGGACATCAAAAGAACCGTTACCGCTGAAATGTGCAATGATTAGCAATTGAGCAATCATTGCACATAATTTTGATTGAGTTTTCATTGCAATCATTTCAATTGAGCAATCGAAATATTAAAAAATCCGTAAAAAAAAGACCTGTATCCATAAAAAATCAGTAAAATCTGCTTGATTTTGAACAGTGTTCCGGTAAATGAATTCAAACACTGGTTTCACACATTTAGTGAAGGACCAAAATGGTGCTTCGATAAGAAGGGGAAGAACTTTGAAAAACCATAACCGCAGTTGTACTTAATGCATTTTACTTCCCTCTTATCTGCAGCTTTCCAGGAACTTTATTGTCAGACGGCGTAATTACACATGATTGGTTCTCAAGACAATCAGTCTCATTGGTCAGTTTTGAATTAAGAATATTCGCTGTTTACATAAAGCTGTTTTGTTTTCTTTTCATGGTTTTCCGGCTAAAACGTTTGAAAGTGTAAAGATAAATTGACACAGTTTGTTGTGTTTAACTCTGCATTAAATTATCTTTGTAATAAATTTATTTATGATTATTCTAAAAATGGCTGACGTTTTAAGCCATCAAGCTCTCGAAATACACATTTACTAAAGGTTTCAACAACTTTGGCCACTAGTGTAATCGTTCTGTTAAAAAGATTGACCAATAATGGATTAAATATTTCTGTGTCTACCAATTATAACAAAATTCAAATTCATTCGTCTGCGAAAAAATGTTTATGTTTCGAATTTTTAAATATACATTACTTTTGAAGATCTCCTACAAGAAATGGATGAAGAATGGCATACATGACAATTTGTGTTAGCTTAAATTAATAATGTATAGGCATAAAATGTTGTCACGGATTATATCTTGCAAATGTGATGCTAGATTGACTGTACTTTTTCGATTTCATTGGCGTGAGTGCAGAGAAGTTAATTTGAACCTTTGCGTCTTCAGTTTCGCGAGATTGACAAATGAAACTCAGCTGTTGTTTCCGAAGCAGGCTTGGGACGCTTCTTCTGTTGTCTCATTGGGCATCTCTAGAGCGGTGAGGACCAATTAGATCGCGAATTTCCTGTTTTGTTTGAAGTACGTGGGATGTTGAAACAGTGATATCACTTTAACATATATTGATTACAAAATGTAAGGTTCGAGCACTTTCAAAATTATTTTTATCTCTTTGAACAAACCGAAAACCTGACGATCTCTCTTCTAGTTAGATAATGGGTAATACATTTATCATACAAAAAAGGTCTGTATTGAAGCACAATAAGTGTAATACATGTTCATTCTTTGTTCTGGAAAGATTTAAAGCTTGTTGTTACCGTTTAAGATGAAACCTGTATATTTTGATTTTTACCGCAGTGAATGATTGTGTTAATGTGATCCCTGATGCCAATTCGTTTTCCGCGAGCCCCTTAGACCTGGAAAATATTCGGTCATGTGCACTCTTCGTACATGCAAATATTAGCAGTGAACAGTGCCCTTACGATTTCGTCTTCTTTTTTTTTTTTTTGATTGGAGGTTTAACGACCACCGTGAGCAACTCAATGAGCTATAAGCAGTCGCACGTCCCTAATTTAGGGTCACTGGTTCCAGGGAAGGGAGAGAGACAGTGCCGTAAGACAAACACAACATCCATGCCTGACCGGGATTCGAACCCGGACCCCTTACGGACGAATGATCAGGCCAGCGCCTTAGACCACTGCGCCACCTTGGCGGCGATTTCGTCTTCATCGTTGCGGTGATGCCTGAAACAATGGCTGAAAAACATTTTCTTATATTACATACTTATTTGCCCCACCTACACGTCTTCCCCCATATTATTAGTTTAAAGCTAGACACAAGAAAACATGCAAGAAATACATATGCACTTCTTAAAAATAAAATATTTTTATGTATACCTGCACAATCCTCTGTAATTATCTTTCAACACATTTGGTGAGGTGTTGTTTCATGTGGATATTGTATGTTCAACGGAGCACCACGGCCCGGTGGCGCAGTGGTCTAAGCGATGGCCTCTGATCATTCGTCCGAACGGGGTAAAAGTTTGAACTCAACGAGTGATCAAATTTTAAAGCAAAATGCGTGACCTTAAAATTAGTTTTAGTAGAAAAAAAGTTTTGCAAAATATGCTAGAATACCGCAGTGCAGGAATGTGTGCTGACGTGCTGCCATTTATCGGCCAATGTGTGAGATGATAACACATGATTTTGGATTTATCTCAAAGACGTTACGAATTTGGCTAGTCCTTAAAGCTTTAAAACTATCTTCAGTGATGTTAACTGAGTTCATACTCTGAAATATATATACCGAAGAAAAACCTTTCAATGTTCATGGCTCAGAACCTGTCTACCTGGCAGAATAAATCAATTACATTTATTAATTCCCAGCACACGCCAATCGGTTATCTGATTCGTCACCGCAACTCGAGCGCGGACCAATCAGAAAACGAATTGTAGGGATTGCAATTCTCGCTGGAGACGCAACTATTATTTCATACACGATAATTTGAATCTTTATTTTTATTATTGTAATTCTTAGAAAAAACTTTAAAATATGGTATTTCCGGTACTTTTTAAAGTTGTATTAAAAACGAATGGCGCTGAGAAGTAGTTGGAATTCCTTTGGAATATCTACTGTGCACTTTTTGTCGTATATATATAAACTAACGTTCCATTTTGAGTTTCTGTTGTTAGGTAAATTGTGTTACTTGTCCTTTGTATTCAGATGAAGAAATTGGCCAAATTTACATATCTGTTTTGTAAAGACGAAAGGAAAGCAAATTTTAATTTAAAAACCATGCTTATTGTAAAGCGTGTTGTTTTGAACGAACAGTGGACGTTTATGCATTTTTAGAACGACTTTTCCATGAATATAATTAAAGTTTAAGATATAATTATTTCGTTCTTAAATGTTCTGTCTGATATACATTTATCTGTGCTATGAATCTATTTCTAGATTTCTAGGATAACAGCGAATTTCTTAAAATTGGTAGGGCTTTTTTTATTCTACTTCTCTTCCAGTGCTTTCAAAAGCTTAATCTTTGTTTTACTAAATCTGTGTTTAGGTCTGGGCACCCTTTTTAGCAGTCCGAAGGCACAATAGTCCATTGGTGACACATCAGGGGACTTTGAAGGAATATGAGCAAAAACTGCAGGCTTGGTATCTGTTTCTTTTTCATTTTTTTTAAGAAATAGAGGGGTAAATTTCGAAGCATATCTGCTAACCTTGTACTGATGGAGTGCTACTCTTTGAAGTCCCTATGGATAAATGTATGCTACTTCCTCTATAAATATACGAGTTAGAACATTATATGGTAATACGTAGAATGATTTTAACATTATTTTAGGCTTTTCTTAACTTTAAATTCCTATTGTACGAGAAAAAGACAATAATCATAAATCCTTCATTAAACTTTCTTTGGATTCTTGGAACCAAGTTTGTAATTCTTTTTCTGCTGGTTTGCCAAAGCATATCGTCCTTCTCTTTGTTACAGTCGCTTAGGTAGATCAATGCATCATCCATAATGACAATAAATTTACATCTGTTTCTGGATAGGGAATTTTCATAGAGAAGTCTACATCGTGTTCTGCGCTCAGCCTCGTTCCCAGGGAAAAGGCGATTAATATTAAGTTGTCTTTTTTCAATTCAATTCATTTATTTTGCTGAGCTAAAACCCAGTGTTACAAAAATATCAATTGAACAAAGCACAGCAAGGAAGCAGGATAAAAAGGCCAGCCAGGCCTGACAGGGTCCCATGCTCCCTAGGCAAATTTTACACTGAGGTCAGTAATGGTAGTTAGAAACAAATCAGTGTTTCATATAAAAAAAAATAAAAAAAAGGAAATAATATATAAGAAGTTACTAAATATTGCAGATAATTTATTATCTGTAATATTTATTATTACAGATAATAAATTATCTGTAATATAAAACATTACAGATAATAAACTATCTGAAAAATCTATTACATCAAGTTGAAAAATCAATTTACATCGAGGTATACAAGTCATAGTACCAGTCATAGTCCCCCTCCCCTACAATCACCAATTTGAGGAGCCGCAATTCATTATGAAGTTTTTAATTTATTTTAAAAGAGGTTAAAATTATTTAAAGAAGTGAGTTCCGTCGGTAATGACTTCACGTAGTGTGCGCCAATGTAATTTATACTTTGCTAATTCTTACCTTTCCTTGTTTACAATTGATACAAAGATTTTCAACGACTAAGCGACTGCTTTTTGCGTCGATGGATTTTCTTTTAAGACCAGACCCTTACTTTTGAAATACTCGCAAAATTACATACCCTTCTTTTGGTATTCTTTTGGTGATATTTTCCTGTTATAATCTATGCTTGACGATTTTTCCCAATGTTATTATTAATATTGCGTATGTTATATTAAGAAATGCGAATTTCGTTATTATCGCAGCCGGTTTTAATTACAGAATACGAATATTTCCCTCCGTAAAGAGCAAAAACCGAACCTTCCATCCTCAGCTTGTTACGTGCACCATTTTCTTACCAGACGATATTTAACTGCAGTAGATATTTCTTTCGTGTTCATCTAATACTTATTTGCCAGTTCTAGTTCTTTAATAGTGCTTTATTTTCTACAATTCTTTTTATCACAAACTTTCTAAAAATGTGTTACCATCCTCTGTAAGACCCTATACTTTTTGAAATAGGATGATATTTTGTGTTGAGATTTCCTGAACGATAGATGTTTATTGTTCCATCTTACCGTACGGCTGAGGTTCGACAGACGGTGAAGATATAAACATTATTTGGATTATTCCTTAAGTTTGTTTCATCTAAGTGAACACTTCCCGGATTTTATTTCCTTACGTGCTAAAGTTAAAGTGAATGGTACTACAAACAAAATACAAAACACTACCTTAAAACTAAAATATTGCTGTCAAGGTAAAACTTATTCAGAATTGCAGAAAGTTATACTCCCAGTTCTGCGATAATATGGCCCAAGTTTTAGATATGTTGCAGACATTGATTTTATACTTGTTCAGAAGTAAATGCATGATACAAGTTTCAATGCATTTTGCTGCGCATGTCTTTGTACCGATGATTACGTTTTGAAGACATGATTTACGTTTCCCCACTAAGCTTTTGCCTTCAGCCTATTCGTCTTCTGGTTTCATTTATGGGGTCTACATAGGCACCATTTCTCCGTATATTCGTCTTCTGGTTTCATTTGTAGTGTCTACATAGGCACCATTTCTACGTATATTCGTCTTCTGGTTTCATTTGTAGTGTCTACATAGGCACCATTTCTCCGTATATCGCTCTCGTACTAAATAAAATGTTTCCATTGTGATTCCAGTTTGTTAGGCGTTCCTGCCTTCGTTACATTTGTTGCTCACGCCAATACACAAGACGTCACGTGAGCCTTGTATGTGTGATACAAATCAAGCATACTATCTCGTTAAGCATCAGTCAAATCTTTAATGAGTATTAGAGAGGGCAAAACGAGTGATCTAAGCAAACTGGAACGTAATATTGTAGTACTAGTTAAAAGTACGCAGCCTATGCACAATATAAACGCTTACAGCGTAGTACAAATGTGCTTATGTACTGGCGTAGAAAAGTGTGCAGAATCGTTGATCTTTCTCTGTAAATGGGGATGCTTTTTAAGCGTGTAGATAGGCATCAAAAGCTTTCGATTGATACACATGAGTGCAATTTATGTGTATCTACTTATGTGAGGAAGCCTCCCAGTGGAGTGCTAATACTCTGAGATTCTATTTACTGTTTTTATGCCAGTAAATAAGCGGATTTTTAGTACGCTATAAGCGTTTTGATTATGCATAGCACTGTAGTTGACTCCAGAAGGGCGTGTTTGTGAATTTCAGAAATGTCTTCTCTCCTGAGCTTTGCATACAAAACTGATGAAAGAGTACACCTCTAGTGGTGAGCCATGCAGAAAACTTCCGGCAATAGAACACCTGTTTTAGAATATGGCCTCTTTAACAGAATCCGCATGGGGAAGTTCTTCTGAATGCTACTTATAACCCTGCACAGGGTTAGCACGTTCATTTCTTTACGTTTGAGATCATAGCTTTGCTGGCGCCATTATGGGGTATAAACACTATTGCAATAACTTCCCGTTGTAAATTGCCACGTGTTTTTAATTTTGAAATGAGTTATATCCTGAGCTGTGAATTTCCTCTTTTAGGGAAGGGCGCGGCGCTACTGAGGATATAACGAGAAATCGTCAGTGTAAGACATAACTAAAAGTGTTATTTTACAAAGGAAAGAAACATATTTCAATGAAACAAATCAAAACACAAGTGAAGAATATCTGAAATAATAATAACCATTTTAATTTCTTTCATCCAGTTATTCAATTTATATTTATAAATTAAAATTATATTTATAAATTCAATAAAATGCGTGGAAAAGGTAATCTAATCGACGGAAAACGCTATTGGCTAACACTTTTACCTTCACGAAAGTGTGACGCCACTGTCTCATAACAGAGAACAAGTTGAGAGATTCAGTGCAATTGTATATTAAAATGATGCAAACAAAGAAAGAACATTCTTTAACTTTTCGAAAGTTTATTTTTATCGTATTCTGTAGCACGCACCGATATATATATTTTTTTTTTTTGGCGTTTCATTGTAAAACTATTTGTATAGCGTAGTGGTACATGGAAAGGCACGATAAGAAATGAAAACAAACAGTCGATACGAATACGTAACACTTCATCCATGACTGTGCAACATCTCTGACAGAAGATGTTGCCCAGTCAAGCACGGATTAGGCGGTTGAAAGAAAACTGGAAACTCGATCGCTGGCTGTTGTAGAACATTTTCGACATGGTCGGATTCACGGTGTGTTTGTTCTCAAATGACCGACGACACACCAACCATTAATTGTCCAGTGATTTACAGGATTGAGGTCGGTCTGCTCTCTTGCACGAGTATTGCAAATCTCCTTAGATCATCTGATTCTGCAATTGTTTTCCTCTAAAAGGAACTCCGATTTCTGAAGTCCTTTACGTGAGCAGTATTCACGGTAAACCCCTGTAAATATTGTGCGTGGAAAACCTAAGAAGACGACCATTTGGTAGATTCCCTAATTGACACTCCTGTGGCAAGCTGTCATGCCACGTTAATGGTAGTTGCGAAAACTCGTTTTGGACGTTCCGATGTTCTCTTAAATGCCAAAAAATTGTTGATGAATTAGTCTGCCTATCTGATTTTGCACACCAAACTCAGGCGTAGTTTTGTGTGTTGGAGTCGACTATTCATTTTAAAAGAGAAGCTTTACCTAATAAACAGATATCGTGTCATGTAAATATTTACGTGTGAGTATTCTGGGTGACAAAAATGATTAATTACCTGAAAATGTTTTTGCACTTGGTAGCATACCAGCGAAATAGCATTGGAGATGATATTTGCACATTTTCAAAATTTCGGATGACTTTGGGTAAGTAGACATGTAAAAAAAAACTATTTTTGGCTATAGCTCCACATACATGCGAATTAATCTATTCACTGTGAGTACATTTCTGCTGTGACGGAATTAATAGTATGTCTTTGGTGAAAGAAACGGAAACTTTTATTTCGAAAGACACATCCTTTATTTAAAATTTCAAACTACGTTTTTTGTGTTCATGTTGTACAACCACGTACAATACTTTTCATACATTCCCCCCATCCTTATGTTAAAACATTTTATGCATATCCAAATTAAAAACTTTCCCCGAGTAAAAGCCCCGAGATTGTGATCTGTCCGGGATTATGCATCCACGGTAATTTATGAATGGAAGCGTAACTCCGATTAAAAAACTGGTGGAAAATATACAGCGTGTTTATAAATGGTGGGAACACTGAATTTATGCCACATGGAGTAAGACAGATGGAAGTGACTTATCTATACCATGTAAAAGAGAAAACATGAAAGTTTCTCCGTTGTTACTGCGAAGGAGTATATTTCCATCATTCACCGCCAAGTACCGTTGCCTGTCGTACTCCTACCACGCGCATAGCCTCATTGAAAGACGGCGGCTTCCGGTCCCAAGGATGCATTTTTTGTGCTGCTGTATGATAGGAAAAATTTTGCGACTGACATTTAAAGAAAGTTTAGAAATGGGTACAGTACGGTAAAAGACCATCAGCCAGGAAGGCTATTTTCAAGTGGCATAAGCAAATTGTAAGCACGTGTTTGTTGTGTTCGGGAAAGAGCAGTTTCATGACTAGTGTTATTGTTGATAATGTAGAACGAGTGAGAGAGGCATTCAGAGGGAGCCTCAATAAATCAGTGCGGCGTGCATCACGTGAAGGACAAATGTCAGCCACGACAGTGTGAAAGGTTCTTCGTAAAAGACTTTCTATGAAACCGTATAAATTGCAGTTTGTGCTCATGTTAAACGAAGACAACAAAAAGAAGCGTTTACGCTTTTGTTGTTAACTGCAAGGACTGACAGAAGAACATGACGAGTTCTTCAGTCGCGTAGTGTTCAGCAATTAGGTCACATTTCACACCAACAGGAAGGTCAGCCGACATAATTGTCGAATCTGCGGTCCCCAGAAACCTGCTCAGATAATTGGACGCGAGCGTGATTCGCCAAAGGCGAATGTTTTCCGCGCCTTGTGACGGTGAAAACTGTACGGAACTTTCTTCTTTGTCATAATTGTAACTGGGCATTCTTCTTCGATCCGCTGCAGCAATGATAAATGCCTCACGTGTATGAAGATAGTGATGACTCTATTTCCCAGAATGACGTAGTCCTTCACACTGACATAATGGCGTTCAGGCTTTCCTTAGCACCAAGTTACACAAGCGCTGGAGCGGATGTGCTGGGGAATGGGACGAATGCTTCTTTTCTTCTGTGCCTGAAATGGCCGCTCCGGACTAAACTCCGTGTAAATTTTTCGTGTGAGGAACCTAAAGAATTGTGTTTGTATACCACCATTGCTGCGTGACGTCGAGGAAATATAGCAGACAATTGACCACGGTCATACAGGATATGCTAGACAGGTTATAGCAAGAGTTCTAGTACTGTGTCAACACTTTCCGTGTCATACCTGGTTCCCACATCAAATCGTCGTGAAGTGATGTGATGTAAAAGACACTTGGACATTTTTCCTTCACAAGATATGTATATGACACTGCTTCCTGCCCTAGTCCTTGTTGAAAATCTTGCTGGAAGTGTCCCACCATTTATTAGCACCTTGTACTTTAAGAACGAGTGTAAGCTGTCTAATCAATGATACGTGTAATCTATATTTTGCTTCCGGAATGCGTCAACTATTGATTAAACTTTAAATTCACTCTGTAATTCTTTTTTGCCGCGTGATAATTATTATGTTTACGAATATCAAGATCTTAAGCATAATTAAGTAGGAATTTATTCCAATTTCCCTGTATATACATACATGTTTTAAAAATATTATACCTGTCACATAAAATTAAGCATGATGACACCTGAAGTTAAATTATAACTTCTATGCGCGATGTTAGTCTTACTTTTTAAACTTTATTTTAATATTGAGAAAAAAATACAATAATTTTTCGAGCTGGTGTTAAGTACACGTATTCTATGGTAGTTGCGTCATATTCTTAACCATCCTGAAATTAGAGTAGCAATAATTTCGCTCGAAGTCTCCTTCTCCCCAAACATATTTCTTTGAAAATTATTACTCTGGTTGCAGCTATGCAAAATAAAGTACTGAAACAAAGATCTCCTCGGAAATTCCAAATTAATTATGATTTTGCTCAATTTTTGATTTCATCCAGTTCCAGAGCAGACTTTGTACTACCGAATCGTTTTTATGCAAAGTACAAAACAGTACAATCAGTATAATAAGTGCTTCGGTGGCTGGAAAAAAAACAGATGGAATAGAACGTATTTGCAAACGTTCGGTGCAAAATTAGTGAGGGTCCTAAAAATATTGTGTTTAACGCACAATACTTACGTTTAAAACACAACTGCAGACAAATTGGTATCAAAAATTTAAAATTATATCACTGATTTATTTATTAAATGGACTAAGTACTGGAATTTTTGACCCACGACACTACTTATCTTTACTTCCACTCGTTGTGATCTTGCCAACTGCCAACGAGACTTTCTAGATGCTGAACGTTTTTCGTTTTCTTTCTTGAAATGGCTGTTATAAGTACATATATTGTATTGCATTTCTTCTGAAGAAATAACACTTCATTCATTACGAATGCAAAATTTTAGCATATCTGCTATGTAATGAAGGGTACTCACCTAACAGAGCCGGAAAGATAAATATCGCAGCTTCACCTAATTCAAACACTTCCCTTTATCGTCCATCTTCCTTTGTACATACTTCGAGTAAGGAAGAAAGATGACGCGAGAAATCCTCATTGGCCTAGGTATGAGATCGGGTTTGTGGATTAAAGAAATAGTGGAGTATTTGATTATCAGGTGCAAGTATCCCTTCTTTGGAGGACGAAAGATTATCGTCTGTTGATTCTTCGTTACCCAAAATCTGAGGTTACATGCTTTTGAATAATACGGATACCGTTGGCAGAGCCCCAAGTTTCTTGCTTTCCGCTCTCGTAGATGACGGCAGTCCAGGATGAATAAGATCGACGTATCCATTGAGCCGAGAATATAAATACGTGCCCAATAAACCCATTTACTCCGATCCAACGAAAAGTCACACAATCCAACTAAAATCGTAATTGGCTAACGCTATGTCTCCTAAATCCAAGGAAGTTCAGAAAGTCAGTGCCACTTCTTATTAGACACCATCCAAACAAACGAAGAACATTACTTCACTTTAGAAAAATCTGTTATTATGGTTAAAATTCCGTATTGAGTCCAAACCAGTTCAAGCACTGTCTAAGAGCAACACTCCGTGGCGTTTACCAACGCGTTCGTTTAGATTTGAGATCGTGGTTTTTTCGATTTAAACCACGGATTGTTAATTTTCAGATGAGTTATTTGCTCAGCTGTCTCGTCCTTCCTGCGAGCGCGGTCAGGGGAGCGGGGTTACATGTGAGTATATAACGAAAAATCCGAGAATATAATTGCATTTTGCTTAAATGTATACTCACTCAATAGCATCATCGAATTCTATACGACGAGAAATACTTGTGCTGACGTGCTACCATTAATCATCCGTTTCGGAGCAACTTGGTGCCCGAATGAGGAGGGCGACCCATTTATTGTTCTACTCAAAAGCATCTGCGCGTTTTCTGCTTTTCGTTGTGTAATTATTTTTATTACGTGCTGACACATAGAGCATAACGGTGAGAAAGTAATCAAGCCAGAAGACCTGTTAAAAATAAGAAGTACAGCCGCTATGATAGTAATTGGCGCCTGAAATCTGTAATGGCATTTCTTTTCTTACCGCGAAACTGCTCTTAGGTTTGAGGAATTTGCCCTGTGCGGTACCGCTATGCAGAAACATTTTCGCGGTATTGCTGTCTTTGACAGCGTACGTGTGCTGCAAGAGTAGCCGGTGATATAACACCTCTGCGAAGCCGAAATTCGTCTCTTCATCAATTTTTTAGATGATTTTTTTGCCGGATGGGTGATGTTTCGCACTCGGCCGAAATTCTAAGGCATAAAACATTTAAAATGTATCCAATTGGGGGATATAATTTAAAGCTTTATGCACGGGGGACAGAGCTTTGGACATGAGAATGACAGCAGTTTAGAAAAACATCACGTACTGCAGATAAACCTAAAACGGCTTCGGGATCGCAAGACACCAGGTAGCGGTAAATGGCGACACAAAAGCACGATGTACTCTAAAATACACTCATTGTTTCTTTTTCCAACACACGAAATACGATACTAAAAGTCCTGTCAGGAAGCAAAATTGAAAAAAAAATCGGGAAAAGACTAAAAAGTATAATTGTGCATGTTACCTGAAGGAGCGTCGTCTGATATCGTCTGTAAATAACTCAAGTACATTCCATAAATGTAAATCATTACAATCAGATGATGAATAAATTTACAGTTTCCGAAGTATTTTATGCTGCTTTACCGAAAAATTTTAAATTTGTGACTTGAAATCTCTTTGACGAATATACAGTATGACACTTTCAATACTTGATCTACGCAGGTAAATGTTAAAGCTCATGTAGAGAATGTAGAAAATTTCTCACTTTTGAAAGGGCTTTTAATTTCAAATAATTTAAACTATTCGTGAAATAAACGCCAAAAATTAAGTACATTCATGTAAAAAGCTGAATAAAGCATATGTCTGAAATTTAAATATTGTATTTACATATGGACAACTCTGTTTTATGCTGCTTGTTTTTTATTATAAATTGATTAATATTAGATTTGAACTCGGATGAGCAGTGTCAGTTATTTAATGCTCCAAGTGCGACTGATTATTTTGGGTTGTATGTTTTTATCTTGATGATGAATTAATCAAGGGGCTAAAAATAAAGCATACTCTAAGTATATGAAAATGTTTGTTCTACTCACAACGACAGAGATCGAATATGGACCAAATGTTACTATGTAATTAATGGAAATAAAGTTAAATTAATATTTCTCTGAAACAAACGTCTATCAGCTGAAATTATATTGGATACAATAAACTTTGCCTTTCATAAACTTTGTAACAACAGGAGAAATCATTTACAATACACTTTACTTGAGGTTAAACATTGCAAAAATTAAATATTAATAATAAAAACTTTTCCTTTAGTAACTCATATACTTCGTAGTTAATATGTAACTGCTGTTCTTTACCGGTTGTGTTGAAGTTAGAGCAGCGAACTGAATGCAGTCATGTGACCATTATCTCATCCCGTTTGTCGGAAATCTTGTTGGTGGCAGTGAATAGGTGGTGGCTTCCGTTGCCTCGGATTTGATGGTCCTATGTAACAGGTATTTATATTGTCAGCTCCCTAGTTAATATGTCCTCAACTGTATCATGTATCGGCTTGGGGAGAAGGAGCATAGCTCAGGATATAACTTACCTCGAAATTAGGAATCTGTGGTTTAATTCGCAACGCGTCGGCAAAACTCGCGGAGAGATAAACTTAAGACTTGAAAAGTGCTGTTCATTCACCCCCACAACAGGTACCATGATACTGTAAGGAAGCACGAACTCTTCCAATATATTTTCTAGTGATAGAAACATGTTTTGTGCAGTTAAACCACAGATTCATAATTTTGAAGATACAACGAGGGATACACATTTTCAGTGATTTAAACACTTTTCGTGCAGTTAAACCACGGATTCATAATTTTGAAGATACAACGAGGGATACATATTTTCAGTGATTGAAACACTTTTCGTGCAGTTAAACCACGGATTCATAATTTTGAAGATACAAGGGAGACACAATACAAGTAGTTGCTTAATAGTATCATCCAATCCAACAAAACATTATTGCTACATAAAACCACCAATCCGATCCAATGGAAAGCCACCCAACACACAGAGAGCAACCAAAATTTCTGAATGCTGGGATAAACGGTACCGAAATAAGTGTCTCGTAACTCACTTTTCTCTTTGGGGAGCGTTGTTACTTTGAGATGCTTGTGAGAATTTGGGCTTCTCTCTCTTTTAAGGTCAACGTATGACAGCCAATATTTTGCATGAATGTCTTTTTATCGCAGTTCTTAGTAGAAGATTACAAATTTCCTGCTTCTGGTAGTTTTTTTCTAGTCTGTTAGGAACGAGTGCAGTGTAAGGCAAAAGTTTCAAAACCTTCGGCATTTTTAAGTGTCTGCTTTTTGACGTATACTTCTAACTTAAATTTCCTTTTTGAATACCTGCTCTTATCTAAATTGTATTACTCCTCTCTTACGTTGCCTTCTAAACAACAGATTAAATACTTCAAATTTCCTTGTATTTTTTGGCAGCTATTGAGAGTAAATCCAAGCTAAACGTAAAGAAACACATATAGTAAAATGTTTTGGTTGGAATGTAAAACCATATCAAATTGGCTTACATATTATCATGAGATTACAAGAATCACCGGTTAGACGCAAGGGGAATAAGTAAAGTTACGTGTTGCGGATGATGTAGCGAAGGTGCGCTTTGATTTCCGACGAGAAAATAAAAATTAAATTAAATATCCCGTACAGTGAGTCGATTTCATTCAGTTGATCTCTGGCGGTGTATTATTTAAGTGCTAATGTTAAAGTGACAGTTACGAAAAAAAACCTTGCAAAACTGAACCTTAAAATAATGTAGCGTGTTTTTAAATACATTAAGAGAGAAATCTAAAAAGATAGATCCATAGACTGCAATAATATGGCTCACACTTTTATTACCCTACAGATGTTGAATTTATAGGTGTCTGCACTTATCCCTGTCGAAACGTATCATCAAAGTTTTAAGGTTTTTGTTGCTGATGTCATTTTTCCAAAAGAGTAGAAAACTAAGTTTGAAAGGGATTACAAATCTTGAAGATGCGGATCCGTTTTTGGGTGTAAATAGGACATGGATGGTAAATCAGATAATATCCTAAAACTAGAAAATGTGGTCGCCCTGGAGCGGGAGTCGAATCCGCGTCTCCCGAATAACGGCAGAAAATATTACTGAGAAAGGGACTCACGCCTTCAAGATTTATATTGTATGGTATAATCCCGTATTCCACTCATGATTGAAAGATATTGTTTGCGTTTTTATTCTAAGCATTTGCCCTCAGCCTTCTGGTCTGCGAATGCCACTCACAGTATTAGTATAGGCATTACATATTTGCGCATAATGTCGAATTACATAAAATGGTATTAATTCAATAAAATTGATACGTTGCAGGCTTTTTGTGACCTGCTTTTGTCACCATTGTTCATCACTCCTACATACAAAACGACAGGCGAGCCCTGTGTGTGATACAAATTATGCAGACCAGCTTGTCAAGCATAAGTTAACGTCCTACTGAGTATAGCAATGGCCAAATGAATAATCTGAGCAACTTCGAAAGTTGCGAAATAGTTGCTACCATAAGTATCGGTTCGAGTATCTCCGAAACGGCTGTCCTGGGATTTCTATGCTAAATCGTAGCAAGGGTTGATTCTAATAGGGTAACACGCAGAAAACGTAGAGCAGTTGGTGATCCTGTAAAGGGAAATAGACCATTCCACCTGATTATTTTCCCTGAAGATCCCCTCTAAAATACTAGTATTTCTCAGTGATTAGGATGAAAAAGGTTTCATAATACACATAATGCTCTAGATCTGCGTGGATTCAAATATTGAACGAAAACATACTGAATTATGAATATGCGAAGATATTTTAATTTTAACCAGGTACGTTGTGATACTTTCTACAAAAAAGAAAAACACATTTTAAACGATATGCATTTCGGGAAAATGACCTAACGCAGAACTTAAGATTACGGTACACTGTGGTTAATTAGGTCATCAGTTGATCGGGGCAGACATACTGTATTTTCAGGCAATTATTGACGGAAATCCCAAATTAGATTTTTGGGTTAAAGCGTCGCATAATTTGAGCTGGTATTTAATTGACCTAAGGTATACAAATTTTGTTATTTCCCAATAAAACGTTATTTATTGTACATTAATTTCCGTATAGTTAAGAATATGACGTGAGACCCATGGAATTCTTCCATTCATAACTAGGTCGAAAGTTAATGTGAATTTGCTGACATGATTCACATACAATATGAAAATGATTATTAACAGTGCTCAAGCCAGATAATAGTTATCCTGAGCAGACAATATGTTGAATATTATATGAAAGTTACTTTTAAATATCATGTGAATGTATTGGGTTTTCTCAATACATTTCTTCTTGATTGTGATTACAGCTCTAACTTCCGAATTGTAAATGCAAAAAAAAAAGGGTTCAGGTATTTACGGCTTTGCATCAACATATATACAGGGTGCATCAAATAAAAATAAACACACACACACACACACACACACTTGAATCACGTGGCAGCACCGATGATTTAGCACGCACTTTGACACATTGAGCAGAAGGTGCTCAGGTGATTTAACGTCTCCCTCGTTAACACAATTAAAGGTGCACACTGCAGAGCATTCTTGTGATTATTATGATGATACACAGCTGATTAAAAGCAAACTCGTAAAGATTTTAACAGCGGCGCTGAGAGCCAACTTTGTTTCTCCTGCTGTGGAACGAAGCCGATAACGAGCCCCTTAAAGTGATGGACTCCCGCTTTCGACAGGTTCTCGATTCTCTTCCGTCCGATCTGCGCTTTTAACTTTACATCCGGGTTTGACCTTCACCAGCGTTCTCCGTACATCAGTTTCCCTTTTCTACTGGGTGAGGGTCCCCAATTTTATTTGGGCGACGCCCGCTGTAGAGGGATTCTTTTTGTGTCTCTGCTCGCACTTTGTTTAACGTTCCAACGCAGTGCAGTAAGAATCTTGCCGTTAAAATGGCATCTCCATGCCAGGGTATGCAATTCTAAGCATATACAACTCAGGTTTGGGCCTCCTATTTCCACTGACCATTTTAGTTGCCAACTCCCCGACCCTGAGAGGTTTTCTCGGCCGAGCTAACCCCGATGCATTTTGTCTTTAGTCGTTTATCAGCAACTGCCTTCCAAACCGACGCTCCAACTCGCACCACCCGTCTTTTTCGGATATTTCCTACTCTTAATTGCTCAATGTCCTCCGCACACGCCTGAGTATTGCTTATGCTGACAGAAATTATGTGTCTTCTGCCTGTTCGCTCGTCACCCAAAACGCCATGCAGCCGCAGCCATAAGTGCGAGATTTAGAACTTCTTCAACATCCCGTTTGCCTGCTATAAATATGCAGAAACATCGACAACGGCGTTTAAGCTTTAAGTGAAAAAATAAAGAGAAAAACCACTTAGATTATCGCGGCTCGCATCCGCATTAGAAAGCAAATTTCCCATTGTTCGTGTTTCACTCTCTCGAAAACCCCTCGAGATAGGAATTTTTATGTTGCACTCGAGTCCTCTGTGTGGGATGTTGAGGGCCAATTTGAGGAGATCTGACTTATTTCCTACATTCGAAAGCATTGGAAAGGCTTCCTAATTAGCCCGCAATTTTATTAATCAATTGAGTAGAGCCTATGAATAGCCTAAAGAAAAACAACGTATATGAGAAATAAAAAAGAAAGAAAGTGTAAACTGCAAAATAACACTTGAGCCTGTCGAACTGTGTCTCCCAGCTGCCTCATAGAGTTAGCGGCAGGATGAAAAAATTAGTCCAAATGGACAGAAAATTAAACGGGAGAGTTTTCGTCAGGTTTTAGGTTGGGGGTGTCCACTGTAACAGATTGTTTTATTCGAAATAAGCGCCTTCAGCAACTACGCACCTCTACCAGCGAGTGACAAGTGCTTCAATGCCAGTCCGGAAGAAATCTGGCTCACTGGATGCAAAAAGGTTGCGGAATGCAATTTCGCTTTCCTCTCGGTTTCTGAAGGTCCTGTCCTTGAAGTAATTTAATGAACAGCTGCAAATCGCTTGATGCCAAGTCAGGCGATTAGGCAGAATGTGGGAGGGTTTCAATCGTCGTTTCGTATAATTCCTGTTTTGTCATTTGTGGCACGTCTGGTCTCTCGTTTTCATGGAGGAGATTAGGACCCTTCCTGTTTCCCAGTGGTGGCTGTTGGGAATTCAACTTCTTGGACATTCGGTCAATTTCTTCATAGCATGTGACTGAGGTAATGCTTTCGCCAGCATTCAAGAACCTGTAGTGTATGACACTGTGAACAGTTCATCAAACTGCCAACAAAATTTTTTCCGACGCCAACCTTGGCTTAGTGTGTTGTTTCTGTGGTTCGCCATGGTGCAGCCACTATCCAGTTCGCTTATGGTTGTTGTATAGCATCCAGTTTTCATCACAGGTTACAATGCGATTAAGTAGGGGATACTGTTCATTGCGAAATAAAAAGTGACTTCACATCTCAAACCGTTGTTGTTTTAGTCAGTTCGTCCGGAACCCCTTCAGTTTCAGTCAGTTCGTCCGGAACCCCTTCAGTTTAAGTCAGTTCGTCTGGAACCCAGGTTCCTGACCTTACCAATTTAATGGTGGAGATGTTCGGAAACGGTTCACACCGACACATTGTACTGTTTATCCAGTTCCCTGAATGTGACGCGAGGATCTGACCCCAAATTTGCCTTCAGAGCGTCCTTATCAGTGACCGAATGTCGTCCTTGGCCCTCTTCAAATTTTATATTCTTGTCACCGGAACGAAACGTTCGCACGTCGCTTCGTCGCCCCATATATCGACCACACTACGATAGGTTTGTGCAGCATCACAACCCAATTTGAACTCATGAAACAGAATCACCTGCAACTCAAAACATGTTGTACAGACAACTGTCCCACGAGTTGAAACGACTGTCTCAACCCATTATGTCGTGTATGTGGTGTCTGAGTTGCCCTTCGGTTTGTAGGAATGGTGCTATGAGTGTTGATCTGCAAGCTTTGTGGGCGAGTTAAATATGCAACTCAGAAAATCTGGAATTATTTTCCGAACGACCTGATATATGTCCATGTATGTTAAAAAGAAAAGCTTTGAATTAATTCGATATCAACCAGGTCCCAGAGGAGGAGAGACAGAGGTCCAATTCTCGTGTTTAAGACAGCGCCGCAATGGTCGGACATGAAATTACCATAGCGTCTGTCACGTGATACGGTATCAGTGGCTATATAAGTAGCAGCGGAAAGAGTTGTAAGCTCTACCCCCGTAATAAATAAGGGCGTCTTCCCCCCCCTTTCTACCTCACTTCCGTGTGATTTTCCTATCGGGTACAGTAGTCTAAAAATCCTAGCTCCTTATTTCTAAGGCTTGGGTCAGACACTGCCTTCCTAAAATCCTCTACATACGATCAGACCTTTTTTTTTTTTTTTTTTTTGAGGTTTAACGACCACCATGAGCAACTCAATGGGCTATAAGCAGTTGCCCGTCCCTAATTTAGGGTCACTGGTTCCAAGGAAGGGAGAGAGCCAGTGCCGTAAGACAAACACAACATCCATGCCTCACCGGGATTCGAACCCGGACCCCTTACGGGCGAGTGATCAGAGGCCAGTGCCTTAGACCACTGCGCCACCGGGGCTGCACGATCAGACCTGACGTGACGTGCAAACCCTTGAAAAATAAAAATAAAAAAGAACAGACAGGCGGTTACGGTTCGACTTTTTAGTTTCACGTCCATCCACTGGAGCACTGTTCTATTGAGAACTTCGGCGCCAAATTGTTGCCGCGTGTCTCTATGGAACATTAATCTCTGAGTCTTTTGCTCTGTTAACCAGGTTTTACCTTTGTGAATATCTTTTGTAATGGATAAGATTACTGCAGTTCTACAATATGTATAGTTATATACGAAATTACAGAAAATACCGATTACATAACCTTAACGGGTTTATTTTGTTGTTAATCTTATATATGCTCTTGCAAAAGTTTCCTTTAAGTTTCAGAAAAAAATTACTGTTGGTATGATGTGCTCTGGTTCCGCGCTAAGGCATTAGTTTTCCTCACGTGTTCCATGAAGATGGAAGTGATTGAGTCTGTTATACATATTAAGGTTATATATTCCAATAAAAGCTAACCCTTAGTTTTACCGATAGGTGCATGGAGGAGGGAGACGATGATGCAAAGCATCCTGTTTAATGAAATAGATGATGATATTTACCTCATAGATTTAAAAGAATACTATTCTTTTTAAATGTTTGAATGTAAATAAGAATAAATGTGTAGTATATCGTGTTAAATAAATTGGCTGAATATTTCGAGAGGTATCAAAATCAAAAGAATATACATGTTTTAAAATACATTACTTGATGTGAAATGGTGAGAAATTTTCAGTTTACAAGGCATTTCAAAGGTTTTTACCGTATAATTAACCAGCGAGTGCGAGGTTACTACCAGCACCGTCCCGTTGTCGGAACGACGATCTTCGGGTCGTGCTGTGGCGGCGGCATTTTATGGGCGGAAAACAAAGAGACAGACCAAGCTTTTGCATTTTACAACAATCTGCTTTACTACGTAAAAAAGTTCTAAATTTACTATTATTGACTATACAAAAGGCGTTATAACTCAGGTTTCAAGTGGATTTCAACGATAAAAATAAATAAATAAATAAATTTAGATCTTCGTTTCGGCAGATCCACAAAATTACAAAATGGCCGCCGTAGCACGACTCGAAGTCCATTGCTTCGCCGGAGCCAGCGACAACGTCCCTACGGCACTTGGAGGTGAACTCACCGCAGAGTGTGTTTACATTCCCTTACTTGCTGGTAAATTTTACAGTAAAATCTTAAAAATGCATTGTAAAGCGGTAAACTCTTCATCATTTCAAATCAAATGGTATATTTTAAAATATGTATATAACTTTTTCTCGAAATGTTTAGCTAAATAATTTAAGACGTTAAACTACACATTTACCCAAATAAGTACTCATAATAATCTCAGTGGAAAGCTAAGAGGGTTGATATTTGATTAAATATAAAAGAAAACGTCCCAAACAACAAGTGAAACAGACAGGTGAATAAAGAAATTGGTATTTCAAGAAAGTACAAGTGAATAGTGGTTCTCAACGTATTCAATACTAAGTGTAGAACGGTGGAAATGAAGATGCTATAACACTCGCCTTGTATAATAAAATGATATTAAGAGTTAAATTTGAATTCATGTTATTGCATTAAATAGAGTAAGGTACAAGGCTAACAGATGTGGGTGCAAATAAATAACCAAGCTCATATAGACGTTGTAGAGGAGATTAACGACCGTAACGCGTCCGGCTGTTTTCTACCCAGAAGCAAAGCATATAAGCGCTATACACTAAGCAAAATGTTAACCGGAGGTCGCGGATGGCGTAGTGGTCACCGTTCGTGACTACCACGGAAGAACCTCAGGTTCAATCCTAGCCCGGTACGAGCGTTCGAATCACTAAATATCCGCCGTGCGTCGGATGAGCAGGTCAAGCCGTCGGACCTCGGGCACTCCCCCGGTAATAAATAAGAGCGTCTGCCTCCCCTTTCTACCTCTCTTCCGTGTCATTTTGCTATCGAGCACACTAGTTCAAATCTCTTCGCTTCCTATTTCGAAGGGTTGTTTAAGACCTGGGGTCAGACACTCCCTTCCTAAAATCTTCTATATACGATCTGATCTGATCTGAAGATGTTTACCGTGTTTTGTGGACACAAGTTTACTAACCTGATGGACTTAATTTATGTTCTTCCAAGAGTAAATCGTGTTTATATAGACATGGCCAAATAGTGATCCATTTTTTGTTTTTACAGCGCACGTCAAAACAAATCTCTAATTTCTTGATTTGTAAATAAAAATATTTTGGGTCAGGATCTAATTTTTCGAACATTGGTATATCTCCTTCGTCTTTCACATCTTGTAGATTTATAGTGTTGCAGAAAATTGTTTTTTTTTAAAGTTTTATAATATATTTCTTTTAAAGTATCGTTGGAACCCTAAGCGTTTATTTCCTTTCGTATTCTCCTGGTCATTAACATTGGTTCGCCATGAAATTCTTTATCTAAGTTTACGAAAGAACTATGTCTGTATCTTGCTTTCCCCGACAATACTAATTCCTGGATTAGCAATTATTTCGTTTCTTAGGTAAACGCAACATTCTTTTCTCTTTATGTTGCTTTTAAGTTCAGATATTTTAACATATCCCTTCTGTTTTTCTTTACAAAAGCCGCCTTTGATATTGAGATATTCTTTTTCGTTCTGAAATATCCCGATTTGCTTAATGTGTCTTGTTTTTTGACATAATTTGCCATTTTGAACGGAGTCATTTTTCTCCTTATAGTCGTGAATCTCCCAGAAGGTGCCATTTTTTTACGTTTAAAATCAAAATCTAATTTCATGTTGATAATTGGATGAACAGAGATTTGTTTCTGGTTTAGGAATTTAACTTTTTTATTGTAACTGGTTCGGAAGCACTAAAATATAGTTAATCACTGACGACTCAGTCTGTGGCCCAACTCAGATGAGCTCGATGTTTTGAATTGAAACAGTGGCTGTAAATGCATACGGTGAAAAACTTAAGCCGGCTCATTACGATGCTATCTCTTTCTCGTTATTTACCACTGACTATGAGGTCTCCACACTGTTGACACCACTTCAAGATTTTTAACTCTACTTCGCTTTTAAAACAATGTACAGTTGATCTTTATAGTGGAGTTTTTTCCAAAACGAGGTTTAGTTTTATTATAAATTATTACTTCGTAAATTTGCACAAGCTTCAGTTCTATTATTGCATACCATATGCGTACTAAAAGATATGTCTAATAAAAACAAAACTGTCAAATTACTATTTTTATTCAAAATTTGCTAACAGTCAAACGAGATACATGATTAGTTGTTCTGTTAATGCTGTAACGTTAAAGCGCCAGGAACAATCTAATCTGTTCGTGACTGTGTTAGATAATGCACTTATTTTTTGCAGTCAATTAGTGGTACTGTACTGATTGTCGAAACACTTTCAAGTGAAGCGTGTATTCTTCCGCAACAGCTCCTGATGAGTGTGTTTACGTTTAAGATAACGCCTTTCCTAGTCCACTACAAGATATGAATCAATTCAGACTGAAATGCGGAAAAGCAGTGTGTTGTTAAGAATGTGAATCAATCAATTAATGAAATAATGCAATGAAACGCAAATAAAATATGTGTATAATGGAAAGAGGTATATCTCTAAAGTCGACATTTTCTTCTTGGGTGTGAAATTAACTCCTTCTGTGACGCAGGTACTCCACTGGCTGATTGAAGGAGTGACATTTCGCCACGGCGACTAGAGGACAAAACTATGAGTGACAGATATTATTTATAGCTGTGCCACTCTAAGTACGTGGGGATGGGAGACACCTGATAATAAACTGACAAAACGTCAGAAATTTATCACGCAGTGAGACACAGAATGCAAAACAGAAAAGGATTTATCTCAAATATTTATAAATATTTACGTAGTTAGGAATGTTGGTGAAACTGTGTAGTAAAGAACGCAACTGGCTTTTCAAAATTGTGACAGCACTGTCTCCTTCTAAACTCAAGCAGCGTAGGAAAGTTGGTTCCACTGCGCCTAAATACCGACCAAAACAACAAAGGACATTGATTGTAAGAATACCTCATATTTTGTGCAAACCTATGTACTCACCTTTTGCATTGCATTGTAGAAGTACTTACTACGCGCAGTGCACCCTCATATCGTCCGCCAGCTAATTATATTCTCCTCTGTGTTGCCCTAACCCGGTAGGGGTTTGGGCTACAAAGCTGTGGATAAACATCATCTGAAATCTAATAATGCAGTATTATAATCGGATAAACCACGATCTCAAGCCTAAAGAAAGTCGTTGGTAAACGCGCCGGAGGGATACACTTTGAAAGTGCTTGAACTCTTTGGGGTGACAATACTAGTTTAAACTGAAACTTTCTTCAGTAAAAAACGGGAAATTTACAAGTACTTTATTTCCAGAAACCAGATGGCGTTACTGAATTGATTCAGGCTTACTGCTCGCCATATTATGTTTAAGCAAACTTTAATATTACATCGCTTTTCTCAAGTTTTCTGATGATATGTAAACTGTGAACAACGAACTGAAAAGCAATTCAGTGAGGCAAACTAATTACAGAAATCAATGATCTTGCCTTAAAAATGCCTAATTATGCAAAATTTCTGGGATAATGGTACTTTAGGAAACAACTATAATAGGATATGTTATCCAATTTTCAACAAGTTGCCTTTTTCATGTTTCAAGGTTTTGAAAAAATGGACTGTGAATACACCAAGAATATTTTCAACACGGGCGTGCAGATTTTCGTCTAATTCGCATAAGAGCGTACAAACTAAAAATGTAGATCGCTAGCTTTCACCGCCGAAGACGGGCGGCTTCATCAGGCTAATGTTTACAAAGTTGAGTAAAGAATCATACTGAGAAAATGTAAACAAAAACAAATAGAAAAACGCACGTATTAAGAACGTTATGAGCACGTGTTGTTAAACAAGAGATGACACGTGAGATGATCATGTTCGTGCAGGTATATCTTGGAGGGTACGCCAGACATCCGGTAGATCTGTGGAAAGATCAGAATTGGAAGCACTTTCGATTGTTAGTATTTCCACGGTGGCCCTAAAGGTGGTGGTTCTTGGGTCTATACATGGAGCTAATTTCTTGAGGACGTCCCATTGAGGAAGGTGCCGTGGTTCGCAACTTCCTTCGCAAGAGCGGTAGTGAGCTTTTGGTTCTTAATGTCACGCTTGTGCTCGTTAATTCTCAATCTGAAGGATCTTTTTGTCCTGCCAATATAATGTCTTATGGAGCGGTCTTAATTGAGCAGAGGGATGGAGTAGATTCTGCGTATGAGGGTATCACCGTTGAACATCTGTTCTGCTTTCCACAGATCTACCAACTGGCTGGCGTGCCCTCCTAGATATACCTCCACGAACACGATAATCTCACTTGCTATATCTTGTTTAACATCACGTGCTCAAAACGTACTTATTATGTGTGTTTTTTCTATTTGTTTTTGTTTAAATTTTCTCAGTATGATTCTGTACTCAACTTTGTAGACATTAGCCTGATGAAGCCGCCCGTCTTCGGCGGTGAAAGCTAACGATCTAGTTTTATAGTTTGTACTCTTTAAGGCACATTAAAAAGGAATCTGCACGCTCGTGTTGCCTTTTTCATGTTTGAAACAACTTTGAACCACTATAAGTGTTTGAATGGTAATGCGTATAGAAAATTTCAATGAAACTTTATATTATGGACAGATGGTCTAAATTCTGTTTACTTCACAGAAAGCCAACAGCCGGCAAGATTTCAACGACGAGGTGAGGAGAACCATCAGACCCAGTGACGAACAATATTGACTGAACGGAGGTCTGACATCAGAGTTCCAGCACCATAGCCCACTGGAAAGAGTAAGCCCTGAAACGAACGGTTGTCATTTGTCATGTGACCAAAATAGTTTTAGCTTTGTGTAATTTCTCCACGTTTTTACCGGAAGTGAATACAGTTATTATTCTTGTGATTAAAGTTTAATAAAAACCCTTATTGCATTATGTTTTCCAGTCAAAACTGCTTTATTATTGTGCCACTTTTGTGAAAAAATTCGATTGGGTGTAATATTAAATTTTGTGTATCGTATAGAATACTATATCTGTGGAACTTATAAATACAATTTGCTTGCAGTATTAAAAATAATGAATAAATACAAATACTAAACTGCAAAGAGGGGTCATGCTGGTTTTATTACCAGGGGGCCGGTATCCGACGCACTCCACTGATGTGCTTATTTGCTCTTGTATCGCCAATTGTTCATTTCGCCATTCACAGAAGAATTTCGCAATAAGACATCTGTTGACGATAGACAGCACCTCAAAAGCTGTGTGTCATATAATCATCTGACAAATATAAAATAAATTTTTCATTTTCCCCATTTTTCCGTTCTTGACAGTATTTCACGTTTCCAATCCTCTAGCACTAAGCCCAGCTAAGTAGCAAACGGAAGAAGCTCAGTCGTGACACAATGGCTCTTGGTGTTATAGAATGAAGTTTAAGTTTTTTGATAGCACTAAGTTTCAGTGTTGGAGTATAGCACAATTTAGCATGCACATGTGATTAGAGCTGTCAAGGCTGAGTGCTCTGTTTTACATTCAACGGTTTTGCTCCTATCTTCGTATGCACCGCTGCTTTGAATGCTGATGTTATTTTCCTCACCATGATCCTCCTTTGGGATGTAAGGTCAGGTGATGCGTAACATCACAGCCTCTCCTTGACAAATGTCAACCCTGCCTTCTCGTGGTACATTCTGTTCCCACTAAAGGAGATCTGACGACCGCCAATAGCGGTATAACTATACCATCGGGATTAGAGGAAATGCTATCCCACACTCACCAACCCGCTTGGCCAGCGTGGTGAGTTATGGCCAAATCCCTCCAAACTAACTCCACAACTTAAATCTTGGTCCTCAGTCTCCGGCAGCTGGAATGTACCTGGCCAAGGCAGCGGCCAGTGCGACATGAAGGCAGAGGGTGCTAAGTATCTCCGGAGGACCGGACAAGGCTGCCATCTGATGCTGACCTTGGCTACGTATAATGGACGCTCCCTATCTTCTGATTCAAGGCTTCTTGAGTTGGAAGAAGAACTACAAAGGATCAAGTGGGACATCGTCGGGCTAAGTGAGGTAAGGAGAAAAGGAGAAGATTTCACTGAACTGAAAAGTGGACATCTCTTCTACTATCGTGGGACTGATACTGGCAGAACTAGCAGTGTTGGATTTATAATAAACAAGAAACTGAAGGATAAAGTTGTGGAAGTTTAAAGTTCCTCTTACAGAGCTGCACGACTCGTTATCTAACTATCGAGAAGGTACCAGGCTCAGATTATTCAAACTTATGCACCCACCACAAGTCATCCTGAAGAAGAAATTGAAGAATTTTATAAGGATATTCGTGATCTAAATAATAAAGGTAAGCAGCACTTAAAGATAATTATGGGAGATTTCAATGCAAAAATAGGGCAACGGCATCAGAATGAAACGTCAGTAGGTAAATTCGGTCACGGCAACAGAAACCAGCGTGGAAATACTCTCGTTGAGTTTGCAAAGACAGAAGGGTTTTTCATCTTGAACACTTTTTCAAATAAAAGCCACACAGGAAATGGACATGGAGACATCCAAATGCGACGACAAAGGAAATTGATTGTATTATGAGTAACAAAAAATTCGTCATAGAAGACTGCAGTGTGCTAAACAAGTTCAACACAGGTAGTGACCATAGATTGGTGAGATGTAAGGTGCACCTCAACAATAAACTCGAACGTAGCAAGCTCATGAGATAAACAAAATGTATTGACATAACCAACCTTTAAAAACTCCATAATAACTTCAAGTTGGAACTGAAGAACAGATTCTCTGCTTTAGAAGGCCTAACATCGGAAGACGTGGATATTTCTGAAGTTAAAAAGGAAAGTAACCAAAGCTCTTATGGAAACAGCAACAAAATTATCTGGGTCTAAGAACAAGTTGCATGTGTACAAATTATCAGGAAAAACCATAATGTTGATGTAAAAAGAAGAGAGATGAGGACAACTAAAGAAGATGTGACTTCCAAAGTTGTATATATAGAGCTATGCAAGACAGTACGAAAAAGTATCACTGAAGACGTAAGGAAATTCAACTGTGAACTAGTAAGGAAAGCAATTGAAAACAACCAAAGCCTAAAGATAGCAAAGGGACATCTCAGTAAGGGAAGAAAACAGATTATGGCACTGAGAAAAGAAGATGGTTCTGTAACAAGAAATAGAGGCGAAATTTTGACAAGAGTGAAAGATTTCTACTCCAAATTATGCGAAAGGATGATAAATGATACATGTACTCCAGACATCATGAAAGGGATCATAAATGTACTCCAGACATCATGAAAGGGATGATACATGTACTCCAGACATCATGAAAGGTACCAGTACCAGAGTTCTTCCAGTCCTTCCAGCAGAAGTTGCACATGCAATCAAGAACATGAAGCGGGGAAAGCTCCAGGAGAAGATGGAATTACCGTAGACATCATACAAGAAGCAAGTGGAGAAATCAAAACAGTACTCGCCCAAATTTTCACTCGATGCCTTAATGAAGGGAAGATTCCTGAGGATTGGAACAACGCTACATTGATCCTGCTACATAAAAAAGGTGACATTGATGATCTCAGGAACTACAGACCTATCAACTTCCTATCAGTGGTTTATAAAATCTTCACTAAAGTTCTTTCACACCGCTTAAAAGTGACACTGGACATGGCTCAACCGAGAGAACAAGCTGGATTCAGGTGAGGCTACAGTACAATAGACATATCCACGTACAGAGAGAACTAATTGAAAGAGCGAGAGAATATGAACTTCCATTGTGCATGGCTTTTATCGATTATGAAAAAGCCTTTGATTCGGTGAAACCATCAGCAGTTACAATGGCCCTGAAATTCTGTGGTATTGAAGATGCATACATTAATATTTTTAAAAACATCTATGAAAATGCAAGTGCAAAGATTCGGCTGTTTGAAAATACAACACACATAAAAATTGGAAAAGGAGTGAGACAAGGTGACACCATATCTCCGAAGCTCTTTAATGCCACATTGGAAAATGTCTTTCAATCACTGAACTGGGAAAAAAAAGGGATAATGATTAATGGAGGTTACCTAACCCTCCTTCGTTTTGCTGATAGTCATAGTCATTTTTGCAACTACCCCATCAGAGCTGCAGAGTATGATCCAGGAACTTCCTGACAAGAGTAAAGAAGTGGGATTAAAAATGAACTTGTAGAAGACAAAAGTGATGTTCAATGCTTTTACAAGAAATGAAGATTTTTCGATTGATGGAGAAAAGCTGGAGATAACAGACACGTACGTTTATCTTGGACAGCAGATATCAAGTGAGGGTCACATTGATGAAGAAATTAATCGGTGTACAAAACTTGCCTGGAGAGCTTTTGGAAGAAACTGCATAATTTTCAAGAGCAATATGCCATTATGTCTTAAAAGAAAAGCGGTTAATCAATGCATCCTTCCAGGACTTACGTATGGTGCAGAGACGTGGACCTTAACTAAAGGAGACATACAAAGGCTGCAGACAACTTAAAAAGCATGATGAGGTGCATGCTTGGTGTAACCAGGAGAGATAAGAAGAGGAACTCGTGGATCCGAAAAATGACAAGAATGGAAGACATCATGATCAGAGTTAAATCCCTGAAATGGCAATGGGCTGGACATACTGCCAAAAGGACAGACCATCGAAGGACAACCGAAATTTTAGATTGGATTTCAAGTGACAGGAAAAGACCCAGAAGACCACATGGAAGATGGGTGGATGAAATTTGAAACTATGCGGGAGTGACATGGAGGAGACTGGCACACCACAGACCGTTGTGGAGGAAACTTGGGGAGACCTTCGTCCAGCAGTGGATTGTTAATGGTTGACAATGTTAATGATGATGATGATGATGATGATCCTCCTTTACTGCTTTAGATAGGAAATCGGAGCATCACACGAATGATAACTTTTTATTCATGAGATTTAGTTATCGCGGAATATTTTTAACAAGCTGTCAGATTCTTCAGAACACTAATAGAACGTTTTTTAGTGTAATGGAGAAAGTGAAAGTACATGTAATCCCATTGAGAAGCCGTAGATGATACAAGTAGCCTGCCAATACAATGGAAATTAAATGTTTGGGAAGGTAAAAGGGTTAAGAACTTCCCCGGTTCTCAAAGAAATAGGATATAAAATTTTGAACTTGGCAACTACGTAATTTCAGCCATTTGTTTTAAGATATTTAATAAAAAAATTGTTAATCTTCCGTTCCAATTTTGAAAACTTTGGGTACACGGAAACTTTATTTTCTTAATATAGAAATGCACTTCTTCAGAATGTTGAAATCATCAGTTCTTTTAATTTCAATTATACACCACCGTGTTTAACATTTTATAATAGTCTTTGTGCAAGGTGCTTAATCCCGGTACCATGCTTTCAGCTAAGAGGTGAGAAATTCTTTGTACCAACGTTCGACCTCGTCTGAATCAGCAAAGAGGTTATCAGAAGAAGAATGTTCCATTTCAAGGAGCAGGTAATTATCAGAAGACGCCAAGTCTGGTTTGTACAATGTGAGTGGAATCTGCTCCTTTCGTTCAATCCCTTTAAGACTCATCTGGGTCCAAATGATGATATAAGATATCCCATAATCGTATTAAAGGGACTTCAGCTTTCCGTCGACAGAGTTATAGCACCGTTGCTTCAGTTTCATGCATGTCCAATCAAACTGCAGGGAATACATTTTGACGTTTATAGCCGTTCTCTCGGAGCGCACACCAAGTTCAGAAATAATTGTAGCATAACTAAACACACAGCATGGTCTTTTTGTAAAACGTTCGTATTCGAGATGAAGTAAAGAAAGTTCTTAGTCAAACCACTGGTTGAAAATTTCTGGATTACGCAAGTACACCGATTACTCGTCTCCAACAACCATGCCGCTGCGAACTGACTGCCACATGACTTTATGAACTATTCCTTGTGTACATCCCAATGTTCGTAAAGCTGAGTTGTGACCAATTCTTCTTTTACTTTCTGCCATCGTCTGTAGATCTTTCATAACTTGTGCAGGTAACAGGTGCATTTGAAAATTATCAGTTAAGCCCATAATTTGTTGGTTCTGGTTGTTGGATTTTCTTCAGCAGCCAAAATAAAGACGTCCTAATTAAACAATTAATGCATTGGGAACCCTTTTTCAAGTCCAAGTGCGTGTTTTCAGCTAGAAATGTTTTGAACTAAATTTTCCCTGTTTGAGTGATCACAACCGTTTTACCTTCCATTTACCTTGAGTTTTCTGCCTTATTGACAGCTGTATCCTCGGCTATGATCTTTCTGTTCAGGGTCAAAGCTATGGATAATAATTTGCAAACTAATTCAGTAATAAAATGGTTTGTCTTACAGCGAACTTGTTCTAACAGTTAGATTTTCGAAATTAACTTATTTCAGTAGCACAGTGAAGAAACACGTCGGCTGCAACACCGCTGTAGACATCGCGTAGAAGCACCACCCGATCGTCGGCCAATGGCATACGGGCATACGTCAATTCGTCGCCTGCGTCAATTCGTCGACTGCGACAATTCGTCGCGGACAAATTCGTTGCCTGCGTAAATTCGTCGCGGACAAATTCGTCGCCTGCGTCAATTCGTCGACTGCGATAATTCGTCGCGGACAAATTCGTCGCGTTTACAGATTTTGGTTACATACAAAATGAATGCAGGGAAACATACGATTTCGAACGTCTTCCGCCCTGATAAAATTTATAAAGTCTGGACACTCAGACAGCATAGGAATATTACGCTTTTTTTTTGGCACTAAAAATATTAGACGGTTTTTGGAACAGGTCAGGGCCCGGTTGGTCAGAGCCCCTCATATATAAAATTTTCATAAACTCTACAGTTTTCAATTCAGAACCACTAAATCAGGTATCCTCTCTCATGGTACCCTAACTTAGACGGCTGTCGGTTTTTGGAACGGGTTAAGGCCCGGGGGGTCAAAGCCCGCCACCCCCAACCCCCACATACATACAATATTTTCGTGAAATCTAGTTTTCATTTCAGAACCATCAAATTTGGTATCATGAAACTCTAACTTAGACGCTAGACGGTTTTTGGAAGGTGCTGGAGCCCGAGGGGTCAGAGCCCCCCCCCCTCTCATAAGAAATTTCGTAAAATCTACAGTTTTCATTTTAGAACCACCAAATTTGGTATACTATCTCATGGTACTCTAAATTAGACAGTAGACCGTTTTTGGAACGTGTCAAGGCCCTGGGGGTCAGAGCCCTTCACATACAAAATTTTCTTAAAAACTACAGTTTTCAATTCAGAACCACCTAATCTGGTTTACTATCTCAGGGTACTCTAACTTAGACGCTAGACGATTTTTTGAAGGGGTTGCAGGCCGGGGGTAAGGGCCCCCCTCATAAAAAATTCGCAAAATCTACAGTTTTCAATTTAGAACCACCAAACTTGGTATACTATCGCATGGTACTCTAATTTAGACGGCAGACCGTTTTTAGAACGGGTCAAGGCCCGGGGGACAGAGTCCCCAACATACAAAATTTTCTTAAAAACTACAGTTTTCAATTCAGAACCACCAAACCTGGTATACTATCTCATGGTACTCTAACTTAGACGCTAGACAGTTTTTGGAAGGGGTTGGATCCTATAGGGTAAGAACCCCCCCCGTCATAAAAATGCCGTAAAATCTACAGTATTCAATTTAGAACCACCAAATTTGGTATACTACCACATGGTACTCTAACTTAGACGGTCGACGGTTTTTGGAACAGGCCAAGGCCCGGGGGGGGGGTCAGAGCCCCCCCCCACACACACATACAACATTTTCTTAAAAACTACAGTTTTCAACTCAGAACCACCAAATCTGGTATCATGAAACTCTAACTTAGATGCTAGACGGTTTTTGGAAGGGGTTGGAACCCGGGGGTTGAGAGCCACCCCTCCTCATCAAAATTTCGTAAAATCTAATTTTCAATTTAGAACAACCAAATTTGGTATACTATCTCATCGTTATCTAACTTAGACGGTAGGCGGTTTTTGGAAGGTGTCGGGGCCCGGGTCAAGGGAGCCCCATACAAAATTTTCGTAAAAAAGTTCCTTTTCTTACTCTTAAGAATACCCTATCTACGTTCTGAGGTGCACTTTGGCCCTTTGAGGGCCTTGTACCATAAACCATCAACCAACCAACTAACCAACCTACGGTCTAAGTTAGAGACTTTTGATAACAATACAGTGCAAAAATATGCGTTTAATGGTGTATTAAAAACACAAATCACTATAGTTTAGGTTTCACTACCAAAGAGCGGCTTATCAGAAAGAAATATAATGTAATGTAAACAGAGAGTTCCAGATATTCAAAATTCAAAACGGTAAGAAAAAGATGATCAATGCCAATGAGAAGTCGTACGCAATCGACATCACATAGGTACATTGCATTTCTCTGTTGCGGGATTCACAGAAGCACATGCCAGATGTACGGCACTTCTATAGATGTATCCTAGAAAGTAAGTATTCCCATTCCTTTTTCTTTCTTTTTTGTTTCGCAAAATTAAATTAACTAAATCAAAAAATTTTAAATAAGTTTACTGGAAAATTGCAGGAATATATTTTTCATTCATTAACTTTCACCCGCTGAACTTGGTGATTCCACAAATAGTAATATGTACCTGGCAAATAACTGGTATCCCTGCTAGTACAAATTATATTAATGATTTATTTGCGTCCAGGTCAATCTAGTATGTCTATAAGAGCGTTTGGGCCGTATGAAAAATACATTTCAACGTGTGCCGCTACGGCGGAGGAGTAATCTAGGGGCTAGCTTCTGATCACTTGTCAAGAAGGATCCTGGTTCAAAACCCGGTAAGTCATGGACGTTGTGATTGACTTCTGGCACTGGCTGTCCCCCTTCCCAGAAACCAGTGGCCCAAAATTGGGAACGTCCGACTGTTTATAGCCCAATGAATTGATCACGGTGCTCGTTAAACCCCAGCTAAAAAAAAAAGATTGCGACGTGTCCATTAGGGTGTGCCGAAAAAACAAACAATTTTTTTTCAAGTCGTAATACCGCGGAAAGGTTGCAAAATGGGGAGACTAAAAAGGGTTTAAAAAAGAAATGCATTCGGTTTATATCTTTCGATCGCGCATGTGCTATAAAGTTTGCCGAAATTTGGAAAAATGTGTATTTTTACGGTAATTGTTTATCTGACTTAACTTGTCAATAATTAAATGTAATAGCTATAGTCGACTCTTACTCGAACCGATAATGATTTAAAAAAGAATGGCTCAAGTCGATTGAAGTCTTCCGTTCGCGCAACAGCTGTCAAATCTACCAAATTCTGGCGCTCGTCGTAACTCGCTCGGGTCAAAGACCACGAATCTCCCACCACCTACCACCGTCGCCACCGCGCCGCGTCATTGTTCTGTCAGTTTGATGTGTGCTTCGTTCGCTCTTCCAGTTATCATTTTAGCATTTGCATTTATTTCAATGTTGTGAGAGGGACAATCGGTGAAAAACTAAGTGGCTGCGAAAAACGTCCAGTGATTGGCTTCAAGAGTATTGGCTGTCAGATCCCCAAAATAGACAGAAGTATACTAAGTAAGGATCAGCAATATCTACTCGATATTTCCATGCAATAAAGTCGGGAAACTGTAAAGAGGACTTAGCTGTACGAGATCCTGGTCCATTGTCACACTCGAGGTGGTTGACAACAGCAAATCGGACTCTCAGATTGTACTTAAGTGAAGAAGGACCCACACCTGAACTTCAAGAAATAGTTGTATTTATTTTGAAGTCATACATGCCAATGTGGTTCAGTTTTAAAACAAGTAAATACTTTACAGAGGGACCAAAACTTGTGTACCAATCAATACAATCTTCAAGGTACGTGCCTGAAAATTTACGTAATATTATCGACCCTGTGATCGAACGAAATGGCTTTTTCGCTCATCCAGAACATGTAATGTTAGCCATGGCACAGGAGCTTGGACTTCGACGAATTCCAAAGGCGAGACAGTTAGAGAAAAAAAGAACAACTATCAGAACATTCATGCCGCCAAAACTCAATTTCAAGGCTCAAGACTACTCGGAAATAATTAACTGGATGGACTGTGATTTATCTTCACCCCCATTATTAAAAGATATCAGTGACGAAGAGATTAAATCACATAATCAAAGTGACTCAGTCCCTAATTGGGATATAACATTAAAGACATTCCCAGTTCACACACAGGCAGTTGAACGATGTGTCAAACTCGTGACAGAGGCCTCAAGAAAAGTTTGCGGAGCTGAGTCTAGGGATGGTTTTATCAGAACGACTCTGCTGTCAAGGTCAAGCATGCCTAACTTCGCCCATAAATCAGATTTCAATGTACCTTAAGCTAAGAATAAGTGAAAACGGAGATTTTTAATTGTTCAACATGATTTTCTTGGACTTACGACTCTTCACACAGAAACTTAGTTTTCTAAAAAAAAACTGTTTATAAATATTACTAATGGTCTAAATAATTTGCTTTTAAACATTTAAACTTGTATTAAACAAAGAAATAAAAAAACATGTAAGTTGTTAGTGTTACAGTGGACACCCCCCCCCCCCCATCCTAAAACCTGAAGAAAACTCTAAAATTTGTCCGCCATGTCGCGTATGGTATGAGGTAGCTAGGAATCACAGTTCGGCAGGCTCACATGTTCTTTTACAGTTCAGTTTTTTTTTATTTATTTCTCATTTACGTTGTTTTTTCTTTCGGATGTTCTCTAAATTAATTAACAAAATTGCGGGATAATTGGGAAGTCGCTCCAATGCTCTTGAAGGCAAGAAACGCAATATTTTTGCCATTTTTGAATTATTTCTACCTGTGGGAAAAGGTAGCACTCAATGGTTGCTCTGGAAATTGATAAGAGCAAAGCGATAGGCCCAGAAGAGGACTTCTAGATTTCTTGAGGAGGGGCCGATGTTACGACCCACCCCCGCCATTAATTTAGTAATTAATGGGCGTGGTTGATGTGTGAAATTAATTAAGTATTAATTGTTCGAGGCTTGATTGGAGTTTAAAAGTGTAAACAGCAGATAAAGTTTTATCTGGGGTTTGGAAAGAAAAGAGGCGAAGAATTCTCTCTCTGGCTGGGTGGTCTCAGAATAGCTCTGTTAGGTCATAAATATCAGGGCGCAGCTGACGGGCAGCCTATGCAACACGGAAAGGGAAAGAGGAATACGTATCGAATGAGCCACTTGAGTAGGAATGAATGAAGATAGGGGACGAAAGGTTTAGCGAATAATCGTAAATTCGTCGATTGTTTGGGGCATTTTCGAGAACAATTGCTCTCTGTGTGGTCCGTGCAGAAAAATAAGAGTTCGCACTTGGCATGAAAATAAGGAAGAAAGTTTAGTTGTCTGTGCGCTCTCCGATGTGAAAGGCTGGATGCCTTGGATCTGCAAAAAATGAATTGGGAAAAATGAAGCAGCAAACCTCCCCGCATTTGGTAAGAAATGGAGACAACTCGAGGCAGCTGGAGATGCCAGTTTGCCATAAAGACAGCAGAATGCCTAAATCCGCAGGATAAAGCAGAAATTTCTAGGCTGGAGCGTAATGGAACTCAGCGACTGTTTGGCCTAATGAAAGCCAAGTTACAGGGGAATTAAGAAGTCTGCGAGTGGACAGTGGTCATTCCAATGAGAAGCGAAGCCAAGCAAAAGTCGGGTTCGGATGCCAACCACTGCAGTGTGGAATCGTCACCCCCATTCATCCCCTACTGTGGAGGAAGTGAAGAGATGCGCTTGTCTTACGGGGCGAAGCGAGGCCCCATGTGTGCGTGTGTGTGGTCGCGTAAGCAGCGAAGCCACTACGTGTAAGTGCGACGGGATAAAAACATGTCGAAAGAAAAATATGAGCGTAAGAGCGGTGGCTTCGATACCTAACAAATATACAGGTGAAATGTTGAGTTGCCGATATACGCTTAAGGTAAAAGCACGTCTGATTTCGCTCGGCCGAGAAAATTAATCTTGGAAACCGCAACATCAGATGTGAGAGGGCCTATTTTGCTTAACGGCCACCTTCAAATCGTCACGAGAATAGATCAGTGTGCACTCTAATCATTGCAACAAAGTGCGGCGTGATATTACCATTTTTAATTGTGTGCTTCATTTACATCAAGCGTCAAAGTGAAGTGTTGAATCATCGGTGCTGCCACATGGTGCAAGTGTCTGTGTGTGTGTTTTTTTTTGTCGTGTGATATTATGTGATGCACAACGGATTTGCACAGCAAAGTCACGTAACTGTAAGTAGATGAATATTTCCTTTTTCTTTCTTCGCACATCTGCGAACTTGTGCCATCCCGACACCCAAAGCTGCATGGACATAGATGCAGTAATGCTGAGTGACTGAACCTCAGAGGAAATACCTGCACATACAGATTTCAATTTCTTACAGGGCCCATTTCCTGATTACTTTTTTTACATGAATAAGGGAGAAGGTGTGGCCACAAATTCCGCTGGGCGGGACAGTTTCTTTTAACTTTGGTTCAGGACCAACGTCAGCGGGGCAGGGTTCTGCATGTGCATGCTTATTAGATTTAGTTAATTAACTTTGGCAGTATTTCGCACCTATAATCTTATACCGCAAATTAACGTGCTTGTGTATTTTGTGTCGCGAGTATTTTTAATGTGATCGTTTGCATATAATTTTTTTTCATTCTCTAAGCAATTGTATATGAATATCACCTGCAGCTCTATTTAGTGTGTAAACGAGTAGTATCTCTTGTTCAGATAGTCCGGTGGAGACTCAGTCGGCTGCGTTATCCGACAGTAAAGTGTGACACCGTATGCTGCCCACATATGAGGGGCAATTGTCTATGCGCCTAGAGAGCGCCGGATCTGTTTAAATCTCGCAGAACGTTATTAAATGTTGTGTTGTGTATTTGAGAATCATGTGTTATTTGCGAAAGTGAGTGTTGTACTGACTGGTTGGGGATTGAATGTACCGGAGTAAGATCCGGACCACCACACTCAGTCACGAATTGGTGATTGCGGGTGAACCTCATCACAACTCTGATCCCAAAGTATCATTTTTTTTTAGATTATTTTATTTTTTATTTGTTGTTGTTATTTTGTTCTCAAGGTGGATTCACCCAAGCCTGTTATGCTTCGGGTCATTCTTCAACTTTTCATTTTTTATGTTCTGGTGTGAATCTTTGAGTGCAGCAGTGCACCTGAGATTCTCACCTGGTGCCGCGGCCAACTAAATTGTACTTCAGGTCTCAAGCACCGTTACCGGCAGACTCGGCAGGAACACTGCTAGTGCCGTGTAACATTAGTATATGTTTTCCTTGAACTGTGATCTATCTTTATTTGTAATTTCTTTTCAAAATTTCATTAACTTTTAAGGCAATGCGCGACCGGAAGATGTTGATGGATTTAGATAATATTTAAACATTATTTTCTGGGTTCTAATAGATAAGAATGTGAGCTATTACATTAACGGGAGGAAGTTAATTTAAAAATGTTAAAAATTACCGTAAAAATATACATTTTTCCAAATTTCGGCAGACTTTATAGCGCATGCGCGATCGGAAGATATAAACCGAATGTATTTCTTTTTTAAACCCTTATTAGTCTCCCCAATTCGCAAATTTTCCGCGGTATTACGAATTGAAAAATTTTGTTTTTGTTTTTTCGGCCCACCCTAGTGTCCATTGCTATTTGTTATGGACCGTATAAAAAATATGCTTTTGATATCAACGTGTCCACTTCCATGTAATCTAGCCATAAAATGTTAGGGGACCGTACAAAATTGCACTTTTGTTTTCACCTTGTCAGCGCTTCGGTATATGGTTGAAGTATACGTATATATAGTTGGGCCATTTCAGCCCGTAGTTTGGTTTATATAGAAAATAAAGATAATGTTACATTTTTATTCTGCTACAACACATTAATCCCAAAGGCTATTTCACTCTGTCACAAAACCTTAATTAGAAGACCTTAGGCGTAACCTTTTTTTAGGAATTTTTAGTCCGACGTATTAATAAAGTTTCGATAACATGCCAAGGTTATGGTACTGCATTTTGACGGAGGCACAAAAACTAATAAACAGGCCTTAAGCCTTTTTTTATCAGTTTTTCAATCAACCGTGCTCATATACATAAAATTTTCAGAGAAAGTCAAGTTTATTGTGCTGCGCATTTACTCGAGTACAAAACTATAAACAGCCATTAACTTTCACCCGCTGAACTTGGTGATTCCTCAATTCATCCATTAACAAGGGTTTTAAGTGATTGTATGCTATGGTCATATTGATAATGTTTGATGACAAGTCAGGTTAATGATGTTGCACTTATTTAAGACTTAAAAAGGTGTAGAGGCTAATAATTATTATTTGAAGCCTAAGTTAAAGCTCATTTTTAACTTGACTTGTCGTGAAATCCTTATGAATATGGCATTTATTTTATTTTGTACATTTTACATAGCGTGTGCATTTTTTTATGTTTTGGAATTTGTTTTATTTTGTGTTGTAATTGTTACATAGCGTTTCGCATTTTTGTAAAGCTTGTGACTTGTGATTGCATTTTGAATTTTTATTTGTTTCACATTTTGGATTACTTTTTGACATTTTATGTTTTTGACATGCTATTTTGAAAATTTTGTCTTTTTTAATTTAGCGTTGTGTTTTACATTCCTGCATCTTCAGCGGAACTACATTCTTGAAAAATTAAAATTCAAGTTAGTAATAGGTATAATTCAATTAGGGAAAAATACACGCACATTTTAGTAAAGTGTAGAATTATAGGAAATTCCTCTTAAAAAGTCCAGCACGCTAGCATTTTCTCCTTGCGCCAAATAATTTCGAATTCCTTTTTATCTTGCCAGCGTTTCTCTTCTGGGGGGATTTGTTGGAATCTGTGCTATCACTCTTTCGATTTTAGCCATAGTTGTTCTCTGCTCTTTCGCAATTTCCCTGATTATTTTGTACAGTCACAGTTTTTCTCTCTCCCAGAATTGTATTCTAGCGTCTGTCCAGTCCTTCAAGTTTTTTTGTGTTCTGGGAAAGCCAAGTAAATTGTTTTCACTTACTGACCAAATTGTTGGTGAGAAAAGCGGAGGACTTCTGCTCGGATTCTTCTTCTGCTTCCACGAAATTTTCCAAGAACATAATTTTCCTCAAACCACTGAACTACAGAATCTGCATATTCTAGTAATATTGATTACACTTCTTCAAAAGCAGCTGGAATTTCATTAAATGAAAAAAATGTGAGTGCTTGCAAATGTCTGACTTTTGGAGCAAGCCCACTGTTTTCCCTATATTCCAAGGCTATGCCAGAGGATGGATATTCCTCAGCACATTTTTTTCAGAGATGAAACCAACAAAATTTGTTCGTGCTGCTTCCAAATTCCTTTTTAGCAGCATTATAAAGGTAGCTATTTCAAAATCTATTATTATGCGTATATTGTGGTGTAAGCTGAATATCAAAGTCTGATGCATAGTCTTGTAAATCCTGTGAAACCACTGTATAATAGTATTATATTCTTTATACTTGCTGGAAAGTAACCCATAAACTAGTGGGACAAGTCTGTGCATCTCTGGATTCGTTTCAACCATAGCATGAATGGTACATATTTGCCTAAAAAGGGTTGGACAAGTTTCAAATGTTCCATCCATAATCCAGAAGGGTGCTTCTTTAAGCTTTCGTAAATTATTCTCTGTTAAAAATAAAATAATTGTTTAATGTCGAAATGCGCTATCTCTGCCAAGAAATTTTGCACCATCTCCTTCTGTAAATTTATTGGGGCATCGATCCGTTCTGAAGTTTTAGGTTCCGCAGGCATGTCTTCTCTTCGTATTCGTTTTACAACTTGCCTTAGTGCATCCATATTAGGCATGTAAGCTGCATTTACTGTAGCCATTGACGTTGTCACGGGTTGAATAATTTGTGCTGGGTCTTGTTCCGTATTTCTCGCTCGTTCTTTTTTTTGCGCTCTTGCAACAGCAACATCACTTTTCTCCGGTCTTGGAGCATGATTATGTGGTTTCTCATTGCGCATCCTGTGTTCATCTCCAATAAGAATAGTACAAGCAAAGCCAGTACAATTTTCATAATTTCTTTCAATACAGTGCCAATACCGTAAATGACCTCGCACTCTGTTATAGCAAAATAAATACTCTTTCCAATTCAGCAAATCATTTTCTTTTGTGAGTTAACTATTTATGTTGCATTCTTCATCTGCACAGTGCCTTCGGAAAACAATGCACTTACCAAAATATTTAGAATGATATATTTCCACTATTATCACTTGACAATGCACAACAAAGGTTTCAACAAGCACGTACCCTGTTCGCTAGTCAACTACGAACTGATGAGCAACCATTCAATAAAATATTCAGAATACAGAGAACCACGTGAAGCTTGTTCCTCCAGTTAGGGTTTAAGCGAAGTTCAAGATTTTCGTACCTGCGGTCACAAGAAGTGGTTAAGTTTAAGGATCGGCATCTTATCTTTTGTTTTTCCAAAACGCAGAGGTACATGTATTTTACAGCAGGGAAGCTATAGACGGGTGATCAACAGATGCGAAGAACCCGGGAGCCAGGTTCCGGAGGCGGCACAAGGCGCGGACTGGTCTGCTGTGTTCTGGACCGGTAGGCATCATGCTAATTCTCAAAAATAAATTCAAATTTTTTTCCATGCTGCACCATGCGTATGAGATAAAATTGTTATACTGAAAAGACAATTTGTTTACCCCGTAACGTATTAAACAAAACCTACGTCCCTACGTGCTAAGAGAAGTGTTAAGGACACATCTGTATGGTATTTGCCTGAGCATTCGCGAAAATCTTCGGGTGTCGTAGTAGTGTCGTAGGTCTTCGGGTGTCGTAGGTCTGTAAGCCAAACACAGTTTTTAATGCAACACCTTCCCTCGACTTTCTAAGTTCAGATCTGTCTCGTTCGACTTTTCCCCGTACCGCCCCTCTCTTTCGCTAATTGCAGTTAATTGCCGTGAAATTGGTGTTTTACGTTGGGTGTATTGCCGTGTGTCCTGAAGACTACACTGAAAGCGGTGAACCCCGGGGAAAAGTATTCCATCAAAAGCAATAGAAATCCAATGCCAGAGCAAAACTTTGTTCGTTGGCATTACATCCAAGCAATTTAGGCGAAGTAGGAAGTGTGTTTTTCTACTACGACACCCGAAGATTTTCGCGAATGCTCAGGCAAATACCATACAGATGTGTCCTTAACACTTCTCTTTCAAAACGTCCAAAGGCCGGCACTAGGGGATGGGGAGGGATACAGTGCGGATGATCTTTTTTGTTGCAGTTAGAAATTCCTAAGCTCATTATTCCTTAAAACTTTGCCTGGTTACCAGTAAGCACTGTCTCATGCCTCAACCATTGCACAGATTTGTTGTTTTTGTTTTCATTCTTTGAGTTAACAGCGGGAAAATATCTGAACTGCGTTGTTTCAGTTGGAACTATTTTTTTTTACTTCAGCAACAGGGCTTCACGTATAATTGATAAATACTTCGATAGAATAAACATACCTTACATAAAGAGTTTGCATGAAAAAATAGATTAATAATAAAGAAAATATTCTAAAACCAAAAAAGAAACTGCGGAGCCGAAAAAGCTAGGTGGAGGAAACAAAAGGCTCTAAGAAAAAGTTCATATTTAAAGAAACCTGTAGTCGCTTAATGAGTAAGTGGTATAAATCAATACAAAATCATGTGCTGTATTTGAAAAAAAATTATAAGCAAGTAGGCGTCATGACTGTCCACAGTTTCCCCTTTTCATCCTGTCGACATTAAAACCACCAAAGAAAAGAAAATAACAAAAACATAACATAAACACTCATACAAAGTAAAATGCCCAAAACATAAAAACAAGTAACCACACAAAATGAAATGCCCAAAACATTAAAAAAAGTGCAAATACACGAAACAAAATACCCAAAACATGGTAAGAAATTCTGTTAAAAGCACAATGAAGGTAAACGATAGGAGAAATATATGTTTTTTAAACTAAATACAAGTGTCAAAACTGAAATAAAAAGAAAGAAAAAAGAAATATTCCAAATTTCATTGTTACTTTAGATATTTTGACCTGTCGACATTTCGTAAATTGCACTTGCACTCGGTCAGAAAATATTACTTACAAGGACTCTTTAGTAACTTTTAAACGCTGTGGTCATATTTGTAAGGTTTGCATAACAAATCAAGTTAATAATTTTGCACTTTCACTTGGGCACCAAATACTAATTATTGGCCGCTAAGCTTAGGCCTTTTAAATAATTTTTGATAAGCGTAACACTCTTAAATTGATTTGTCATGCAAACCTCTTATGATCACAGCATTATAAAGATTACTGTAAATGCATATGCCTAGGTCTCGGGTGTATCTATTAATGCTTTGTGCTCGAGTAACATTTAAACAGAATTCATTTTATTTTCTATGCAAACTACTTAAATATCAGCTCGGAGGACTGAAAACTATCAAAACGCCCTAGGCCTAGGTTCTGCTTAAAAGTTCCAAATTCAGAAAAGCGCATTGCTAAAATCTTGGACTTCTATGCAGACCTTATGAAAATTAGCACGGCAGACTGAAAATTCCTTAACAGGCCCAGTCCTAGGGCTTCCTAATGATTGTTTTGTACCTGACTAAAAGTTTAACTTTATCTTTAGTTCGTACTAGCAGGGGTACCCGGTATATCCCGGGTAAACATTACTATTTGTAAAATCCCCAAGGTCAGCGGGTGAAAGTTAATAAATGAAAAAGGTATTTCCGTAAATTTCCAGTAAACTTATTTTAAATTTTTTTATTTAGTTTTTTTAATTATACGAAGCAAAAAATAATTTACATTATTTACATTACACTGTATTTCTGCCAGATAAGGCAAACGTTGGTGGTGAAAGCGAACGTTTATTAATTTGTGTTTTTAATACACCATGAACCGGATATTTTTTCACTTTATTCTTATCTACGGCCTATAACCTAGACCGTCGGTGGGGTAATGGAGTGCTGTATTGGGATGCAGTTCTTAAGAGTAAAAATTCTAATTTTTACGAAAATTTTGAATGTGCCCCCTTCACACCGGGCACCGACCCTTTCCGTCTGCGGTCTCAGTTAGAATACAATGAGGTAGTGTACCAAATTTGGTCGTTCTAAATTGGAAACTTTAGGTTTTACAAAAATTGGTATGGGGAGCTCTGACCCCCGGCTCCAACCGTTTCCAAAAACCGTCTACATTCTAAGTTAGAGTACCATGAGATAGTATACCAAATTTGGTGGTTCCAAATTGAAAACTGTAGATTTTACGAATTTTTTTATGGGGAGAGGCTCTGACCCCGTGCCCGACCTGTTCCCAAAACCGTCTACCGTCTTAATTAGAATACCATGAGATAGTATACCAAATTTGGTGGTTCTAAATGGAAAACTGTAGATTTCAAGAAATTCTTTATGGGGGGGGGGGGGGGGGGGGCTCTGAACCCCGGGCTCCGACCCTTTCCAAAATACCATCTACCGTCTAAGTTAGAGTACCATGAGATAATATGCCAAATTTGGTGGTTCTAAATTCAAAACAAGATTTTACGGCAATTTTGTAGGGGGGGGGGGGGCTCCAACCACTTCAAAAAACCGTCTAGAGTTTAAGTTACAATACCACGAGGTCTAAGTTAGGATACCAGATTTGGTGGTTCTGAATTGAAATCTGTAGATTTTACGAAAATTTAAAATTTTGTACGAGGTGGGTGCTCTGGCCCCCGGGCCCCGATCCTTTCCAAAAACCGTCTCCCGCTAAGTTAGAGTTTCATGACACAAAATTTGGTGGTATTGAATTGAAAAATATTGATTTTAGGAAAATTTTGTAGGGGGGGGTCTCTTAACCCCGTTCCCGACGTATACCAAATTTAGTGGTTCTAAAATGAAAACTGTAGATTTTACGAAAAGTTTGTGTGTGTGTGTGGGGGGGGGGGTTAAACCCCGTGCCCCGACCCGTTCGGAAAAACGTCTACCGCCTAAGTTAGAGTACCATGATATAGTATATCAATTTTTTTTTCTGGTTCCAGGGAAGGGAGAGAGCCAGTGTCGTAAGACAAACACAACATCCTTGCCTGACCGGGATTCGAACCCGGACCCCTTACGGACGAATGATCAGAGGCCAGCGCCTTAGACCACTGCGCCACCGGGGCGGCGTACCAAATTTGGTGGTTCTAAATTGAAAACTGTAGATTTCAAGAAATTCTTTATGGGGCGGGTGGGGGGGGGGGGCTCTGAACCCCGGGCTCCGACACTTTCCTAAAATCGTTTACCGACTAAGTTAGAGTACCATGATACAGTATACCAAATTTGGTGGTTCTAAATTGAAAACTCTAGTTCTTACGAAAACAAATTGTAGGGAGGGGGCTTCTGACCCCGCGCCTGACCCGTTCCAAAACCCGTCTACCGTCTAAGTTAGAGTACCATGAGATAGTATACCAAATTTGGTGGTTCTATATTGAAAACTGTAGAGTTTACGAAAATTTTGTATGGGGGGGGGGGGCTCTAAACCTCCGAGGCCCGACTCGTTCCAAAAACCGCCTACCGTCTAAGTTAGAGTATCACCATATAATATGCTAAATTTGGTAGTTCTAAATTCAAAACTAGATTTTACGGCAATTTTGTTGGGGTGGGGTAGGGGGCTCTGACCCGCGGGCTCCAACCGCTTCCAAAAACCGTCTACAGTCTAAGTTAGAATACCACGAGATCTAAATTAGGATACCAGATTTGGTGGTTCTGAATTGAAAACTGTAGATTTTACGAAAATTTAAAATTTTGTACGGGTTGTGTGTGTGTGTGTGGAGGGGGTTGCTCTGGCACCCCGGGCCCCGATATGTTCCAAAAACCGTCTCCCGCTAAGTTAGAATTTCATAACACAAAATTTGGTGGTTCTGAATTGAAAAAAAAAATTTAAGAAAGTTTTGTATGGGGGTGGGTTTCTCTTAACCCCGTGCCCCGACTCGTTCTGAAAACCGTCTACCGCCTAAGTTAGAGTACCATGATATAGTATACCAAATTTGGTGGTTCTAAATTGAAAACTGTAGATTTCAAGAAATTCTTAATCGGGGTGAAGAGGGGATCTGAACCTCGGGCTGCGACCCTTTCCAAAAAACAATCTACAGTCTAAGTTGGAATAACTTGAAATAGTATACCAAATTTGGTGGTTCTAAGCTGAAAACGGTATATTTTACGAAAATTTTGTGCGTGTCTGGGTAGGGGGCTCTGACCGCCAGGGCCCCGATCCGTTCCAAAAACCGTCTCCCGTCTAAGTTACAGTTTCATGATACCAAATTTGGTGGTTCTAAAATGAAAACTTTAGATTTTACGAAAATTTTGTATGTGGGGGCTCTTATCCCCCGCGCCTTGACCCATTGCAAAAAAACGTCTACCGTCTAAGTTAGAGTACCATGAGATAATATACCAAATTTGGTAGTTCTAAATTGAAAACTAGATTTTACGGCAATTTTGTAGGGGGGGGGTGACAACCCCCTGCGTCTCTAACCGCTTCCAAAAACCGTCTACAGTCTAAGTTAGAATACCGCGAGATAGTATACCAGATTTGGTGGTTCTGAATTGAAAACTGTAGATTTTACGTATATTTTGTGTATGGGGGGCTCTGACCAACCCGGCCCGGCCCCTTTCCAAAAACCGTCTACCATCTAATATTTTTAGTGCGAAAGAAAAACGTAATATTCCTATCCTGTCTGCGTGTCCAAACTTTATAAATTTGATTAGGGAGGAAGACGTTCGAAATCGTACGTTTTCCTGCATTCGTTTTGTATGTAACCAAAATCTGCAAACGCGACGAATCGACGTAGTCGACGAATTTGTTCGCGACAAATTGACGCTCGACGAATCGTCGTGGTCGACGAATTGACGCATGCGACGAATTACGCGCAATGAATTGTCGTAGTCGACGAATTAACGCGCGACGAATTGACGTAGTCGACGACTTGAAGCACGCGACGAATCGACGTGACACCATATTCACTCATAGGTAAGGTTTAGACCCAATTATCTCTGTCTCATGAGACTGTTGTGCTGCTTATCAAAAATGAAGTTACATTAGATTGAACCTAGAGGCTCACACACGAAGACAGTTAGTAGACAAGTCATAGAAGTAGGTGTGACATATTAAAAGGGAAAGCGAAGGTCGACATAGTTGGGAGTCTCAGACTATGACGTCACAACGGGCACCTCCAGTGATAGCGACCAAACGAAGAAGAACAGATGACCTAACATGCAACGGAGGATCCAATATCCCAAAGCCTACAGTTTAGTTTAAAGTTTCTATCCAAGGAATGCGATAGTTCAGAACAACTCAACCTAATTGCGATCGATGTCGCAACCATCTGGTCCGAAGGCGGCTTTTCCAAGCTCTAAGCCCCGCGCGACGCAGGAGTGCATCTTGATTAACTTTCCACCTGTGTAGCCAACACCTTTAGCAGAGAATCAACTAATTCTTACGGAAAAGTCTATTAAAAATCCAGCAAAAGTAGACAGGCAGCTGAAAGAAGAAGCCAAACACTTTTTAAGAAATTAATTTCAGAAGAATGAAATGAATAAAAATACATAATTTATAATCCTCATGTCATTATGTCTTTGTTTGTGTCTTAACCATTTCATGGATGTTTACAGAAACTTGACTTTGCTTTGAATTTTTTTAAAAGCAATGGCTTTCTTTCTCTCCCTTTCCACTCTCTTAATTTCAGATATTAATATTATTCGACCTTTTTCTGGAACCGACTAGGTTTAGAGATTCTAGGGAAGGAAACATACGAGAAATTAAGAATGCAGCCCTGGATTTCTTTTTCTGGTACTCGAATGCATTTGCTCAGAGCGTTAAGTTGCCATTCTCCGCATTCATACACGTAGTTATGAAGGTTGACCGCAAGTGCAATTTGTATTCATTTCAATACTATTTTAAAATTCAAATCTTCACATTTGTAGGTCGTTTCATATTCATGACGAAAAATTAACACAGATCTTCACAGCTGTAGCTTGTATTTACCTTCGTGATTGAAGCGGAATACAAACTATGAATATTTAGTTTTTACAATGTTGTTTAACAAAAATATATGTAGTAAAAACTCAGGTATACATCTTCTATGATGACCTTAAAAGCGTATAAATGTAAAACATGTATAAAAGAATTTTGATAATGTTAAACACTATTGTAAAATTTACGCTTTGAATGAAAGTTCATCATTTAGAAACAATTTATATAAAGTCGAATTGGCGGCAAAGGAAAAGAAGAGTTACAATCTGTAAAGTATTTTGTGTTGCATTGCAAAAACTATAAAACCTCTAAAAATCCAAGACTCTTTTAACTGTGTATAAACATTCTGATTCTAGATTAAGCAAAATTCCCAGAATTAGAAATCTGAGACCAGTGCTTCAAAATGCAGTATGTGAATTAACAGCTTCTTCTTTTTCTGCGGATCCTGGATGCAATCCTATGAAACCGGAGTGGTGAATATTGATGATTCATCTACGAACGTCACGAAATTGTGGAAGCAAAAAGTTATGTCTCAGAGTTTTATCAATTTTTAAACTGTGCATATGTGTGTTGAATCGTTTAATGCGAAATAAATTTTTCATCCAAACAGAAAGTAAGCAGCTTACTTATTTCTGATGGGATCAAGGCTCAACTTTGGTTGCGCCAAGGAGAAACACAACAATTTTGTCTGAATTGGTTAAAAATTGTAACATAATATACCAGTTTACGTACAAAAGAATGAAAGTGATAATGTGAAATATCACTTTCATTCTTTGTACGTCTAAATCTTCGAAGCTTTTCTGCAATAATTTTAAACTGAAAATCTGAATCTGAGCAAATTATTGACTTAGCAATCAAACATACTTGATTGCTTCTATTAGTGTTCAATGCATGACATCAATCGCGTCAGAAAAAAAAGTCTGAGTTTTTCAGATTCTTAACACTTACATAATTGGGTGTTCGTCGTCTTAGGTAGTGTAACGGATGACATGCTCGAACAGAATAGTGAAATGCGGGTTCGATTCCCATCCAGGGCGAGGTAACTTTTAAGTTTTCCTATATGATTGATGTTACGAGTTGAATAGTACACAGTGGCACTTCAGGCGTATCTGTTTGCTAAGTTCATAATTTTGACATACTGCCACATAATAAGAGCAGATTATTTTTCTCCCACGGAACTTATATGAATCTGAACAGTTCGAATGTTACAAATTTGAATTAAAAAATCGATACCTGCTTAATTTTTTTGTAAGGTTTATACAGAAAATCTCAATTGTGCGATGCTTTGCTGTATCTTCCAAAATGCAAATCTGAATCTTAGTGGCTTATTTATAACCTTTTCGATTAGCAAATCTGTACGTGGTTAACCTTGCTGTAACATTTTTGAACTAAAAATCGGAATCTGAAAGTTCGAGCTGTAAGATTTTGGGATTGAAAATTCATATTGGCGCAGGTTAGTGTAATGTTTTACGTAGAACTACAAACGTAAATCGGCGAAGGTTCGCTGTGACATGTTTAAAAAAATGTGAATCCGCTGTCTGAGCTGTAGTATGTTTCGATTACAAACATAAATCTAAGTAACTCAACAGTAATATTTTGGAATTGCTGATCTAAATCTGTGCCGCTTAGCCATAGCTCTAGCATTTGTGCCAGAAATGCCTACGACCACTTTGTTCTTAATATCAGTTGTTGAATGCCAAACAAAATTATTAAACCAAACTTTAGCAAAGCATATTTTAATTACTAAACATAAATTATCTGCCACCTCTTGGAAACAACTATTGCTGCATCAAGCGTTCGAACTCCACAATCTAAAAAGGAAAACTTTTATCTTTGTTCATACATTGATCTACCGAATGTAAAAGCAATTGGGTCTCCTTAGGTGCGGATGTATTCCCCAAGCCAGAAAACTACGTATACAATATCGACAGAGTATTTACGATCATCTCAATGCTTAGCATTTTCCGATGCAAAATGATGTTAATCCGTTGTACAGATGAAGACGCATGACTGCTCGCAGACTGATGAAGTGACTATATTAGCAAGATTTGTTTTTATTTTTACCTTAAAACATGCAAACATAGAGGAAAAACCATGTACATTTATTACTTTTTTTGATAGATTAAAACATGCAAACAAAGTGGTGCAATTATATAAGGGGTATTAAATTTTTTGTTGATAAAAAAAACAAGCAAACAATGGGGAAAACCATGTAAAGGGGAAAACCTTTCTGCTGGGCGTTTTTGCTGTATAAGGAACATGCAAGCAAATGGGAAAATCATATAATGTGATTTACATTTTTTTTTTGGAGGATTACAAACTTGCATCCAAAGGAAAAACATATAATTGTGTTATTTTTCCAGGATTTCTTCTTATCATTTTGTGAATACTTACACACATTACCTCCATATAATTATTTTCATCACTGTGATCAAGTAATACAGCTTGTGTACTAATTGTTAGTGCGAAAACAAAGACCGCACAGTGTCTCAGAAAGATCACTTTAAATAATGAGTAGTGGAAGTCTTTAATTTCTTTTGAGTTGTTTTATCAAAAACTATTGTCGCAAAATTTATATCCTATGCAAACATTTGTTCCTTCAAATAAAACTCAAAAGAAAGGATGAAATCTGATTTGTAAATGCCATACGTCATCCCAAATAAAAATAATGCACTTTGCATACAGGAATTCATATACGAAAATTTACTTATCAGTCATATGGCTAACATCATTTACCGGGAGAGCAAGATTTTTACACACACACACACATTATTTGTCATGAGGTCTATAAAGAGAAATCAGGCTCTCAAAAGCTTTTTTCAAATTCATCCGAATTGAACCAATAGCACAATGTAAGTTACTAGAAAGCTAAACAGGGCTAAAACTGTATTTCTGGTTATCGGAAATATTCTCATAACAGTTAGGCCCACGCCTTCGTGGCACAAAAGGTTAGTTACGAAAATACAGGAGATTGTTTTTCGCCACTCGTATTCAAAGTGTTGTTTTCGTTTTACCAGTTCCATAGTTAGATACCGATTCTTCGTATGTATTTGTGCAGCAGAAAAGATACCCAGCAAAAGGGAGATTGCCGTAACGAGTAAAAGTAAAACAGTGGGAAATACGTAATATGAAGTCCAGGAACATCTAACTGCTGTTTGCAGAGTAGTGACGAATTTGAATAAAACGCCGACTACAAAGCATAGTGTGAAAGCAAATGGAAATGATAAGGAATTGATTTCCGCCATTTGATTCTGCACTACTTCGTAAATGTTTAGGACATACATATGAATTCTGTCAAGAATGTCGTCCTTAACCACCAATTTATCTTTGCAAATATCTGTAATTTTACATATCCGTTAGCATAGAGCAGAAAACATCAACGATGAATAACAAGCCGAAGTGCAACTACAGTGTAAGCCAAAGCTCTGGAGCACAAAGAAATATACATAAGTGATACCACTATATAATTCACAAAATGCGCCAAAAGTCTGCTCTTTTATCGTATTCGACAGATCGGCTTTGTTGTGTACCATTAGTAGAACAGATATCACAGCAAAAAAAGGGGGCAGCACTGAAACTGTGTACGTCACAGGCTTCACCCAACGAATAGGACATATCTTTTCAACGTGAAGACAGTCGTAAATGTTTTTCTCAATGAATTCGATGTTTGTCTTAATTTTCTGAAACGGTATTATTCGGTAGCGTAACGAGACGTACAATGATGACAATATTAGCTGACAGATTAGAAGAATCGCATAAAAAGTTGTTAACTGTTTCATGGTCATTACATACATTATCACAGATAAATAATAAAAGTGTGCGACAAAATGTAGTACACAAAATATTCTTGACAGAGCTTTCCTGCAAGAACTCTCTGTGAGGGTCTCATGACAAAAGTCAATCCCTAAATTATAAAGGCAGCTAATAATTGGCTGAAAATTTGTGTGAAATCAACTTTTTCTGTATTACACCACTCCGGCATGTTGCTGTGACTTTTATTTTATGAAAATCTGAAACAAATAAATCGTTCGTGTGTTAAGGTCTTCTTTTCATTCCAATAAATGTTATTTGTTTAAACGAAATAATGGGTCTTTTCCAGAAAAATATCATCCTCCACATAAAATGAAAAGAAGGAGTATTTCCAAAGACGGTGGCTACTGTGAATGGACAAAAGGAAGGCAGTCTGCTGCTATTCGAAGGTGTACAAATTTCACAACTGTATCGGTAGAATTTTTTACGATAATCCGCTATAACAGATCATATAAGTGCACATATAACAAGTTTCACGAGCCATATAATTCCAAAGGTTCATTCTGTTTTCTTCATTCTCTTCCAGTGTTGCGATTAAAAGGAGGAAATTGAGCCTGCGTCAGTTGCCAAATGCTATACGACTAATTTGTTGCTTAAGGTGATGCCTTGAAAGAGAAGCTACAAAGCAAAAACAAATCGATCAAGGAAGCTCTTCGAAAGTTGTTTTTCCAGAAGTGGAGATATATTGAAGGAACACATATTAGGTAATTGATTTTACGTTGTTGTTATTGTTCCATGAGCAATAGAGAAAGAAAATGTGGCATTTTTACCCGCTAGATCGGTTAATCAAAGAAACAGTTTCTCTCTATTTAGGTGACATTATAATAAGATAGAAATAGCTCATAACAGATAAAAGAGAAAAGAAAACACGAACAGAAGAGCATAGATTGAAGACCTCGTAACATCAATACTACATCAAGCGAAATGCAATTCACATCTAAACCTCCCCATCCATTAAAATAATTGATAATAATGCGGAGTAAAAGAGTTATAAACTGTCAACTGTACTTCTCTTCCTTTCAGCTGGGGAAAGCAATCTGTTACGTTCCAGTATCCCAGGTTTGTGTCCGTTGATTACCCAAAACTACAGTAAATCCGAGTTTAAAATCCTTGCAGCGTTACAATTTATCACGAAATCAAAAGCACAGTAATAACTGCCATACGGCAATAGGCAGTCTTTCAGTTGAATTCAAATTTAAGAAGAAAGATGACATCAAATTATCCTGTGTAATAAGCATGTCTTTTGGATCTTTCCCGACACGAAAAAAATTTCGAGGCACATTTTTCGAAGGAAAAGTTCTGTAGGAAAATTCTGCTAGAAAGGCAACGCATTTAGCCTCCATGCGAAAATCTGAGCATAATCTAAAATGTGCAGTGCAAGCAATATCCTTCATAATGCATTGAACCGGTTACATAAAAAAATCAACTGCATTTCTACACAATCCGTAAATCATCCATAAATAAAAGTATCTATTTTCGGAAACCTGCGGTCGAAATGTGTGCTACGAAAAATCCCAAATTGTGCACAAAACATATCTCATAACTATGAGATATGTTTTGTGCACAATATATATCTGAAGACTATAGTCCAAGGCAACAGGAAATTTTTCAAATTCGATTCTTAGCTATTAAGATACCTTTCCACGTATGGAACTAATACACAGTGTTGCAATTAAGTGACGAGATGGAATTTGTTTAGAAATCCCGGTGCAACACACTCGTCGGGAAGGCATAATTTTTTACAACTCATTTATTAGGTATTCGGTGGCAACAACGCTTGCGTGAGAATTACGCGGATGATTATTTACTCTGTGCATGACCTCTTCCAGTGGAGGACGTGATGCCTTAATGGCATTACTTTTTTTCTAAAATAAAATTTACGTGTACTCTCTCTCATCCCACAATCTTAAGCAGCTGCATTTTTTTCACCGGTGCAATGTAAACAATAATTAAATAATGAATATCAGTGAACTTATAGTCTTCAGGTGTATTGATGCCCTTGTTGGTGTTATAAACAAATTCATTTCATTGGCTCAAACAACGTGGGACTGAGTGCCGGTCTACGTTTCTGCTGCTCAGAGCACACATTGCTAAATTTTCAGAAGCTTTATTGCCTTCCTTGAAAAAAATTATCGGTATGTCTACCGGCGCATGCTGACTGAAAAAAGCACTGCTTAACAATAAATGAGAAGAAATACTGATGACAAAAAGGAAATTGAGTTTATAAAAAACATTCCCAAAGCGTATGAAATGTAATATTCCGTTCACTGACAATTCGTTAAAAGCTGCTGAAACCAATATTTCATTTCAACAGAAACCTTATTGAAATCTCAGTTACCGATATGAAATGGAAGCTGTCATATGTTAAGTGCATCCTCTCGCGATGGCTCCAAGACTCCGTGTGGGGCATTCCCCCTAATTCTTCAAAGTTGCTAGGTCCACGATGGGTGCACCTCATTTATCTCGCTAATATACCTCTGAAACACGTTGCAGCAACGCAGTTCATTAGCTGGTAACAATCGTGTTGACAGCTGGCAGCGCATGCGCTTTAAGATAAGCAATGAGCAGCTGCTAACGAATGCAATCTGTTTCCTCTCTGTGTCAATCTTTCAATTGTACATTTTAACCGAACTGAAATCAAGAAATCAACTGTTCCTTCCCTTAATTATGTTTATCTTACATACCTCCATGTTTCGATGGAAATCTAAAGCTCTTATGGTTTATGACTTCAATCGTACGCTGTAAGAAAGTAGCGAATGATAACTCACGCTGCAAGCATCTCTCTGATTTGGCACACTTGTGTGACTTGTCTTCTTTTTCATGACTTTTTGTGGAAACATCTTCGTCTGGTCGATCGGAGGAAAGGGATCCTGTAGCGACAGTACTTAAGGAAAACAAGTACTTCTGGAATTCAACTTTTTTGCTGAAAAGGAAAAATGCGGAACTTACTTCGCTTTCCCTTCCTATTAATATTTATTGAAGCATTAAAATATAGTTTAGAATTTCGGAACACTAACGCATTTGTTCTAACCTCAATTTATCTATAAATAAAAATAAGGAAACATAATTTTTACTCATTCGGCCAAAAAGCCGAAATATAAGGTATATTTTGCCAAGTAAATGACACTATGCATTACTTCAGGTGGGAATTGTACGCAAAATTGTGTTCTTGGTAAAAAATATCGAATGGTAGAAATAACCTTTTGAATCTTTTCTTTTTTTTAAAGTGTTTATGTAGAGTTAAATATATCTTGAATTTATTAGCATTTGTATTTATATCTCTGTGGTATAATAATATGCATCAGAAAAATACAAAAACCTGTGGACTGTCGTTTTCACGGTTAACGCTTTAGACTGCAAAAATAGTTTTTCAAGTCGGACTCATAGTTGCAAGAAATTGGTGTCCACAGATTAAAAGACGGATATATGGTGATACTGTATTCACGTGATTTGCTGTTTATTTGTTTTGTTTTGTCTTCAAAAGGAAGTGATAAGCACTTGATTAACTCCCACTTGATTAACGCTATGTTTGTTAGAATCGTGGTGCAAATCTAACATTATAACGTACATCAAAATATTTTTACATTGTTAGATCGAAGAGCTGAATTTTGCATAAGTTTGCAGAAAACTTCTGCATCCCAAGATTGTGAAAACTGCAATAAAAATCTTGTCATGATTTGTGCAATCGGACGCAAAAACGAATTTTAAAATTGGGTTGCTGGATATGCAGATCGTCATCATCATTGTCACTCATTATCAATGCACTGCTGGATGAAGGTCTTCAGAAATTTCTTCCACAACTCTCTGTCTTGAGCCACGAGTTAAGATTCATGTCTTAGCTCTATACGTAAGCACTGGCAAGATACATTGATTAAACGCTTTTCTTTTAAGACATAATGGCATACTGCTCTTAAGATTTGCACTGTTTCTTCCAGAAGCTATTCAGCCAAATTTTATACGGCGATTAATTTCCTCATCAATGTGATATTCGCTTGATATGTGCTGCCCAAGATAATGGTAGGTATCCGTTATCACCAGGTTTTCCCAATGAATTGATAAATCTTCATTTCTTGTAAAAGCATTGTATATCTCTTTTGTCTCCTGAAAGTTCATTGTTAATCCCACTTCTTTACTCTTGTCAGCAAGTTCCTGGATCATACCCTGCCGCTCTGAAAGGGTAGTTGCAGAATGACTACGTCATCAGCCAAACAAAGGTGAGATAAATAATCTCCATTAATCTTCATCCCCTTGTTTTCCCAGTTGAAGGATTGAAAGACATACTATAATATCGGGTTGAAGAGTTTGGGAGATATGTCACCTTGTCTCATTCCCTTTTCAACTTATATTGGTGCTGTATTCTGAAATAGCTGAACCTTGAATTTTTTTTCGAAAACAATGTTTGAAACTGGGTTGTTATATATGCAGATATGCAAATACATATGTAATGTTTTATCAGATAATGCGGAAATCACAAGGACCATTGTTTCGTATTCACGGAGTTTAAACCGATCGAATGCTATGTAGTTCTTTTCCGTAAGACGCTTAGAAGTGGAGGAAGGGTTGAAGTTGAAATGAAATTCATCCACCCAGCAGAAAGAGTTTAAATTTAAAACAGTGAAAAAGTGTAGGAAACATTATAGCCATGAATATACAAACCACATGCAAATTCGTTTTTCAATATTGGTGTTTCATAAGGCAATTACATCGCATTGACGCAAATGCTGATTCTGAAGAATTAGGTGGCATGTGGACCATTCTGATGCCAGATAAAAAAGTTTTAAAATGCGATTTTTAGAAAATAAAGGTGTTATTGAAGTGAAAGTTAAAATTTTTCTTTCCTGGCTACGGCATAAAACATTCAGAATACGGGAAACGTTTTTTTTTCTGTGATTACCACTGTCGGATGCAAAAAATAATTTTAAAATAGATTTTGCATAACAGAGATACATTGCTAAGAACATCGGAGGTATTGCTGTACCGACCAATCATGGACACACGCATTAGTGAATGGATATTCGTCAACGATTCGTTCATAACGAATCAATGCTTCACCGTGAAGAATAAATGGTTCACTCATACAGTTGTGAAATATCATTCAATACGCCATTACTGCTACACGCTTTATATCTTCTTCAAAAGTTAGGAAACAAGCTCACAGTAACCATACAGTACAGATGCTTTTCGATTAATGTGGTAAATCAGATTTGAATTTGTAAGCCCCTTCTTGACAATCCTGGCTGTGTGTTCTTAAGTTTCTCTTGGAAACGTCCAGGAGTCGACGGTTGTCAGCAAAGAAAGCTACCGACTCTGCCTGCAATCAATGCCATGAGACCTACCTGCATGTTCCGGTGTATTTAAAAGTTTCTTTTATTAAGACTTTACCAGTTGCAGCATTTTTCTCTCTGCGCCGCAATTTTAAAAAGGTAGATGTGCAGGGGGTGGACAACCAAACTAAAACACCGGCGAAAATGGCACCTACGTGTCACGCCGCTGTATGCGCTACCTGGTGGCCAGCCTACATCTATTTTGCAGACGATCAACGAGAGCGGAGTATGAAGGTTGCATTAGCAGAGCAGTAGCACTGCTGGGCGCCAAAAAGTGCAATACACACAAACATAATGGGATACATATCCGAGTTTCAAAGAGGACAGATAGTTAGGGCGCTTCTCGGCGGTGCATCTCTGTCCAAGACTACAAGTCTTGCTGATGTATCACGAGCAACGGTATACAGAGTCATGTCAGCTTAGCAGCATAAGAGAAGATCAGCATTTAATAGGAGTAACTGTCGAGACAAGAGAAAGCTGTCTGGTAGGAATGTCCGGATGCTAACGCGGATGGTAGACAAAAAACATAAAACCACAGCTGCCCAACTTACTGCAGAGGTGAATACGCACCGCGAATCACCTGTTTATATCAAAACTGTTCGTCGGGAGCTTCACCAGATCGACATTCGCGGTTGTGTTGCTATCACCAAACCCGGGATCACCAGTGTGAATGCCAAACGTCGGTCACAATGGTATCAGCAGCACAAATCGTGAACGCTGGTCAACGTGAAATGAATATTGTTCTCTGATGAATCGCTCTTCACATTCTTTCCCATTACCGGGAGAGCTTACGTGTGGAGACATTCCTCAAAGGCTTACCACACGGACTGTTTATTGCTCACAGTTAAGAACGAAGGTGGATTGTTGATGGTTTGAGCCGCAATATCATGGCAGTCTGTTGGCCCGCTAATTCTTTTTGAGGGGCACGTTTCTGCCAAGGACTGTCGGACAATTCCAGTGAAGCAGGTGCACCACATGTTTCAGACAATGTACCCTAACGGTGGTTCCGTGTATCTGGATGTTAACACACCGATACGCAGAACCAAACTGGCGGAAGAGTGGTTTGCCGAGCTGAAAGTGAGGTTGAACATCTGTCATGGCCTGCTCAGTCATCCGACTTGAACATTGTTGAGCCAGTCTGGAGTGTTCTGGAGGAGCGAGTCAGGAAACGATTTCCTCCATCAGCATCACATTGTGACCTAGCGACGTTTCTGCAAGAGGAATGGCTTTAAATCCCTCTGGCCACTGTACAGGACTTGTATCGGTCCTTCTCAATACGAATTGCAGCTGTATTGGCCTCTAAAGGGGGCCGTACAGCGCACTAATACGGTTTTGTGTCGTCAACCAATGTCTTTCAGTTTCATTTCCACCACCTGTATTACAATGACATAGATATTTACTCTGGAAAATCAGATGATATATCGATCTTCTTGATCAGGGATGAAAAGAGTCGATTTCAATCCTGACAAGCGGAAGTATTACTGAATTGAAAGTTCGCATTTTCTTCTCCTGGCTGGAACACCTCAGATCACAAAAGATTAAGCATACGGGAAACATTTTCGCGTTGAAACAGATCGTGTTACGGGGCTGTTCGTTATGTTTATTTCATTGGCCTGTCGTGAAGATTCGCTAGTTCTTCTCTTGTAGGAAATTTAGAACTTATGGGATTTCAATTATATTTTATCCCGATCGCGAGAACCAATAGTTAATACCAGCTAAATTTAAAACTCACTCTTTTGTAAGGAAGAGTAGGTTCATTCATTGAAGTATATGGGGAAAGTCACTTTCGTGGAACTTTGCACCTTGACTTCTTTCTCAGTTACCTCGCTGACAAGTTTGCTTATTCTGACTTTATTTCTCTTTCAAATCTCCCGTTTCGTCACGAAAAGGAATTCTACTCCAGTTCAACGGAGTGCCACGACTTTCTTTTCCTATTCTGTTCTTCTCGGCTTGAAATCTCAGATGCATATAACAGCATTGATGTCTATTTCCTTTCTCTAATTTCCTGTGGACGAAGAACTCCCTCATCTAGAATATAGAAAACTCTATTTCCAGTGGACGGAGAACTGCTCATCTGGAAGATAGAAACTCCCTCATCTGGAAGATTGATCAGTACTTACGCATTCTGTTACTCCCCTCTCGGACCTATAGACCGGCTTGATGCCATACTTTTTCTTTCACACCCCTTGTTAAGGCCTTGACCTCTCTTTTAAACCCCTTCGTTAACAATTTTCTTCCCAGTGTGCATTTGTACTTGCAGAATTCTTGTTATCAATTCTTTTTCATCTCACCGTGAGAACTCCCTCATTTAACTGAAGGTGTAAGAATTACTTGACATTCTCCCTACTAAAATGTGATCAATTAGTCGTCCCTCTCATAAGAAGAAAGCCTTAGAAATCAACGAGTCACTATGTCTAACACTTCTGGAAACAAATTTGTGATTCAAGTGACCGTCTCTTAATCTTTGAATTCACTAACGAAAAAAAGAAACGATTTTAACTTGTAAGATATCAAAAAGGTTATTAAAGTTTACTGTTCCTAAAATACCTATTAGCCTATGGTTAAAATCGGATTCAAAACGTTCCTTCAAATAGGATTCTCAGTATGCAGAAACAGTGCTCAAAAATTTCGCGGATGTTTTGGGGTAGCCACCACACATGAAAAAATTAATGATAAATTTCTGTCAGAAGCATGGCTATGAGACAGTCGGAGCTTGAAACATGATAAAACAGACAATATACGAACCATGTGAACAAAGTGAAGGCAATATTGTAAAGACACACAACACGTGGTAGGGAAGTCTCAAACCAATAAATTTAGAAAACCTGTACGCACTCACCTCTAGTGGAGTGTATGGCTAGCAGCGACTAATGAAACACTGGCACATCGGCGAAGTACTGAAAGTAGTAGATTATTCAACCGCTCTTAGGTGATTCTCCACAGCTGTTAGTTGAGCACCTGGTCGGACACGTCTTCTCAGTGAGTCACACGAGTGCTCAATGGAGTTGAGATCCGTGGATCGAGAAAGACAATCCATGCGCGCCATATCTTCTTTGTAAAGCATGTTTTTCACTAGCTGAGCTCGATGCTGATGTTCGTTATCATCTATGAAAGGCGACGCATTCCTTTTATGCTTCGGCACAGTGCACCAGCATAGATCGCGGTAACTCATCTTCTTATCCGACTGCAATCAATGATATATCATGGATGATATAAAGAGCTGTTCGCCCACTCACACAAGGACCCTGGGACCGAAGGGGTCACTTTTAAGAAAAAAAATGCTAGATTATTCCCTGTTCCTAATTTACACTATAGAGAAGGATGCAACGATAACTGGAGTCAAGGCTGTGTCGTGACACATCAGAAAAAAAGAAGGGAGCGTCACTGATCTCTCTCCCACCCTCTCTCTCTCTCTCTCACACACACTCTCATACACACACAGTCCCAACCACAATACCCTTCACTTAATCTGTCGAGGCTGTAAAGTGATACACAGAAAAACGAAAGCACACCATGCATATAATCCCCATAGACGAAGACGATTTTATGTGTTCTGTGTATGTAGGTCGTCCTTGGCGATAACAATTTAGTTGCATTTCGTCCGCTGTTCCAACGAGCCAGTAAATATAACCGCCTGTCGTAATCAGCTGCTCCAACGCTTGTGGTTTGGGTTCTCTTTTTTTTTGAATCTCTTCCTTTCCTGCAGCCAATCACTCTATATTTAGGTTATTGTTCATGCAATTTTCGTGCTCCCTCTTTTATGGATCCAGTGATCCAAAATTAGGTTCATTATTTCAGCGGTTTTGAATCTCTTCCTTTCGCGAAGCCAATCACTCTAAATATAGATTAAAACTTCCTCGTTCATGAAACCAGCTATTCAAAGTTAGACACAATGCTTCAACGTTGCAAAGGTTCTGCATTTCATCGTTTCATGAAACCAGTCTCACTAAATTTCGAAGACTGTTCCTGGGATTTTAACAGGCTCTCTTTGTGGAACCAGTGATACTAAGTTAAGCTCACTGTTCCAACCTTAGTGAGAAGCTCTCCTTTTCTGGAGTCAAATATCCTAAATTTCGGTGGCTGCTCCTGCGGTCCTGGAAATTCCCGTTTTGTGAAACTAGTGATCCTAAATAAGGCTCATTGTCAAACCGTTTTGAATCTTTTTCTTGTCTGGATCCAATGATTCTATTTTAAGCGTGACGACAGTTACCCTTAAATATTCTTCAAAGCGAAATACATCAGACGCAAAAACATTTTTTTAAATATTGCTTTCAGAAACAGAGATAGCAATGGCAATAGAACGTATGATCAGGGCACCTTGGGGGTAAACTGTGCAAATCTTGGTCGGTCACCCAAAAGGAAATACCGAAGGAAGTGTGTGCAAAATGTGGCGAAAAAATATATGCGGCGCAAACGAAAATGAAAGACTCTTCAGTTGGATTTTTAAAAGCAGTGGCACAAAGAAAAACATATTCAGGAAAATATGTGTTCAGGCCCTGTGCTGTAAATCTGGGCACATTCATTTTAGTGGAAGTTAACATTTATAATCATCTTTATCTAGTAACGCTTCACAGTTAAAATCGTTTTCCTTTTTCTTTAGAGTTTTTGCGAAGACAGTGAGACAGACTCATTTTTACTAGTTTTCTGTCAGCCGTCTTAATGACCGAAGGGAGGACTCTCTAGACTTCCGGAGTCCGAAGAACATTTGAGTTGTCTCAGGATTCATGAGGTTTCCTATATTGCTGCTCCAATGAATGGTTAATCGTTTTATCGAATCAGGTTTCGCCCATTGAGAGATTTCGAGTGCATACCTTTTTCTAGAATTTTGGATTTTAATGCGAGATTTCTAACGATGGGTCAAAGGTGCAGCAATAGGCATTTAGCAACTGGGGAGGTATTCCTAAAAGGCAGTAAATGCGAAGTGGGCAAACAAGAGTAGCTCGCGCATTTCTCAGGGATGCATGAAAACAGGGGAAGTTTTGATCAGGCTGTTGAGAGAGCGTGTCAAAGATTTCTCTCTTTTTGACGAAAAATGGAGGTTGAAGGAAATTCCGATGCAGAGATCGGAGTTTGAGGTAGAAAAAAATAATTTTAGAAAGAAATACATAGCAACTGAGAAAAACGCCCGAAGTAACCAAGAAAGACGCTCTATAAAAGCAACAGAAAAAGATAAATTCATCAGCAATTAAATGAACAAGGTTAAAATCAGGACAAGCGAAATATCTTATATTATACAGCATTGAATAAAGAGCATCACTTTAAAAGTTTTCAGTTTGAGTGCAAATGCTTATTTTCATCATTAGCTAAATGTGCAACTAAAACCCCGTAAATATGAACTATCTTTACAAACGAAGGTCTGACGAACCTAAGTGACTGGGTTTCACACGTACTGAAAGAAATTCAATGTAACAGCTGGGGAACAGATGTTGGGAAGTGCTAAGAAACAGAAAAATATTTTATGTGCTAATAATATATATTTTTTCCAAAAATATATGTATCTCTATATAAAAATAAAACAATTTCGTAAAACATAAAACGAGATTTTTTTTCTATTGTAAAAAGATAATGTTGGTACTCCACTTATTAACCAGAGTTATCCATTTCATGGAAAAAATTCTTTCGCGTTACAATGGACGTTTATTTAGCTTTTGTTCTTCAGTTATTTCCCTTTTGACGATCATGCCACATGATGCCACATTCACCTTACCATTTTTTTTAATAGGATGCTGTTACGTTTGTGTTACTTTTCTTGAGCGTGGGATTTGAAGGATCCCTTTTTACTCACAATTTTGCAGTGAAGAGGTAGAACACTACTTGAAACTCAGAACAAAGCTATATTCCGCACACTTAGACAGCTCATAGAAATGATTAACTTAGTGGACACTACAACCGTACTGTAGCAGGTAATATTGGAGCAGAAAAATATTGTAACAAGAAGAACATGCTGACCTCAGCAATTCAACAGAACATGACAACGAGAATAAGACGAGCGGCGTATATACGTATATTATCCCGTATGGGACTCCCAGACTTATCCGCTTGTTGTTTCCTAAGCTTTCGTGGATAAAACAGAACCTCGGGTTTCGCTTATCCGACCAGGAAGAGAAGACGTCACTCCTCAAGACTTTGGCAGAGATGAAACAAGTCCTCGTGGGGAAGAAGAGGTCCGTAAATTCCACCTTCTCATTATCATTCCTTTTTTTGTTTAATTCGGGTATATTTCCATCAAAAAAGTGGAGTAAACATGCAAATTTTGGAATTTATTACGACATTTTGGAAAATGGACCCAATGTTTTCTACTAAAAATAAAAAATAAATAAAAAATGACAGACCAAAGAAGCACCCACAAGGATTCAACCAGTCGAAATGAAAATTAGTAGGTGCAATGTACATATATATAAAAGGAAATGATTGCAGTTTTAGAGCAGTTGGGCCGTATATTCGGATAAAACAGCTACACGAACAGGTCAGTAACTTTTAGCGCAAACTTTGGCTGGGATACAAGTGGTTTCCAGGCGCGGCATGGACGCCTTCTGTTCTGAGGTATAGCATGCGGTATGGGCATAGGTGGCATCCCGAAGATATTCAAGTGGGGAGAGGGCGAGTAATCGGACTGTCTATGGAAGTGTATCGACATCACAAAGGTAGGCCTGGAAGAACCGTGCCGTGTGTGGCCGGGCATTTCTCATTGAAAAATTTATCCGTGAAGCTGCAACAGAAATGGCAATACAACAGGTCCTGTAATGGCGTCGACGTGCCGTTGAGCTGTGAGGGGGGGGGTACGAAAGACTACCAAGGTTGTCCAGATATCGTAGGACATGGCTGCCGGTGTTAGAGCTGTGTGCCGTTCCACGGAAAATGCAGGGTCCGTGCGATGTCGTGCTCGTCTCGAGACACGTATACGCTGGTCATCGTCGCCAAGTGCAAAACCTGACTCATCACTAGAGTCAACAACTCGCCACTGCACAATACGCCACGTTGATTGGGCCCAATAATAGGCTGCAAAGTGGCATTCTCGAATATAATCCCCGTGTCGGAAGTCGTCTGGCAACAGCCCGGGTGGCCACTTCCGTACATGTAGACGACATAACATGGCCAGGGATGTTTGAGAGCGACGAATTCGGTTCTGTTCGTGCTGCTCTCACAATCGCTTTATCCTTTCGTGCTGTTGTTGCCTTTGGCTGTCCACTGCCCGCGTGACGCTGGGTTGTTTCCTCTTGTACCCATTGACAGCAACACCGTCCGACGTGCCGTTGCTCCGACCTAGATTTCTGGCGATACGGCGAACAGAGCAACCGATTTCTCTTAATCAATTATACGTACTCTCTCAAACTCGTTCAGCTGCTAGTATTTCTGTGCAAGGATCCGAAGACGAGGCATCCTCACAGTCCATGGAGGTTGATGCAACCACAATCCGTTGTATGTATTGTTCCTACGGCCTTGCTTTGTTCTTGATAAACTCTACCCGATGCGCGATCCCCATGCGCTGTGGCGAGCCGTTATTTAGTAATTGGTCGTTCTTTTCTTTAATAATTTGCGTATCAGGTCCTGGAGCACTCGTATGCGAAGGTCCATTAGGATAGAACGGCTTTCTCGGGGTTCTATGCTATTTTGGGCAATAGCAGAGAACCTTGTGTGTGATTCATGTCTTTATGTTTTACATACCAAACTTTCGATAACCTCTGTGTTCATATGGAAACGTTTATTTACCTTAAAATACGTTCCCTACTAATATTCCTTTAAAAACCGTGTGCATTGTGCTTATCTCCATGAGCTGCTTCTGTCTCTCACCTTGAACCGGTTGCCCTAAACAACGAAAGATAGGTACCTTATCGCTGTAGATTTTTTTTATTTTTTTTTTTTATTTTTAACGACCACCGTGAGCAACTTAATGGGCTATAAGCAGTCGGTTGTCCTTAATTTTGGGTCACTGGTTCCAGGGAAGGGAGAGAGCCAGTGCCGTACGACAAACACAACATATATTCCTCACCGGAATTCGAACCCGGACCCCGTACGGACGAATGATCAGAAGCCATCGCTTGGACCACTGCGCCACCGGGGCGGCCTGTAGATTCTCATGCAGGTCTGTACAACCTAAAACTAAACAGTTTTTCCCTAAGTTTCATCACATATTGAAATCCGTTAAAACAGAACTGGTTTAGCACGTTGAAGTAACCATATGCTTGATTTCTACAATGACAAAAAATCTTGTGAGTGATTCATGTCTTTATGTTTCAAAGACAGCTATTACGTGCGGCTGTTGTTTTAATAACGCTCATCACATATTATTATTTGATTTTCGCAGAAATAGTATTTCGGTAATGCCGAATTAAGTAACCGCTAAACTTAAAAATTCTAGCTTTAGTATTACGAAAGTAAAGGAAGCATGTCTAGATAAAAACCACGTGGCTTCGCTTAATCTAAAAAAAATAATAATTTAATTTAAACTAATTAAAGCTAAATTTAAAAAGAAAGCCTTGCAATTTTAACACTTTTAGGAGTTTAGAGTATCAGATGTTTTTTCTAAACACACCTCAGAGCGAAAAAACATTATGACCACATGCCTAATGCGATGTTGGTCTCTCACGTACTCCCAAAAGAGCTCTTAGCCGGCAAAGTAAAGCCGGCAATCAATCACCACATCCTTTAACCCTGGTAAGTTGAATGGATTGATGTCTGAAAATTCGCAGGTCACAGCAATATTTGGAATTTTTCTTCATGTTCCTCAAACCATGCTAGAATAATCCATGCAGTTCTGCATCGCATATTATTCTAGTGTAGGAAAGCACTACTAGATGGAAATTCCGTTGCCATGCGGTAGACGTCATGGTTTTCTGTACGCGAATGACTCAACGGAAATTTCCACTTCGTTCTAAATAAATTGCTTACCGTGTAGTTTTCATCCTAAATCAAGGAAAACGCCAGTTTCTTGGATATAACCATAAAATCGCTAAGAGAGACTTCGTTGTAAATCGGCACGACTGTATTATCACAACACACAATTTTCTGTAATGAATTTCAGTGTCTAAACAAATGTCAGTAAAAAATCATAATCAGAGTGTTTCACTAAAATCTGGGAAACGTGAATAAATTGGTATATTTCAAATTTTCATAACTTTGAAAGAAAATTGAAATAAGCAGGTAGAGTTTGAGATCATTACAATAGCCCATCACATAATGCAAAGCATTTGATATACCAAGGGTCAATTCCAGAAATTTTCGGGAAAGCTTATTTCCTACACGGGAATTTTCTACATAACTCTGTTAAAAACTGTAGTTATGTTGATAAATCACTAAACACAATATAAACCTTGATTGAAGAATATAGCACATCTTTTTTGTGGAACGGAGGTAAATATAATACACATTTCTTATAAAGGATTTCATAACAGATCGAACAAACCAGTTAGCATGCACAGACGATGTGGCATAGACTGATGTTTTCGTTTAAAACGATATTAACTTTATTCATATCATATACCATTCTAGTTTGAATGAAACTGTGCAATCAAAACAATGTAAGTTATCACGGTACCAATAAGAGTTAAAAGCATGTTTCTGGTAATCGGAAACATACCCATGACTGTTAGACCGAATTCATCCGCCCACAGGAACCTGAGTAAGATTGTGAACATGTTTGTATCCCTGAGGACGATGTTTCCTTCAACATGCAAAGCAAATCGTCTCAATAGACAGCGGTGTCTTTCATGTAATTCAGATGCAGACAAAATCAAAACCACAAGTAAAATTCCTGTCACAATCAAAAACGAAATACTAAACAAGTTCCAAATATGAGGTGCCGAGTAGTTTTTGACGAGAAAAACCGTGTGTACACTTGAAAAAATGTGGATCAGCTGGACAAACAAATTCAAAAACACTGGCAAAGAAGACAGTGTGTCGAATTCAACAATATGGCTATGAAGTTCTTTATAAATGTCCAAAAGAGCCTGCAAATAACCAGCATTGTACTGCTGAGTCGTCATTTCATTCAAGAGTTGTTCCAGATTTTCCATCAGCTGACAGATTTCTAAGCTCAGTGCAGAAAAATATGCTGTGGAATAACATATGACTGTGTACTGCATGTGAAAAACTAAGGTGAATATTATGAAAATCAAAAACCACCCTGCACTTTCAGGGCTATTGTGTATGAATCCCAAAGTATAGAACTGAACAACCTCTGAAGTATCGAGGTTTTCGTAAGCTGCTAATAAGACCACTACTAATGCGTTTAAGGCAGGCTGAGAAGGCAAAGTACGCATTGCAAACTTCATGCGTGCAGGTTTTAAATAAGAAATTGTCCAACATTCTGTCTTGCGTTCAATTTCTTGTAGATTCTTTAAAACGAGAAATAAGCGCTTTGCCTTTTCTCTGAGGCTTAGCCACAATGAATACATTACAAGGAGATCAAAAAGAGTAACGATGTCGATCCCAGACTTTATAACATAGCTCAGTGTCATTGATAAACAGTATAACATAAAACAGTAATGGAGTGACACACACAAGTATATCTTTAACATTTGACCTGCACATCTAATTTAACTTTCTTAAGTTTTATTACCTTTATTTCGCCTACAGCCGGATTGGAACCCTATCTTTCTATTCCGGAGTAGCTGTTCTCCCAAATGAACAACGCCGGTAGACTTATCTCTGCTTTATTGACGATTTCCCTCATGCTTCATATCAATAATACATTATGCCACATAGTATGTCAGAGTTTCTATGTATTATGTAAATTTAGATTTTTCTAGTTAAACTTTTTCTGACTGAACGACAGATTACTTCCCAAAGAGGTTTTTCCAATTTGGCAGCACTGAAAGTGAAATGGAGAAGACACAAAGAAAATACTAAATGTATACAATTGGTTTGTTAAAAAGAGGATGATATAACGAATAAAATGTGAGGACAGTGCATTATGATTACAGTCTGAATTGAAGCCAGCGAGTTCACAAAACCTTTCTGGCAGTGATCTAAGCCCTGTTTTCCGACAAACCATGTCCGTGTTTGAATCCCGGTTAAACATGGATGTTGTGTTTGTCTTACGGCACTGGCTCTATGCCTTTCCCTAAAGCAAGTATCCTTAAGTTAGGGACGTATGTCTGCTTATACACTGGCGCGCAAAAATTAAGGACGAGACGGTTTTTCGAATGTGGCGTCGTGCAGAAGTGCTCCACATCGACTCAAATCATACCATAATATCCCCAAGATTTTATGGTATGTGTATCATACCATAAAATCCCCAAGTGAGCAAAACCGTCCAAACAAGGAATCCAAAGGATACAAAGGCACTTTATTGAAAAGGTAGCTTCGAGCACAACTGGACAGAAGACAGAAACGTCCATGGGACAGGCGGCTGCCAAGAAAAATCCAGTCTTTAGTAGGTGATACGATCACCCCTAAATCCTTGCGTTGCAGGATTTACAACTTCTGTGCATGCTGAGGACGTTGTTGTCAAGGAGCTGATGAAGCATCACAGTCCATTCCTCTTGTAGCGCCAATCGCAGCTGCGGAATAGTTGCTGGCAGCTGGTGACGTGCTGCCAAGCGTCTCCCGAGAAGGTCTAACATGTGTTTGATTGAATTTAGATCCGGAGACCTTGCAGGCCAATCCATGCGTTGAATAGCTTCCCTCTCCAACAGCTCTGCGACAGCCACTGTACGATGAGGTGTAGCAATGTCGTCCGTGAAGAGGAAATGAGGACCCACAGCACCTCTAAACAGACGCACGTGAGGCAGGAGAACCTCGGTACAAAGCGGACTCCAGTGACTAAACTTCCTTGGAAGATGTGGAGGTCAGTACGGCTACCAAGCATAATACCGCCCCAAACGAGATCTACACCACCTCCAAACCGGTCTCTTTCGATGATGTTGGAGGTGTGATTGTGTTTTCACTGCTCTCTCCAGATGTGTATACGTCCAGAATCGCTCGTCAGATTAAATCGGCTCTCATCTGTAAAAAGAACTCGACCCCATTGCTCATGTGTCCAGTTCTTGTGTTCGTGGCACTACAGAAACCGCCGTCTCCGATGAGCAGGCGTTAATGGCACACGCCGTACTGGTCGTCGTGCAAATAGACCACGTTTGTGCCGCCTCCTGGCCACGGTAAAACGCGATAACGGACGTCCAGTTGTCTGTTGCATGTGCCTTGCGATTTTTTCCGCTGTCTGCCGTCTGTCTCTTCTCTCCTGTACGACAATATACCGGTCATCCGTCACCGTGGTTGCTCGTGGACGACCACTGCTAAACTCTCGGACAGCTGCTCCTGTCGTTTGAAATGCTTTCTAAGCTCGTGAAACGATGCTGTGAGCGATACCGAACTCCTCGGATACACTAGTCACACTTCGACCTTTTTCAAAATTCCCAATGACGCGACTCGGGTCAAGTCATCCAGAGGTCGTCTACTGGATTGCCTGTTGGCCATACCACACGGTGGCAGCAACTCGACGTCGTTCAAACAGATGTACAACGTGCAATAGTTTTCAACGAATTGCTGAGGGCACACCACCCGTGTGTTTTATACCTTTCCGAAACTCCGCCCCCCGCCTCCACGTCATGCTGGATATATGCGCATGCCCTACCGTACCGGACCCTAGTCTATCTCCTGAGCGGTCTTTCGGTCCGTTCTGCCTGCTCGTTTCGCTGTTGAGCTAATTTATCCTCTTCGTCCTTAATTTTTCACACCAGTGTAGATTATTGAGTTGTTCACGTGCTCGTTAAACCTCCAAATAGAAAAAATAAATAAAAAAAAGTTCACCTTCTGTCAAAAGTTATATCCATGTTCTGAAGTGTAACCCACAAACTAATAAAGAACTAACGGAAGTGGTTTCCGTGATTCATTAGCTTGAACACTTTGATTTATATGTTGACATGTGATATATACACACACCGGCCCTTGTATTAAAAACCTTTATTCAAATATACGTCATTGTCACTTACGCAACGTATATACAAAATACGTTGTCACGTTCACTAACCACGTAACCTGCGCAATTACTTAAGATAGCTACTCGTAAGTAATCCTCAGTAGTGTTGATCGCAATGGGTGAAACAAAACATCTTTCAGAATTTGATAAAGGGATTATTGTGGGTGCCCGTCTGCCTAGAGCATCAATTTTCGAAACTGGTTGGTTTCTCAAAAGGTAAGATTTCCCGGGTCAGAAGCAATGGAAAAATAACACACATTCCTTGTCTAAGAAGTGTAACTGTACGTATGGAACGAAATTGCTTTCGACTGAGAAGGCTTGTATAGAGAAACAGGACTTTCTGTGTGTAGAAATTGACCGAAGTATTCAATGAAGGTTGTCTCCACTCATATCTCAGCGAACTATGCTATACGCAGAGAATTGAAAAGGATCGGTATTGGCAGCCACATCCTGTCTTCATCATTGTTCCAATTAAAAGAACACTCGACGCCTTTGACATAGAGGCTCTCCAATTATGAACTTACTTGTGGTCCAAATTAATTGTACATTACGGTGATCCCAACACGGTAGAAAATAGATGTTTCAGAAATTTCAAATTCCCAATCTTTGCAGTCAGTAAAGACTGCTGGTGCTAATTGTGCTGGCACAAGTATAGATTTTCTTCTTTTTTTCATTCTTTTTTTTCGTTACCGAAACATATTTGGGTTAAATGTTTCCGTTTAATAAATACATCCTATTCAGGGAATCTCGGAAAATGCTGGCACAGAAGGAGATTCATGTAATTTTTCTTAAACTCGGGAAACACAGCCTATCCCAGACAGGGTTTAAATAAATTCTAGGACATTAAATGCAAATTAGCGTGAAAATACTTTACGATAATGTTATTGTTACACACATTATTGTCCGCAGCTATTTTTTTGTTAATGTACCCTTCCATTTTAATAAACATCCCATGTATTTAGAAGCGACGTCAAAGTATTTGTCGTTCCAATTCGGTTAAAGTACAATTTTTGAATCTTCAAATTTTGAGAAAATTTACCCTTCAATAATGTCAACATTTACAACTTATTATCTTTTTACTAATTTCAAATAACGACTTATATTAAAAATTAATGGGAGTGTCAATTTGCTTAGTCATTATTCACGATAATGTTCTACATCTGGAATTTCTAAATATAATCATTGTCATGAAAATCCGCGCACCAAGAAGAAGACGTTGGATTGAAATGAGATTTTAGTAATGAGATGGTACATATAAAGGACAGAAGTCATTACAATATCACAAGTGCAAGACGATTTCCCGCGGACATACGGTACACATTCCGATCAGCGTTAGTACCGGGTCGGACCGCCTCCTGCACGGGTACATGCGGTGATACGGTCCGGCATGGAGTCAAAGACACACCGTATGTTGTCCTGGGACAGAGTGGCGCACACGTCTTGCAACCGACGCTCTAAACCACGAACACTGGGACGTGCAGAAAGCTGTCGTCCCATCTGGTCCCGCATTTGTTCGATGGGCAAGATATCAGGTGATTTTGCAGGCCACAGAAGCGTCGAAGCATGACGTAGCCAGTCCTGGGAAACCCGAGCCGTGTGCAGACGGGTGTTGATTTGTTTCAAAATGGCTCCAGGTCGCCCCACCAGGAAAGGCAGCACATGGGGCAGCAGGATCTCTTTTACGTAGGGCTGGGAATTCCAGCGGTCTTACGAGATGGCTACATAGACCATCACGCCTACAGTTCAGGACATGTGCCGCTGTACAGTGAGATTGGGATTGTAGTGCTGGCCTGCGGTCCTCTACACTTTGGCACGGTGATCGTCCGTTCCCATACAGAAGTGGGATTTTTCGTTAAGCACTGTACGTCACCAGTCCATAGCATTGCACGATGCTCGCTGCTGACACCACTGCAATTGACGCCGACGAAGGTACGGTGTTAATGGGAGAAACCGCACTGGCCGTCAAGAGTGCGAATTCACCACTGCCAGGCGTCTGGGAATGATTCAGGCTGACACAGGAGTCCCTTGTACAGCCCACCCATGTCTCTGGATATTGGACAAGGACATCGTTGCAGCTGTGCGTGCCGCTCTCAGGATCCTCTTGGATGGTGGTATGTCTGGGTCGTTAAGAGTCAGTCACCCGTGTCAGGGTGCCTTTCCGTGTCCATTGTTTCCAATACGACCGCACGGTACTATCCGACCGGACCAGACGGCTGCCGATTCGGTGCGCCGGCCACTCTTCCTCTCTCATCCTGACGATACGGCCTCGTTTAAATTCCGTCAGTTGCCTGTACGCACATGTACGGCGGAATCACACCTGACTCTGACAGTGTGCTTTGGCCCGAATGTGGAGTCCCCTGCGCTGCGCCTTCTAAGCCGCAAGGATTCTGATTGCAGAGGCGATCTTGAACGCGCGGACATTCGGAATCGTTCAAAATTTTAACATTTGCATGTCTGCCCTTGCCGTAGCTATTCACCGAATTTCGCATTAATCGCACGGGTTTTTCTTGATGCACGGATTTTTATGACAATGAGTGTATGTTATATAAAACTCTTTTTCTCACACTACAGCTTTCACACACTAATAATGATTTCCAAGAATTTGAGTCTTCGTTTAAAATTCCTTCACATTTGGTACCCACATAACACAAATTTTAATTTTGTAATTGATGCATCATACCCAAGAAAGATCCGTCATACGCCAATAAAGTCACTTCCTCATTTAGATTACTTTCTAGAATTCTAGATGAAAAAGTGATTATCTTACAGACGATATCTTTTTTTCCTCTCGAAGAAAGAAGATTTGACAGGAAGTCAAGTCGGCAGCAAATAAAATCCTAAGCACAGCGTTTATAAAAAACAAAAAAATAAGTAGCTACTATAACAGCCTAACTTATTTTTTTCCACTGAACTGAAAAGTGCCAATAAAAATTAGGTTGTATGAAGCTAAAAGTAGGTAACAGAAATATAATGAAATTTAATTCATATTGCAATAAAGGCTATTTCGGCTACTTTTAAGTGATACACCATGAGTCAAATTTTCCCAGTGACGCAAATAAAGCGAATTTATGGATATAATTTTCATCAATTTTATTAAAATGTTCCATTATGGAGAGAAGACTTCTGAGAAAAAAAGAGATAAAAGGTCTGAAGTGCAATAGGCACGAGTATAGACATATGATGAAAATTCCATTTAAGTAGTTCTGTTAATGCTGCTTATTTTAACAAAAGATATATATATATGCACACAACACATGTCCTTCAAGTTGACTTTCGGTGGCAACTGCGTTTCTGCCACTGATCCAAAAAGAACCGATTGAAGGAATGGCAGGAAAGGCCACAGTAACTGTCCGCAGCATTGTGTACTAGGAGGAAGTATAGTGCTGCAGGCCGGTTCAGTATGATAATGTCTTTGCCATAAAGCGGGAAAGTTCTCCCCAAAATAACGCGTAGTTCTCTTGCAGTGCGTTTGTCCCTACGCTGCACTAACGACCAATGCAGGTATGGAAATGAAAGGACAGGTTTGCGTAACTAAACATGTCTTTCGTGTTAGGATGAGGTAGTTCTACATGCCGGTTCGATATCATAATTAACTTGCTATAAAACGGGAAAAGAGTGACCAAAATAGCGCTTGCTTCGGCTGCTGTGCATTTGTCGCACTGGTCCATAAAGAACCAAAACAGGGATGAAGAGAAAAATTGGAGTAACAGATTGAGACATTGCCTGTCAGGGCGAAGTAGTGCCGAAGGCAGCTTCGATATAATCAATAACCTTGGTATAAGCCGGGAAACAGTGGTCATCATAAAGCGTGTTTTGTGTTCGTATGAATGTGCATGTTTTACACTGAAACGGAGTTATGCAATGTTCTGTCCCGAGACATCCTTCCATCACTACAGGAAGTCTGTGACATTAAAAGCATACGCGCATTTTGGCTGCATTTGACTTGGCTCCTCTTTAGAGTAATATAATTAGGGAAGAGGAACACGATTGTCCTTAAATTTACACAACAACAAAACCAGAACTACTCACTGACAAAACAAACTATAGTACAACCCCAGGGCGGCTTCGTGCACGGTTTTTGCTATTTCAAACTTGTTATGTCGGCGTATTTGTAAATCAAATAATAAGTACTCTATGTACAATATTAAAACTACCATGCTTTCATAACAAAAAGAAGAACAGTGCTTTGCCACGGTATATATATTCACATTCCACAGATTTCGGAAATAATAATGCTGATACTTTCGAATTACGTTACTGTAGTTTTTTACTATTTAATATTCACACGATGAAGAAAAACCGAATCATATTTCACTACTAACGAAAAATAAGAATTTGATAAACGAAGGACGAAGAGCTCTCAGTCACCGTCGTCAGTCTCCATTTTGTTGCACATCTTTCCGTACAAGTCCTTTGAACTGATCCAAACTTACCGTGATTCACTTTGTACGGCGTCAAGCATCATCTTTAACACACCGCATGACGCAAAACAACGCATGTAAGCAGATAATCACATCATCGATAGAAATTCACTTGAACACCAATTCCACACGCACAAGTTTCCAGCAGAAATATCAGCACTCGAGAAAGAACGCTTGCATTCTGATGTGATAAACGGCACGCATGAGTTCTCCCAGCATTCCTTGCACCTAGAAGCTTGATTTCCGTGGCTGTTCGCATCAAACAGACGTAACTTTGAGTTCAACAGTTATGCTAGTTCTAAAATCTGAATCTAATAAAATATAGATATGTCTTTCATCCTACTTTAAAGTGACAATTTCTATTGTCAAAAGTACTCTCAACGGTTCCGTAATAATACCGATAAATTTTGAAGTCTGTAAATTCTTTCGGGGTTATTAAACTGCTGCATGAGATGTCCATGGGAGTTGAAATGTTTTAAACACAATTTACATTTTATTTCCAAATGGAACTACCGTTTCTCTTTGTTGAAGCGATTTTTTCTTTGCATTACCCTAACCATGATCTTAAACATTCTCGTACTGGTCATACAGCCTTTCAAGTCAACCAAACGTTCGATTTCAATGGGTACATTCAGAGTTATTCCGTAATTCAAGACAAAATGAGCGCAAGATCGATGTATAACAGCTAGGCCTACAATGAAAAAGGAATGAGTAGACAGATATACAAATCTGCATTATGATCTTGAAATCAAAGTGAGAAAACAGTTGAAATGTGAAGGTACGTATTGCAGGAGATAAACAAGTCCGAAGCTGTCTTCCGACTTTTCCTCTCTTTTATTCCAAAAACCTCCATAGGGAATGATAAACAATGTCCTGTTGGCGAGAAAGATGGAAGAGATGGACCTAACTAATCTGCGTTACTGTCTATTTTTCATAAGAAAGACACTGAATGGAAATTTAAAATGGATAAAAACAAGGTTATATATTTTCCACACTTTGACCTTTTGACCCGAAAAGTGCACACTGATAGACCAGCCATCCAAGCATTGAAAGTTCGCAGCTTTTTCTTTAATGAATTAACACAATTCCGCTGTTAGCCACAGAAACTTTGAGAGATTTTAGATTATGTACCATGTAAGCTAAACTAATGAACAGAGAAAACAAAAAAATGTAGAGCAGTAAATTTCCAGCCAAACACTCAGGAAAAGGTTCATTTCTCTCCATAAATAGTTTTTCTTTTGTTTTTCAAGTATGCATGTACAGATCTCCTAGGACAGTTTCAAAGCAGCTTTCAGACAAGAGAGGATTCTTTTTTTAATTATTTTGAAAAATTCTCTAAAATAACGACTTCAAAATCTCTAAACCACTAAAAATATTTATATTTCCAAAAAAAAAAAAAAAAAAAAAAAAATGATACGGTAAGAATTGAAAGCAAATAGAGTTTTCTGTTACATCTGTTTCCTTCAAAGGGTGGAAGTACTTCCGAAGGTCTGCAAGTGTCCTTTCGCTGGGTATGTCGAGTCGTTTTTATGCGTTTCAAGTCGTGGCTCTGCGATCGCCATTATGCTTTCTAAACACAACGGTAATAATTCTGCCGCGGCAATGGCCGACGAATTTATTTCTGATTTAGGTCACGGGCTGTTGATTTTAAGATATGAGTTTGTTCCATTTTGTTCTTTTAATTAGACAGGGTGTCCGAGAATTATTGGACATATTACAAAATTATATAAAACAAAACATTAAACAGATAGAAAAAAACTGACTATACTAACTTACAATGTAACTACACTATTTAATAAATTTCGATGTAAGATCCCTTGATTGCTCGTAGTACGTCCAAGCGATACTCGATTTCATGCCATGTATTGGCAAGCATCTGAGGAGTTATGGAATTAATAGCAGCTGTGGTACGCTGCTTCAGTTCTTGCAAATCAGTACAAGGCGTCTGGTAGACACGATCCTTCACATAACCCCACATGAAATAATCCAATGGAGTTAGATTTGGAGAGCGGGGAGGCCACGGAATGGGACCACCACGCCCAATCTATCTGTTGGGGAATGCTCATTTATGCACTTACGTACACACGTTGGCCAATGCCGAGGCGCGCCGTTTTGTTGGAAAACGATGTCATATATTTTGATCTGGGGTACAGTGAAATTTTCTAGCATATCCAAGTAAATGTCACCATTTATGGTTTTTTCGCAGAAGAAGAAAAGGCCAATCACTTCTCTTTTTGATAGGGCGTACCAAACATATTAACTTTTGGAGAATCACGTTCTAGTTCAATAGCAGCATGAGGCGGTTCACTGCCCCATATCCTACAGTTGTGACGATTCACAATACCTGATACATGAAATGCGGATTCATCACTTAAAATTACAGTACTGAGAAAGTATTCGTCGTTTTCCACTGGATTCAGCATATCCACAGCGAAATCGTATCGCAGAGTGTGACCATTTACATGCATCTTTTGCACTATTTGAATTTTATAAGCATGAAACTAATTTCTTGTTAAAGATATCGTGAACTGTCGATTTCGGAATGCACAGTTCTCTGCTTGCTTTACGAACGGATTTCCTACGACTTCGTCGGAAACATTAATTAACTTGGTCAACCGTCTCACCGCTGACGCTAGGCCTACCGGCTCCTCCCCGATGTTCCACATTGCCAGTTTCTTTAAACTGTTTCATCCACCGCTTAATTTAATTCGTTGACGGAGATTACAACCATACTCTAAACGATACCGTCTTTTAACTTTAATGACATACTTTAATTCCGCAAATCATAACACACACATCGCCTTCTGCTGTACGGATGACATGACTACTGATTGCGCATTTCTCATATATTCCTCATCAAGCCACACCTAGCGCCCTCTATGGGATTCTGTGAATAACAATTCTTCAAAACAAAAATATAAAAACCGTGTTAGTAATACGCGACATAGAAAAACAAACAATAATCATAGTTTTTGTGTACATAATTTTGTAATGTGTCCAATAATTCTCTGATACCCTGTATGTATCTGTTCATTAAACGTCGCAGTAAAGAGCCAACGTAAAACGCTATTGGGTTCACTAAGGTGTGGCAACGCTGCGTTTTACTCTTGCACATGCTTTACTTGCAGACAATCCTGCATATAATCTTCCTAGAAGCACACTACAGAGGTTCCTGCACGTACTCTTTTTCCTCTCCTAAAGACACTCTGCAAAAATGCTTCATACACATGACTCAAACACTCAACACTAAAAACACTTGCAGGAAGAGAACTCTTGGCTCCTGAAAAGACAGACAGCTCCAAAGTGTATGAGAAAACCCTCACAAAGAAGAAGGTGGAAATATCCTTCCCCGAAACGACGGGCAAAAGGTCGCACACCAGATATCTCTTGTACTCTTGTATTATGCTTAAAAACAGGTAAATTTCCCTTTATGTAAAGAGGTCGTAAAAAATAATATAAACATTTCTGAAAAGAGCAAAACTTAAAGAAATTAAATCCAGTAATACCTACAACACTAATGCTAATAAAAAGTTGGTTAATCTCATATTTTTTATGAGTAAATAAGGGAAGTTTACATTGCTTGTGAGCCCTACATTACAAATTGAGGAAACCAAAAATGCAGGGAAAAATCAAATAAATTTATTTTCATCACTTAGCATAAAATAACAAAAGAAAGAAATATACAACACTTTTCTTTAAGTCTCTAATCGTTATAAAACAAAGCAAAATTGTCCGCATTAATTCAATTTTTAAAAATTTTCCCTTGAAATGTTTGCAATACTTGTTAACCTCACAGCTTAAATTTTAAGAAGCACTGAACGAAACATAATTACAGTTAATGCCTTTACACAATTAATGTCAACAACGGCGCTGATGAAATAAAGTCGACATAACAAAATTTATTTTATCATTGGAAGAGAAATATTAATATATTTTGCACAACAGTGTCGCAAAAAATAAAATTTTGGTAGGGAATATTCATAGGAAACATCCAAACAACCAGGACTGAAAATAATTCATATAAACATCAGTTTGAAAGACTGAAAACTTAAACTAAATTTCAATTAATATAAAATTAAAATATTCTCTTAAATCCCCCATCGGCAAAAGCTAATCAATTCATTTAATTAAGAAGAACGAAACTTCAGTTATTAGACTTAATAGCATTTATTCTACTTTTTTTATGAATTTAAGAAAAAACTTTGATTTTAGCCCCGAAAGGGATTATTATTCCTTTGACCTAATAAATTATGACGAAAAATTTACATAAGCTTTATTAAGAAGCTCCATTAGGAGGAGTGACCCCTGAAAACTGAGTGATAATGCTTGGACAGAAATGCGTTTAGTGATAATAAGACTTCAGTTTATGAAGGCCGTGTAATGTTGCTGATTTGCAGAAACGTTGTGCGAACACACAACACCACGTCCCTCCACCAGACATTCGGATGCTACAGCGTACGGTCGGTGATCCCAAAATGACAAATGCGACAATATAAAAGAAAGCTTGGCCTAATTTCTCATGACATTCTGCGCCTGGGCGAAGTAGCGCTGCACTCTGGTTTGATATGATCATTGCTTTCTTATAAAAAACCAGTGTACAAATGTAAAGAAAAATTTGGCGTAATTTGTACTGACATTGTGTGCCAGTGCGAAGTAGCGATGCACGCCGGTTTGATATGATCATTGCCTCATCATAAAGCACCAGTGCAGGAATATAAAGGAAAGGTCAGCGTAATTTATCCTAAAATTGTGTGCTAAGGTGAAGTAGTGCTGCACGCCGGTTCGATATGATCATTGCCTTATCATAAAGCACCAGTGCAGGAATATAAAGGAATGGTTGGCGTACTTTATCTTGACATTGGGTGCCAGGGCTAAGCAGCGCTGCACGCCGCTTTGATATGATCTTTGTCTTATCATAAAGCAACAGTACAGGAATATAAAGGAAAGGTCAGCGTAATGTATCCTGAATTTGTGTGCTAAGGTGAAGTAGCGCTGTACGCCGGTTCGATATGATCATTGCCTTATCATAAAACGGGAAACCCTGACCAAAACAAAGCATGCTTTGACTTCGTATAAGATTACAATACACCTTACACTGAAAAACAAGTGCCACAACGTACTCTATGACCACACTCTTCCGCCAGAACGTGAAAACAGTAACAGCGAACTGCAAGGGCATCTTAGCAAAACTGACTCCGTGCTCTTATGAATATTATAGTAATTATTAAGGCAACCCACTGTGTGCAAATAAAATTTAAGAGGAGTATTTAATTTGAATAAGAAATTTATATAAATACATATATATAAAGATTAATGGAGATTATCTAACCCACTTTCGTTTTGCTGATGATGTAGTCATTTTTGCAACTAGCCCATAAGAGCTGCAGAGTATGATCCAGGAACTTGCTGACAAGAGTAAAGAAGTGGGATTAAAAATGAACTTTCAGAAGACAAAAGTGATGTTCAATGCTTTTACAAGAAATGAAGATTTATCGATTGATGGAGAAAAGCTGGAGATAACAGACACGTACGTTTATCTTGGACAGCAGATATCAAGTGAGGGTCACATTGATGAAGAAATTAATCGGCGTACAAAACTTGCCTGGAGAGCTTTTGGAAGAAACAGCATAATTTTCAAGAGCAATATGCCATTATGTCTTAAAAGAAAAGTGTTTGATCAATGCATCCTTCCAGTGCTTTCGTATGGTGCAGAGACGTGGACCTTAACTAAAAGAGACATACAAAGGCTGCAGACAACTCAAAGCAGCATGGAGATGTGCATACTTGGTGTAACCAGGAGAGATAAGAAGAGGAACTCGTGGATCCGAAAAATGACAAGAGTGGAAGACATCATGATCAGAGTTAAATCCCTGAAATGGCAATGGGCTGGACATACTGCCAGAAGGACATATCATCGGTGGACAGCCGAAATTTTAGATTGGATTCCAAGGGACAGGAAAAGACCCAGAAGAAGACCACATGGGAGGTTGGGTGGATGAAATTCGAAAGTATGCAGGGGTGACATGGAGGAGACTGGCACAAGACAGACCGTTGTGGAGGAAACTTGGGGAGACCTTCGTCCAGCAGTGGATTGATAATGGTTGACAATGATGATGATGATGATGATACATTTTTTTTATTTATGTAAATAAGCAAGTTGTATCATATATTTTAATATGTCATCATTATCAATCCACTAATGGCCGAAGGATTCTCTTGTGCCAGTCTCCTCCATGTTACTCCCGCATACTTTCGAATTTCATCCATACATTTCACATGTGGTCTTTTCCTATCCCTTGGAATCCAGTCTAAAATTTTAGCTGTCCATCGATGGTCTGCCTTTCTGGCAATATGTCCAGCCCATTGTCATTTCAGGGATTTTACTCTGATCATCATGTCTTCCCCTCTTGTCATTTTTCTGATCCACGAGTTCCTCTTCTTATCTCTCCTGGTTGTACCAAGCATGCAATACTCCATGCCTCTTTGAGTCTTTGTATGTCTCTTTTAGTTAAGGTCCACGTCTCGGCACGATATGTAAGCACTGGAAGAATGCATTGATCAAACACTTTTCTTTTAAGACAATGGCATATTACCCTTGAAACTTATTCTGTTTCTTCCAAAAGCTCTATAGGCAAGTTTTATACGCAGATTAATTTCTTCATCAATGTGACCCTCACTTGATATCTGGTGTCCAAGATAAATGTAGGTATTGGTTATCTCCAGCTTTTCCCCATCAATCGATTAATCTTCATTTTTGTAAAAGCATTGTACATCGTTTTTCGCTTCTGAAAGTTCATTTTTAATCCCACTTTTTACACTTGTCAGAAAGTTCCTGGATTATACTCTGCAGCTCTGATGGGGTAGTTGCAAAAACGACTACGTCATCAGCAAAACAAAGGTGAGTTAGATAATATCCATTAATCTTTATCCTTTTGTTTTCCCTGTTCAGTGACTGAAAGACCTTTAAGTCCAATGTGACATTAAAGAGTTTGGGAGATATACTGTCACCTTGTCCCACTCCCTTTCCAATTTTTATGGGTGCTGTATTCTCAAAAGGCCGAATATTTGCACTTGCATTTTCATAGAAGTTAATAATATTAATGTACGCATCTTCAATACCGCAGGATTTCAAAGCTATTGTAACTGCTGATGGTTTCACCGAATCAAAGGCCGTTTCATAATCGATAAAAGCTATGCGTAATGCAAATTCATATTCCCTCGCTCTTTCAATTAGTTGTCTCAGTACGTGGATATGATCTATTGTGCTGTAGCCACTCCTGAATCCAGCTTGTTCTATCGGTTGAGCCATATTCAGCGTTACCTTTAAGCGGTGTGAAAGAACTTTAGTGAAGATTTTATAAACCACTGATCGGAGGCTGATAGGTCTGTAGTTCCTGAGATCCTCAATGTCACCTTTTTTTATGTAGCAGTATCATTGTAGCATTGTTCCAATCCTCAGAAATCTTCCCTTCATTAAGGCATTGAGTGAAAACTTGGGCGAGTATTATTTCAATTTCTCCACTTGCTTCTTGTATGATGTCTACGGTAATTCCATCTTCTCTTGGGGCTTTTCCCCGTTTCATGTTCTTGATTGCAGGTGCAACTTCTGCTGGGAGGACTGAAAGAACTCTGGTACTGGTACCTTTCGTAACGTCTGGAGTATATGTATCATCCCTTTCATATAGTTCTGAGTAGAAATCATTCACTCTTGTCAAACTTTCACTTGTATTTGTTGTTACAGAACCATCTTCTTTTTTCATAGCCATAATCTGTTTTCTTCCCTTACTCAGATGTCCCTTTGCTCTATTCAGGCTCTGGTTGTCTTCCACTGCCTTCTTTAATAGTTCACAGTTGAATTTCCTTATATCTTCAGTGATACATTTTCTTACCGTCTTGCATAGCTCTATGTATTCCACTTTGGAAGTCACATCTCCTTTAGTTGTCCTCATCTCTCTTCCTTTTTGAATCAAAATTTTCGTTTTTTCTGATAACGTGTTCTTAGTACCAGCTATTTTAAATACTGAATCCTCTTAAATTTGATCTGCACGAACTGGGTTGCCTTAGTAATGATTTCAATCATACATGAGTAAACGCACCTACCTTCCACAACACCACGAGAAACCTAGCAAACCAACCTTAGAAATGCTGCTTCGGTTCTGCCAGTCATTTTCAACTGCAGTCTGTTTTATTAAACTCAGCGTCATGAACACGATATAACAACGTTCCAAATGAAATACCACCCTAATTCATTTAATTCTTGTATAAATGTCGTTTTTACAAGTTTAAAGTAAGTACGTCTCATTTTCAAATCGACTTCATTGTAATAAGTGGTTACTCTAAGGTCAGATAATTATTTTCATCATTATTAAATTGGTACATTAGATTCATAAAAAAGTTGAAATATTTTTATAAAATTTAAATTATATTGGCAAGGGAAAACCAGTGTTCTCTTATGGAAAGAAAATTATCTTTCCTCACCCAAGATATGGTCTTGAACATTTCATACAGGTCATGAAGCCTTTCAAGTCAACTTTGGACTTTAAAAGTACGAGAGATTGGGCAAAAACGTCAAAGCAAATTTGAAAATCATATTCCGTTTGTTACGAATACGTCATTAAGCGTGGTGTTCAAAGCGCGAATTTTACCTGTACACTAAAGTATATGATAGAGCGTTAACTCTTTTACCTGCTGGAACACATAAACTCTGGGTTAGCAAAAGTTAAAATTTTGTGGCTCGAACTAACATATTCGCTTCCTAAGCAGTGGGTAGAATGAGTCTAGAACGAGTAAACCTGTTCATTAGAAAGGCTATTTTCTCCTTGTGTCTGTTGCTCAAAGTGTTCATTTAAAGGAATGGAATACAATAACCCTTTTTGACTGATTACCCTCTAAATGATCTATAAGAATAGTCCAACCAAAGAAAGGAGAGAAAAGATATTTAAGTCACAATTTTCTACCCAGTGGCATGTGTTTCGTCTCAGAGTAACACGTCATTCAACATTATGCCTCGGGTCATGGAGCCGAGAATAGAGGACTAGAAGGGGGGAGCTAATCACTAGTGACTGTTTTATGGTTGGTACTGCTGTGATGAGAGGAAAAAGGAATTGTGTATCCTTAGCAAATTTCATTGAATGGATATCTGGAGTAGAGTTTCAAGATTGAAATCAGTGTTAACTTCATCTCATAAAAAAGCATAACATGGACTGTTGATCAGTGGAAGGCTGACGCATGGTCCAATGATTCTAAATTATGCCTACAATCAAAGGAGGCCATGCCTAGTGTCAAATGTAAGTCTTAAGAAACATTCAATCCTGAGTGTGTTCAAATAGTTCTTGACAAAGGTGATGCTGTGGAGTTGTTTTAATGGCTGTAAATTATGTCCAGTAGTAGAAGTGAAGAATACGTTGTATCTGCATGCTTAAAGAGACATTTTATACAATCATGTTTCCTTTTGCACAACATTTGCAGAAGTCTTATCAAGTAACATATCAGCTATATCCGGATGATGACTGTAGGATTCATAAAGCTAAAATCATTATGGATTGATATGAAGGGCATACTACAACATTAGGACTCATGGACTGGCCAACTAAATTGCCAGACTTAATTCCCATCGAGAATTTATGAGACCACCTTGAACGAAGTGTAAAAACCAATCATCAGCATTCCAGGAATCCCAATGAATTACGAGAGAAACCATTCTTCGAATGATCAAAATTGAATTAAGTTATTTAAAATATCTTGTTGAATCTCTTCCAGGAAAGAATTAATGCTGTGCTTCCTGCACGTGGTGATACGACTAATTATCAAAAGAAAAAGAAAATTTCTGGAGGTGACTAATTTTTTGGCTGGTTCCTGAAGTATCTTTCGTTTGTTTATACTGTTCTTAACATGCCGTGCCACTGACTTTTTAAGCCTCCTTGGCTTTAGGAGACAGCGTTAGCCAATAACGTTTTTGTTGGATTGGGTGGCTTTTCGTTGGTTTGGAGTAAATGGTTCCATTGGGCATGCATTTATATTCTCGGCTACTTAGTTATATTATCAAATGTGTCGTACACCGTCAGGTGAAAGCGACACAGCCGAAGATATAACTTATTTCAAAAATAACGATCCATGCTTTAAATGGCAGAAGTTACGATCTCAAACCAACGCGACTGCAAACGCACCAAAAATTTAACTCAGCACTAAGGAATTATTTGCTCCACAACTCTGCCTCCTGAACAAAGAGATCACATCGCTTAAGATTTTACTGGTACGTGTGGCGGAAAACTCTCGTTTAGCCGTCTTGCGATTGCTAATGAGATCCCGGTTGAGTCACAAAGGCCTAGTTCATTCATAAGGACAACCCAACTATGGGTTATAATTGACGCCTCAATATAGTGCAATGTTCATTCCTTTCCCTGCCTCACCAGATTTTTGTTACATGAGGTTAAATGCGAATCTACTGACACATTTACAGTAAGCCCACGAAAAGTAGTCGACTTTCCGATGGCGATGTCGGGAGCTCTACGTGACTCAGTTGAAAATTGTACTCACTTATCATTATTTATTATCTAATATTCTTATTTTTTAATCTGTACTGAAAGTATCGAAAAGTAAACCTTGATGTTGAGGAAAACAGCCGTTTTTATGCTTTCTTCAGTGTGTTCCATATGTAAGTATACTTTAACATCAGTTCGTTCACACGCCTTTGTAGGAACATATAACTTCGGAAAGTGGTTCTTAGAAAACGTGCAAATATCATTGATTTCAGTAATTGCAACTTGGTTCCATAGAAAGTAATGGCATATTATTGTGAAAGAGTTTAACAGCACCCACAGAACAAGATTATACCTCTACCGTACTATTATTTGTCCAATAACTGACCATTCTGCTTATCCATTCTACCGAAAACGATGGTGAACAATTGCAATTAAAAGGAACCAATGCATTCTTACAGTGTGCTAAGGGCATATACGTAGAAAATCAGGTGAATATGTTGTCTTTACACTTCCATTTCCAACTAATACACCTTCATAAAAAAATGATAAAGAAAGTACAGTCATCACTTCCTAATGGAAAAAATATCCGAATCTTACAGACATGCTATAAGCAATAACGCTATTCTATTTGTGAAATTAACTGAATATATATCACCGGAAGTTTGGAAAAAATTGCGTGACCGATATAGCTATCAGTACTTAGAAATATTGTCATGAGGGAACTCATTACAGATATGTTTTCTAAGCGATTAAGTACTGAATCGAGTCTAAATTTTGACAGGATGATGTTCATTCTTTTTCTGCCTATTCATGCAGTTTACCTCTGCTGTCATTACATGATCAATAGAAAATACTTTCTGTAAAAAATGCATCGGTACAAGAAATGAAAACAAATTGTATCATTATCGTTCTCCTTTTGTTAAGCATACAATTTATTCTGTAAAATAATTGTCAACCTCCCGAGCAGCGCAGTGGTATAAGCGTTAGCCTCTGGCTATTCGTTCGAAATTATCCCAGATTCGAATACCGGTAAGGCACGGATTCTGCGCTTACTATACGGCGCTGCCTCTCCCCCTCTCTCTCTCCTCTCTTTTCTGGAACTAGTGCTCCAAATTAAGACAAGCGACTTCTTGTAGCCCACAGGATCGCTCAGGGTGGGCGTTAACCCGTTCGCGACCGTGGCACTCAACGCGCTCTTACATGAAAGCAACCAGAAGCGCCTGAGCCGCCCTGATAGCATATGTAGGATTTTCTACCCACCATGTTCTTTTAATTTGCACGGCATCCGGGGAATTAGCTGAAGTCACCCTGTGTCGGTTTTGTTGTCGCTAAACAAAGAAGAAAACCAGGAGTTGGTTTTTCCAGGGGCTATATCATTAAGCCTTTTAACATCGCTCCGCAAATCTCTTGCTTTGTTGACACGTACTTCATTTGTTTGTAATATTTTGCATTGTCCCAAAAGCGGAGTTTATGTGGGAAAATTTGTCTTAAAAAGTCTTTCATTTTTCTCAATTCAAATAAACAGATTGAGAGCACATGTTTTACAAGAAAGAACAAGAAAAGGGAAAGTAAACAATATTTTCCGGCTGTTACCACTCCTTCCTATCTGCCTAAGGCTCTCAGTAGAAGAATGTACTGATTGTCCAAGGGAAGCGTCATAGAGATCAGACGTTTCGAGTGGTGACCCAGCACTAATATTTGTTTTGTTATTGCAAAAAGGAGGGGTTGTGAAATTGTGAAGAAGCAGCAGGCATTTCAGGTGTTATGGTGTACTGAGCGACAAAATAATTTAAAATCGTGGTCGTTAAAGAGATAACCTCGGTTAATAAAAAAATTAACAATTGCCCGAAATTATACATACAAAGCATTTTCCTAAAATTTTGGAGAAAGAATCATACTTCACGGAACGGCCACGGTACTGATAACTGAAATACAAACTTCGTGCCTTCATTATGTAATCAGAAACTATCATAGTATGGGTCATATTTGCAACAATTGAAATGTATTGATAAACGATTTCTCGGAAAAAGCTTAGCCAGAAAACCAGAAAGGTACCAGCGCTGAATTTTCCAGATATCATAGCCAGCGAGATAAAATTCAGGAATGACTTGCGCTTTTTAAAAACTTCTGTTTTCTACTTCTTAGCTTTGCTTTGCGGACAATGTCGGATCACTTAATAATATCGTTACATAACAGCGTTCTCTTGTCCGGGCTCATTTCCTTACGAGAACGAGGTCATTTATCGTTAAATTACAGAATTTATTTTTGTATTTTATAAGGGTTTAACGAAATCTGTGATCAATTCAAAGGGCTACAAGCAACCGTTCGACCCTTATATAAGCTACTGGTTCAAGGACGGTGAGACTCAAGCCAGCGACGTAATACCAGCATAACACCTATGAATCCTTCAGGACTCCACTCAGACATGCTGTCAGAAAACAGAACTAAGACCACTGCCCCACCTAGGTGGCGTTGTACGAAATGAACTGCCTTAAAGTAATAAACCCATGAGATCTGAAGTGCATCTATTAGAACCTTCATGTATGTGTGATCCTTTTTTTCTGATCTGCGATGCGCTAAAGTGCGCCGTACGGAAGGTTCGTCTTTTTGTTGTCGCCCGTATTCATACCATCATTCTCAAGCTGATTTTTTTATATCAATCTCTTTCACGTGAATTCTAAGTCTCTGATAAGGACAATCACTTCTAATGACGATCGATAAACGAGGTTCATCACTTACCTAATGAAAACGACCTTCATCAAAATGCTTCTCTTTAAGTGGAAAAAAATCTTATATTTGGTAGCAAAGGCCGATTTTGTTGTGAGCAAAATATTCACATAGCATCTGTATAAATGCATTATTTTCTGAGTCAAGTGTGTTGAAATTTGAGTTACGTGTCCCAAAATTCCCTAAACATCCGTTACTAATAATCTCACAGCTTTTTCACGCCAAACGCCCGCCCCCTCCACAAAAAAAGAAAAGTACCTTATGAATATTGTTTTCCCAATAGGATGCGAAAAGCGAAAACTTGAATTTTTAAAAAAGAGAAGAAAAGGAAGTATGCTACGCAGAGATAAGAACTTTATAAAGTGCGTAATGAAAGGTCACAGACACATTTTTTGTGTGAGAAATTCTTGTTACTCTGTTTATTAAGGAAGTAAAACTATTTAGCATCAACTATTGTGTCACGTGAGCAAGTTCCGCCACTGTTCATTTGACAGACCTAAAGTTACCAGTTCAAACCGGTTATTGTGTTTCAGTAGTATATTAGAATTTTTGGTGGAGCAAAGAGTCGCCATAAATTTTGAATTTCGTTCAGTAAAAGTTCTATTGAAACGTGATAATTGTTAAAAGAGGCGTACGGCAATTCATGTTAGTCGCGTTGAACAACTTTTCAGTAGTTCAAAATATCTCGCCACGTCAAGCACTTTACAAATCGACAAATGGAGAGGACTCCCATCAACCAGTTGAAACAACAAACAAAGAGGAAGTCCATCAACCAGGTGAAACTACAACACAGTTAAAACCGTTCGGCGGTTGTTTGCACGGAACCGTCAATTTAGAAAATATTTTTGGACAACTGAAAATTTAAAAAGACGCTACCCAAATCATTTTGCACTAGAATTTATGAAAGAGAAATTGTAGGCGAAGTTTATCCGTCATGTTCTTCACAGCAGGAAAAATTATAACGTTGATTCCCGCAGCGATTTCACTAAAGTCGTTGATGAAAATGAAACCGCGCTTAATAACGTTGTCACGGAATATAAAACGTGATGCCTTGTTTGTGAAACCGACACAGAAGGACAGAGGAGTATCTCCCCAAAATTTGCGCAGAGCAAATTTCAATGGAAAATCACGTACGAAAATGTGGTGTTCATTTTAATTTTCGATGTTCTGGATGTAATTCAGCGCGAATTGGCTCCAGCAGGACAAGCAGGGAACTACTCGTGTTATGTGTGTGCAAAAATATTTAATTATTTAATAGAACTTAAAACGTCCGTCAGAAAATTCGTCAAAATTTTAGCATTAAAGATTTGCCTTCTTGCAAATTTCAACATAAAGTATGAGCAAACCCAAAGCCACATAATAAAATGTTTCGTACGATGCCAGTTGTTTTGATAAAGTAAAATATGAAAAATACTTCCGAAAAATATGAAAAATACTTGCGATATTAAAAATACCCGCGGTTTAGGTTTGAACCAATGACTCGACGTGTGTAACTCTAAATATAATTAGTTCCACAGTGGAATTCAAAGAAAAATATTTTCTTTTTTAAAACTAAATATGTTTCAACAAAGCATAAAACAAATGCAATTGAACTATGTTATAACTATCAGAAAAAGGAGTTATCATACACCTTCCATTCAGTTGTTTTAATTATATTTTTCAATTCGACCTTCTATGCCAACTACGAACGCTATTGTATACACGAAAGTGCGTTATTACTGGATCTTTGCGCACGCACTTACACCTTTGGGATAGTTGCGTGTGTCATTAACTAGTGAAAGAAGTGAGGTTACTAACGAAAACTAAATTGCAGAATAATCGAAATCACTTCCGAAATGTGATGTGTATCCCTTCCGAACGTTATAGCTGACGCGTTTCTTTAGGTTTGAGATCGTGGCTTTTTCAAGTTAACCCGCAGATTGTTAATTTTGAAGCCTTTTATAGTTTCTTGGGGTGCTCACAGATGGGGATATAACTAGGAACAAGGTGATATAATTACTAGTTTAATAACACAGTCGTCTCATTCCAAACATAAGCAAGTTTAGAAAGTGAGTTCAATTGCATATTAAAGGCCTACTGGACAAAGAAATAAGGATATTTGACTTTTTACAAGTCTGTTATTACTCTACTCGCACGGACGCGTTCTTTTTCATTTTCTTATGATACAGTTTTTATCGCTTAGTGGGACACGGAGAGCCAGGATCGGAAAAGTAAACAATCCAGTCAACACGTTGCACTACCAAAGTTGATCCGAATGATCTAACGTGTCATTTATTATCTATAGATCATCATCGTCATCATCATCATTGTCAGCCATTATCAATCCACTGCTGGACGAAGGTCTAACCAAGTTTCTTCCACAACGGTCTGTCTTGTGCCAGTCTCCTCCATGTCACTCCCGCATACTTTCGAATTTCATCCACCCAATCTCTATGTGGTCTTCTTTTGGGTCTTTTCCTGTCCCTTGGAATCCAATCTGAAATTTCGGACGTCCATCGATGGTCAGTCCTCCTGGCAGTATGTCCAGCCCATTGCCATTTCAGGGCCTTTTCTTTGATCATGATGTCTTCTACTCTTGTCATTTTTCGGATCAACGAATTCCTCTCCTTATCTCTCCAGGGTACACCAAGCATGAACCTCTCCATGCTACTTTGAGTTGTCTGCAGCTTTTGTATGTCTCTTTTAGTTAAGGTCCACGTCTCTGCACCATACGTAAGCACTGGAAGGATGCATTGATCAAACACTTTTCTTTTAACACATAATGGCATATTGCTCTTGAAAATTATGCTGTTTCTTCCAAAAGCTCTCCAGGCATGTTTTGTATGCCGATTAATTTCTTCATCAATGTGACCCTCACTTGATATCTGCTGTCCGAGATAAACGTACGTGTCTGTTATCTCCAGCTTTTCTCCATCAATCGATAAATCTTCATTTCTTGTAAAAGCATTGTACATCACTTTTGTCTTCTGAAAGTTCATTTTTAATCCCACTTCTTTCCTCTTGTCAGCACGTTCCTGCATCATACTCTGTAGCTCTGATGGGGTAGTTGTAAAAATGACTATGTCATCAGCGAAACGAAGGTGGGTTAGATAATCTCCATTAATCTTTATCCCTTTGTTTTCCCAGTTCAGTGATTGAAAGACATTTTCCGATGTGGCATTAAAGAGTTTCGGAGATATGGGGTCACCTTGTCTCACTCTCTTTCCAATTTTTATGTGTGTTGTATTTTCAAACAGCCGAATCTTTGCACTTGCATTTTCATAGATGTTATTAATAATATTGATGTACGCATCTTCAAAACCGCAGGATTTCAGAGCCATTGTAACTGCTGATTGTTTCACCGAATCAAACTCTTTTTCATAAACGATAAAAGCCATGCACAATGGAAGTTCATATTCCCTCGCTCTTTCAATTGGTTCTCTCAGTACGTGGATATGATCGATTGTGCTGTAGCCTCTCCTGAATCCAGCTTGTTCTCTCGGTTGAGCCATGTCCAATGTCGCCTTCAAGCGGTGTGAAAGTACTTCAGTGAAGATTTTATAAACCACTGATAGGAGGCTGATAGGTCTGTAGTTCCTGAGATCATCAATGTCACCTTTTTTATGTAGCAGGATCATTGTATCGTTGTTCCAATCCTCAGGAATCTTCCCTTCATTAAGGCATCGGGTGAAAATTTGGGCGAGTACTGTTTCGATTTCTCCACTTGCTTCATCTATGATTTCTACAGTAATTCCATCTTGTCCTGGAGCTTTACCCTGCTTCATGTTCTTGACTGCATGTGCAACTTTTGCTGGGAGGACTGGAAGAACTCTGGTACTGGTACCTTTCGTGATGTCTGGAGTACATGTATCATCCCTTTCATATAATTTGGAGTAGAAATCTTTCACTCTTGTCAAAACTTCGCCTCTATTTCTTGTTACAGAACCATCTTCTTTTCTCAGTGCCCTAATCTGTTTTCTTCCCTTACTGAGATGTCCCTTTGCTATCTTTAGGCTTTGGTTGTTTTCAATTGCTTTCCTCACTAGTTCACAGTTGAATTTCCTTACGTTTTCAGTGATAACTTTTTGTACTGTCTTGCATAGCTCTATATATTCCACTTTGGAAATCACATCTTCTTTAGTTGTCGTCATCTCTCTTCTTTTTTGCATCAACATTTTGGTTTTTCCTGATAATTTGTTCACATGCAACTTGTTCTTAGACCCAGATAGTTTTGTTGTTGTTTCCATAAGAGCTTTGGTTACTTTTCTGTTAACTTCAGAATTATCCACTTCTTCCGATGTTAGGCCTTCTAAAGCAGAGAAGCTGTTCTTCAGTTCTAACTTGAAGGCATTATGGTGTTTTTTAAGGTTGGTTATGTCAATACATTTTGTTTGTCTTATGAGATTGCCACGTTCGAGTTTAATGTTGAGGTGCATCTTACATCTCACCAATCTATGGTCACTACCTGTGTTGAACTTGTTTAGCACACTGCAGTCTTCTATGACGAATCTTTTGTTAGACATAATAAAATCAATTTCACTTGTCGTATGGGTTGGATGTTTCCATGTCCATTTCCTGTGTGGCTTTTTCTTGAAAAAGGAGTTCAAGTTGAAAAACCCTTCTGCCTCTGGAAACTCTACCACTCTGGTTTCTGTTGCCGTGACCGAATTTACCTACTGAAGTTTCATTCTGTTGCCGTTGTCCTATTTTTGCATTGAAATCTCCCATAATTATCTTTAAGTGCTGCTTACCTTTATTATTTAGATGACGACTTTCCTCATAAAATTCACAATTTCTTCTTCAGGATGACTTGTGGTGGGTGCATAAGTTTGGTCACACGAATTAGTTGCTTGAAAATTCAAAATTTGTTAATGGTTCGGTTGTAAAAAGTTAAAAAATATTTTTCAAAGCCATCAGGATGTCTAGTTGAGATATGGTCAGCAACGTTTCAAAATACTAGATTTTAACCATTTGTAACTCTTATATGAAGTTTAAAAACCGTTTTCCAACAGATTTAAAGTACAAATTTTGAAGATGACAATCCGATTTTGGTGTAAATATGACAAGGATGGTAAGTCAGATAACATTCGAAAACTTGAACATTTCGTCGTCCTGGATATTTAAAGTAACCAAAGAAAATTAATTTTAGATTAAAAAAGGGTTAAATTGGGATTCGAATGACACCTAACGCCTTCTGCATTCATATAGCATTTACCATTACAAAAATTCCGCAATTTAAGGGATCATTGCATGAGCATATATATGCAAAGGCCGTTTCATAAAACCTGAGATTAATCGTTTCTTCGTTGGCAACAGTGTGAAGAGGGGAAATAACCACGCAGACGACTAACTGAATTAAGGGAGTATCTACGTCAAAAGTTTTATACCCAGGAAGACGATTCTGGTTTTGTTATTGAAAAGTTGTTTAAAGTACGTCTGCATTTCGCCGTGTAGCTATGGAGGTGAGTGATTCAGAGTTAAGAAGTGAAATGCGTTGTGAGATAACATTTTGCTATCGTTTGGGTAAAACTGTTCCAGAAACAGTTGATTTAATGAAAAACGTTTGCAAAGATAAATATTTGAGTGAGTGAACGATATTTAGATATCACCATGATTTCAAAAAAGGAAATTTGTCGGCAGAACTCGCTCTTAGGCCTGGTCGACATGAATGTATTGTTACGGAGCGTATTGTTAACACTATTTGGGCAATCCTGGAAGATCAACGAATAACGAGTGAAGACATAGAGCCGTCTACTAATATCTAAAAAATGTCGGCATTCCGCATTCTACGGGACAGATAACTGCCGCATCGTGTGTGTTCCAGATGGGTACCTCATCACCTGACGACAGAACAATTGTTAGCCGGAGTTCAGGTGTCTCATGAGTGGAAAAAAAATTATTGCAAGAGATCCAAACTTTCTAGACATAGTAATAACTGTCGATGAAATATAGGTCGCCGCCCCGGTGGCGCAGTGGTCTAAGGCAATGGCCTCTGATCATTCGTCCGAAAGGGGTCCGGGTTCGAATCCCGGTGAGGCATGGATGTTGTGTTTGTCTTACGGCACTGGCCCTTTCCCTTCTCTGGAACCAGTGACTCTAAATTAGGGACGGGCGACTGCTCATAGCCCATTGAGTTGCTCACGGTGGTCGTTAAACCTCCAATTAAAAATATATATATATAGGTCCACTATTTCGACCCCCTCACGAAGCACGCAACGAGTGTCTGGAAACCACAGGCTCGCCTCTTCCGAAAAAAGTCCGCCAAACCGAATCAGCTGGCGAGGTGATGCTAATTTTTTTTTTTATTATTAAGGTGTAGTCTACCAGCATGTATTCTTCCACATATTACTGTAAATGCTGAGTATTACATTTCAGTTTTGAAGCGTCTGTTACGATATATATCGATTAAGTGACTGTAACTGGTGGGAAAGTGGACCCTACACCGTGATAACGCCCGCATGTGGCTGCGTGTGTTCAACAGTTTCGTACGAAATGCAGTATTGAAATCATGTGACAGCCTGCCGACAATCCTGACCTCGCTACGTGCGATTTCTGCTTGTTTCCAACATCGAAAGAGAAGTTCCCTGGAGCAAAATTCAACACAGATACAGACGTTATTGAAGCTGCACAGGGGTCGCTAAAGCAGCTTCCTCAAAATGCCTTCGCCACATAGTTAATAAAAGTGGACTGAACGATGGGATCGTTGCATATCATTCAAGGGAAGATACTTTAAGAAAGAATAGCATACATTTTGCTGTACCTATATTTCTTCATTTTGTGTGATTTTTCTCACAGTTATTATTTTTCCGTGATTCACACACACACACACACTTCTGCATTGGAAATTCGGTTACGCAATTTACGGGCTTATGATTTTATCGGTGATAGGTTTCTGTAACTGCGAAGGATATGTAATTAAATAAGAAAATAATTTTTCTTGTACACTTTTCCGTTTGAATAATTTTGGTCTCGTGAAATATGTAAAATCAGCGTGTCATTCTATTGTACTTTTGCGTTCTTCTATGTTCATATATTTACATACATATGCCTATTTTTGAAAATCATTTTGCTAATCAAGTTATTTCCATTATTTCTTTCATCACTATTACCGCAAGGTTGTAACATTGGAAATTGGAGCAGTTTCATGAGCTCACTTATTTTCCTTTCTTTTAATATTATTCTATTATTTCGATATTTTTATATTTAGAGGGTAAATGAACCTTGTAAATATAGAAACATCAAATAGGAGGAAATCTAAGTGTTGTCTTAAGAAATATTAAATAGACAATATATGATTTATTTCTACCATTGGCATTATATCACCCATTGATACATTTCCGTGGGTGCTTATGTTCCGCAGGAATACGAACTGCATATGCTGCCCGCATGCTTTCGGCCTTCATCTGGGAGTTTTCCTGTCCCTTGGAATCCAGACCAAAATTTCGGTTGTCAATCAGTGCTCCGTTCTTCTGGTAACATTCCCAGCGACTTGTCATTTTAGTGATTTTTTCTGATCGTGATGTCTTCCACTCTTGCCATTTTCCTCATTCACGAGTTCCTCTTCTTACCTCCCTTAGTTTCACCGAGCACGCATCTTTCCATGCTTCTTTCATTTGTCTGCAGCCTTTATGTGCCGTTTTTAAGTTCAGGTCCACGTCTCTGCTCCATACGTAAGCACTTGCAGGATGTATTGATTTAGCATTTTCCTTTTAAGACGTAAGCGCATATTGCTCTTAAAAATTGTAATGTTCCTTCCAAAAGCTCTCCAACCAAGTCTTATAGATCGATTAATTTCTTCATCAAGGTGACTTTTGCTTGCTACCTGCTGTCCAAGGTAAATGTAGGTATCGGTTATCTCCAGTTTTTCCCCATTAGTCAATAAATCTTCTTTTCTTGTAAAAGCATTGAACGTCAGTTTTATTTTCTGAAAGTTCATTTTTTATCCCACTTCTTTACTCTTGTCAGCAAGTTCCTGGTTCATACTCGGCAGTTCTGAATTAACAGTTCCAAAAATAACTACGTCATCAGCAACACGAAGGTATATTTAATAATCCCCATTAAACTTTGCCACTTTGTTTTCCCAGTTCAATGATTGAAAGGCACTTTGAAATGTGACATTAACGAGTTTGGGTAATATTGTGTCACTCTGTTTCACTGTCTTTCCAATTTTTATTTGTGCTGTATCTTCAAATAACCGAATCCATGCAGTTGCATGTTCATAAATGTTACTAATAATACTAGTGTATGCATCATTATTTTTGCAGAATTCAAAGTCATTGTAACTGCTGATGGTTTTGCGGAATAAAAGGCTGTTCCGTAACCGATAAAAGGTATATATAATGAGTGCTCTAATTCATCGTTCTTTCAATTAGTTCTCTCAGCACATGGATATGATCTGCAGTGCTGTGGACCCTTCTCTATTGAGCTTGTCCTCTCGATTGAGCCATGCCCAGTGTTACCTAGCCTTGTAAAGGAACTTTAGTGAAGATTTTATGAACCACTGGTAGAAGGCTAATGGGATTGCAGTCCCTGATATCTTCACTGTCACCTTTCTTACGCTTTCTAACGGTAGGTTGAAGAAGCGTATATGCTCCAGCTTTTTCCGTCCGTCTGTCTGTCGGCACGATAACTCACGTAAAAATGGTTCGATTTCGATGAAATTTTAGTATGTGGTAGGGGACTACCAGGGGACAAACCATATTGAAAATGGGTGAAGTGGGGTCAAAGGTCACGCCATAAGAGCAGGATCCATTCAATTGATCTAATGCGTCATAACTTGCGTAAATATGGTTCGATTTCGATGAAATTTCAGTATGTGGTAGGAAACTACCTGGGCACGAACCCTATTGAAAATTGGCCAATTGGGGTCAAAGGTTAGGCAGGACATAAGTGGGGGATTTATTCCGTTGCCCTTATGCGTCATAACTTGCGTAAAAATGGTTCGATTTCGATGAAATTTTGGTATGTGGTAAGGAACCACTTGGGAACGAAACCTATTGAAAATGGGTGGAATGGGGTCAAAGGTCAGGACATAAAAGCGGGATCCATTTCATTGCCTTTATGCGTCATAACATGCGTAAATATGGTTCGATTGCGATGAAATTTTAGTATTTGGTAGGGAAACACCTGGGGACGAACCCTATTGAAAATGGGCGAAATGGGGTCGAAGGTCAGGGCATAAAGGTGGAATCCATTCCATTGCCTTTATGCGTCATAACATGCGTAAATATGGTTTGATTTCGATGAAATTTTAGTATCTAGTAGGGAACCACCTGGGCACGAACCGTATTGAAAATGGGCGAATTGGGATCAAAGGTCAGGCAGGACATAAGAGCGGGATTTGTTCCACTGCCCTTATGCGTCATAACTTGCTTAAAAATGGTTCGATTCCAATGAAATTTTAGTATGTGGTAGGGAGCCACTGGGGATGAACCCTATTGAAAATGGGCGAACTGGGGTCAAAGGTCCGGACACTGGAGTGGTATCCATTCCGTTGCCGTTGTGTATCATAACTTATCAAAAATGCTTCGATTGCGACAAAACGTTATCATGTTGTTCCGGAGGTATAGTAAACCGGTTCTGTTGAATATCAACGAAATGGGGTCAAAGGTCATTGCACAAAAGCAAGATTTATTACACAGCCATTATTCTCATAACTTGCGTAAAAACTGCTTCTATTGCGACAAAACTTTAGTATGTTGTTCTTGAAGTGTACTGAACCGGTTCTGTTGAATATCATCGAAATGGGGTCAAAATCAGGACACAGGAGCGAGATTTATTCCACAGCCATTATCCTCATAACTTGAGTAATAGTTTCTGGTGTGTTGGAAAGCGTATCATAATCAGTGCATTGCATGATTTTACTAACTTGTTTACGCTTTCCAATTATAGGTTGAAGAAGCATATATGCTCCTGCTATGTCCGTCCGTTTGTTCGTCTGTCTGTCGGCGCGATAACGCGCATAAAAATAGTTCGATTTCGATGAAATTTTAGTATGTGGTAGGGAACCACCTGGGGACGAACCCTTTTGAAAATGGACGAAATGGGGTCAAAGTCACGACATAGGAGCGGGATCTATTCCGTTGCCTTTATGCGTCATAACTTGCGTAAATATGGTTCGATGTCGATGAAATTTTTATATGTAGTAGGGGACCATCTGAGAAAGAACTCTATTCAAAATGGGTGAAGTATAGTTAAAGGTCAGGACATAAGAGCGGGAGGCATTCCATTGCTCTTATGCGTCATAACTTGCGTAAATATGGTTCGATTTCGACGAAGCTGTAGTATTTCGTAGGGGACCACCTGGGGACGAACGCTATTAAAAATGCACGAAATGGGATCAAAGTCAGGACATAGGATCGAGATCCATTCCATCGCCCTATTCCCATACTATTAAAGGATCACTTCTTGTATGTATGTAAATGTTATTTAGAAAACCGCTCTAAGGATTTGGATGAAAGTCGTTAACCTACCGTTTTCTGGTACTAGAAATCGATTTAACTTGATCTCGACTTTAGGAAAATTCGTTTAGTGGGCTTAATAACCACACTGACTTACCACGTTTTTAGTGTCATGGCGTCGTCCCATTAATGTTATCCATGCTTAGAAATCTTATGACGTAACAATCTCGCGATTGAGATGCTGGAGCGCGGTCACGCCATCTGTCTCATTATGTCACGTGTTGTGTGTGGATCCTATCAAAATTGTATTACGTCACACTCTTGCGAGCAGATGGTCGCGATTCCCATCTGCCTCATTACGTCACGAGTTGTGTGCGCATGCCCGTCCGCACGATAACTCGCGTAAAAATCGTTCGATTTCGATGAAATTTTTGTACGTGGTAGGAGAACACCTGGGAAGGAACCCTAATCAAAGTGAACGAATTGGGGTCAAATGTCAGGACATAGGAGCGGGATCCATTCCACTGGTTTTATGCGTTATAACTAACTGATAAATGATTCGTTTCGATGAAATTTTAGTATGTGGTAGGGGACTACCTGGGAACAAACCCTGTTGAAAATGGGCGAAATGGGGTCAAAGATCAGGACATAGGAGCGGAATCACTTCCATTGCCATTATGCCTCATAACGTACGTAAAAATGCTTCGATTCGGATGAAATGCTAGTATGTTGTAGGGGACTGCCTGGGGACGAATCCTATTGAAAATGGGAGAAATGGGGTCTAAGGTTAGGACACAGGAGCGAGATATATTCCATAGCACTTACGCATCAGAACTTTATCATGTTATTTTGTAGGTATACTGAACCGGTTCTGTTGAATATAATCGAAATGGGATCAAAGGTCAGGGCACAGGATCGAGATTTATTCCACAGCTGTTATCCTCATAACTTGAGTGATAACTAGAGTAATGATTTCTGGTATGTTGGAAAGTGCATTATGATCAGTGCATTGCATGGTTTTACTAACTTGTTTTATGTAGCAGGAGATTTGTAGCATTGTTCCGATACTCAGGAATGTTCCCTTCATTGGGATATATAGTGAAAACTTGGACGAGTCTAATTTCAATTTCTAGACTTGCTTCTTGTATAAAGTACTTGCTGATTCCATCTTCTCCTGGAGCCTTTCCCCGTTTCATGTTCTTAATTGCATGTTTTGAAATTGCTTGTATAACTTCTGCAGGGAGAACTGGAGGGACTTTGGTACTGTTACCTTTCGTAATGTCTAGAGCAGATGTATCATCTCTTTCATATAGTTTTGAGTAGAAATCTTTCACTCTTGTCGAAATGTTGCCTGTATTTCTATTTACCGTGCCATCTGCTTTCTTCCCTTACTGAGATGCCTTTTGCTCTTTAGGCTTTGGCTGTTTTCAATAGCTTGTCTCACTTGTAAACAATTGAATTCCTTATGCTTTCAGTAAGGTTTTTGCGTAGTGTCTTTCATAGATCTACATATTCCGTTTCGGCAGTTCTCTTTTTTTTATTTTGTTCTCATCTTCCTTCTTTTTTGCATCGACATTTTTGTTTCTCCTGATATTTCGTTTATTTGCAACTTGATCTCTGTACCACCCATTTTTGTTGCTGTTTTTGTAAGAGCCTTGCTTGTATTTCCGTTACCATCAGATATGTTTATTTCTTCTGATGATAGATCTGTATAGCGGAAAATATTTTCCTCAATTCGAATTTGAATGTATTATTATGCTTTTTAATATTGGACATGTCAGTACATTTTGTTTATTTTATGAGCTTTTTCCGTTCGAGTTTAGCGGTGAGGTGCATCTTACATCTCACCATTCTATGATCACTCCCTGTGTTGAACCTGTTCAGCACATAAAAGTCTTCAATGACAAATTTATTTTTACACATCATAAATTAAATCTCACTTGTTATTCCATTGGGATGTTTCCATGTCCGTTTCCTATGTTCTTGTTTTTTCCTTGAAAAAGGAGTTCATGATGAAAAACGTTTCTGCCTTTGCAAATTCTACAGAGTATTTCCACGCTAGTTTCTGTTCCCATATCTGAATTCACCTGCCAAAGTTACATTCTGTTGCTGTTACCCTATTTTTGCACTGAAATAACCCATAATTATCTTCAAGTGCTGCTCGTCTCGATTATTTAGATGCCGAATTTCATCTGAGACTAGTATCTCTTTGAGGTTTTGATAGCGAGTCATGCAGCTCTGTCTGATGAAATTTCAACTTCTGCAACATTGTCTTTCAGTTTGTTCTTTATTATTAATCAAACACGGCTGGTTCTGACAGTATCTATCCCACGATAGTAAAAGAAATGACTGCTTTTCAGTTCAATGAGATCTTCTTTTCTCCTTACATCATTTACCACGACGATGTCCGACTTGATCCTTTGGAGTTACTCCTCCAAATCAAGGAGTCATTAATCAGAAGATAGTCCGTTGAACGTATCCAAGATCAGCACCGGATGGTAGCGTAGTTCGTGCTTCAGGTCATTCTCATCATCCTATGCCTTCTTATTACGCTGACCGCTGCCTTGCCCAGGTACATTCCAGCTACCGAAAACTGAGGGCTAAAATTTACGTTGTGAAGTAATATTTAATGGGGAGAGGGGATTGCCATTTCTCACCACCCTGGATAAGGACGTTGGTGAGTGCGAGATAGGTTTTCTTCTCATCTCGATGGTATAGTTAACCTCTATTTGTCGGTCGTTAGATCCTCTTAAGTGGGAACAGGATGCACCCCCAGAAGACGGGCTGGCATTTGTCAAGGAGAGGCTATGTGTTGAGCATCACCTGACCTAATGGAAGATAAATTGCTTTCGGATTATTAAGCTGTTACATTAAATTTTCATGGTAGTTGGAATATTTTAATGGCATTTTAAATACATTATGAAACGGAAGAACGGTTTTCCTTTGTGAATGTACAATGTACATGTGCATTGCCTTATTTTAGACATTGTCTCAAGCATTTTCATACAGGTTGCACAACCTTTCGGGTTAACAAACATTTGACTTCAATGCAGTACGTTCAGATGCACGTCGTAATGCAAGAAAGGGAAGTGCTATTTACATTCCACCGTAGCAATTGCCGCCAGTTTCTTCACATTTCACATCGTGGCTTTTGCAATTTAAACCAAGAACTTTAAATTTTGAGGTGAGTTACATCCTCAAATGTATCAGATAGTCACAGGAAAAGATCTTGCTCGCAAGCCATCGAATCAAAAAAATTCACCAACTCCAACGAAAAACGCTATTATGAAACCTAAAGGCAAATAATTATAAAAAATCAGCTCAAATGCATATCAAAGATAATCAAAACAAAGAAAGAACTATGTTTGACTCTTCAGATGTCTGTTTTTATTCTACTCGCAAGCAAAAACGTGTTCTTTTGCGTTTCGTTGTGGAAATCTCTATATCACGTAAAAAAAAATAGAACTCTTTATGTCACGTAATGTAATGCGACAAAGAGAGTCATAGTGGGAAACATAAACAAGCTCTCAGACCTGAGGCACTTCGGAAATATAAGCCAATATAAAATGAAGCGATGGTAGTGACATAAATAAGACTCGGGATAACAGAATAAATGACTGAGAACGGCAGATAATTAAATCTAAAAACTCCTCTTGAAAACAAACATAGGGAACCCGTGTAGTTGTGAAAACATGAATTACAAGATAAAACACAAATAAGGGACTTTTTCGCGTCTTTTACTAATTTTTGTTTGACAGGACTGCAAAGGAAACAAGAAAAAATGTCTTGTTGTCTAGAATGATGCATGAGGTAGACCAAAGCGTAGCAAATCTATGTTAAAAAATATACTTCATAAGAAAGATACTGTATGGAAATTTGAAATGGATAGAAAAGGAAAGCTAGGCATTTCCTGTGTGGTAACCTTTCGACACGAGAAGTGTACGCAGATAGACCAGAAATGCAAGCACTGACAGTTCCCAGCTTTTGTTTTTGTGAATCAACACAATTCGTCCGTTTGCCCTCGGAACATATGAGACTTTTGGGACCACGTACCATGAAATTTTAATTTATTTACAGTGAGTACACAAGAAAATAAGAGAAATTTGTACATAGAATTTTTAATCTAACAGTCAGAAGAAGTTCTGTTCCTCGGCATAAATCTTTTTATTTTTCAAATATGCGTGAATGAATTTCTTCAGAAACGGTCAAACCGTTTTCCAAACGATAGCATCTATATTTTCAGCATAGAGTATTTTGAAAATTCTCTAAAAGAAAGGCCTTAAAAATTTTTCTGCCCACTGTAAGTGTCTAGATTTCCAAAGAAAAATAAAATGGTAAAACTTCGCTTACAGCTCTAAACATTACCACTTATACCTAGCGTCGGTAGATGTAAGTGGATGCTTAAAAAGTGTTCTAAACAGCAAAACGTAACTCCTTTTTAAGGCCAATATTGTTGTCGTAAGAGACTGACATATCCAAACAAATTAAGGCCAATAGAGTTTCCTGATATATCGATTTTGCAAGATAGGATTTCTGAATAATGCGCAGTATACACGAAAAACGTGTTTTACTGAAAACGACGAACTTCTGTCAGAGAAGGAAGACCACAGAAACAATGAAAAAAAACCCTAGACACTGAAACCTATGAATCTTTTTAAAGCTAAAGAATTAAAAAAACGCTAGCCCATTGAATACCAGGATAGCAGATGTCGTGCCGGAATTAAGTCGTGATTAGTTGCGTGATTCGTTTTCAAGCTGTTCGTGAAGGTAAGAAAATAATGAAATTTATGGAGATGGATATCAAAGACAATTTTCCAGTTGAAAAATGTCTTAAAGTAAGAGTTCGTTATGTGGAAATATAATTATGCAATCATTTAAATAAAGAAAATGGTATAATTCCGTTTTTGTTTCATTGAAAGAACTTTTATCATTAATATTGTATTCAAGTGTAGGCAAAGCTTTTCAGCTAATCAACACAGCTGTTTCGGCCAAATAGCGGAATAAACGTGAATTACGAAAATTCATGAACTTCCCTGATAGCCGAAAGAACTCTGAGGAAAAAGAATTTTTAAATCGAACATATTGAAGAAGACGTGAAAACATGATATACACTGAAGTTCCAGAAAAACTGGTACAGACTAGCTTTTGCAAAATACATAGCCACGTCACCTATACGCGTACTCAGTTGCGTCTGCCATTGCGTATATAAAGCGATAGACATGCTTGCCAGCTATCAGAGCTGTTTTCGGCATGCGAATGACAAGTAATAACGATTTTAGAGATTTCCAACGCGGTGTCATAGTTGTCGCTCGTGAGATGGGCCATAATATTTTGGAGGCAGAAACGAGTTCGGATCTTCACGGACGGCCATTTCAAGGGTGTATCGTGACTACATGAACTCCAGCAAAACCTCCAACCTACGATACCCACTTCGTTTTGAAAATGAAAAGGAGTAATTAAAGGGATCAATTTCTCCAATCACCACATTCAAGGTAAAGGACATTGGCAAAGAACAAACGGCTTACAAACAAAAACGACTTCGTCATGAAGTAAAAAAACTTTCTTGTGCCACTTTGAAAGCAAAGGCAGCATTCCCTATTCATCGCAAAATCTGAGAACCCTCTCGGTATGGCCGTGTGATTCATCAAATGTGAGCAAATTAATCAATTTTTTTTCTATGAAAAGAAAAAAATGCTAGTATAAAAGTTACGTATCCGACACTTAACGTGTACAATACAAAGCATGAAGCGTTCTTTACTATTTGTAGCATTGAGAACACTACTTAAGTTTCCCTCTTCTTACTTACTCTCTCTCGAAGTGAAACAAAGTCATTCAAAGTTTGAGAAACACTCACTTGCGTTTACTTTGTTATTCCATCGGTATCGGATGAGAACTTTACTTGAGTATTTCAAAATACGTGAGAAACTTATCACAATAGTAATAATATTTCGAAAATGATTAACGTAAGTTAGTAAGCAGAAAACTTGCGTAACTCCAAACACAAATATATAACAGCACAACTCAAGTACGCAGAATTCAAGTAAACACAGTTTCAGGCTGTACAACGTCCACCACCACACTTTTTGGTTTCTGCTTCAACATTACATATCTCTCTTTCTGATCTGTCAACATGCATACATCACGTTCTCTGAGCTCAGGATTGTTGCCAACACAATTCCGCGAGAGAAAAGATATAACAAAGGTTGAAAACTCTAAAAAGAATGAATTCAAATTTACATTGAGAAAGAAATTAAAAATGAAAGTTAATTTAGAGTATACCTCATAAGCACTGGATGAGCAAACAATTGAGGAACAATATTTAGAATAAATATCCTGTAACGTGGCAACTCCATAGTGAAAACCCTTTCATGATAATGAATAATGTTTTGAATAAATTCCACGTCACAGATTTCTTTTCTGAGCCCTACGGAAGGAAAGACTGGTATGGCACTACTGCTAAGTTCCTACAATCGCAACAACTATGCGTCCTGTGGCTTTGCATAAAATTTATGTGCTTCCAGGGCTACATTCTCAAAAACTGCGAAGATAAAACAATAACATGAATAAATTTATAATGAACTTTCATTTACTTTGAAATATTATTGAAAAAGATTTGGGAGAATTATATATTTTCTTGAATTAGAAGATTTATATTTTCTTTACGTTGGGAAATAACATCAATACTTCTAAAGAAAGTAGAGGCTCCGATTCCTCAGTCTCAATTGCATTAAATTCAAAAGTTCTAAAAATTGTCGAAGCAGTTGTCCTCATATCATTTACAAATGGCTCGTCGTTTTGAATGGATGTTGGAAAGGAACACTCAACCGATTTCAGATGCCCTCAGCAACGTCGGGATATACGTTTTTCATGACAATAGAAGAAAATGCCACGAGAAATATTTCTCGAAAGTCTGCAACTCGCTGAACTATTGCTCCATGCTATGTTCCTTACGGTTGGTATTGAACTATAGAATAACAGCTTATTTAAAACCGTCAACGAACTTTTTCTTTTTTTCATTCTAATTATGATTTCCTTGTGGCTGACTTTGGGAACAAGGGCAAAGTTCTTCCTACAAGTTCTAAAAATCTATAACGAACTGAAAATAAGACAAAGCATCGGATATTTCCTCCAGGCAGACCTACGTGTATGAAGCTCTCAAAAGGAATGACAGCTTTCCTGACTGTCTTTAATGGATTAGTGATCGTTTTACCCTTAGCTTATCTAGAACTGGATATTTCGGATGCAGTTCAGTTCTACACTTTGGAGTTTACAAATAATAATGCTGAAGGTATATTGTGGTTCTCCATTTTCATAGTACTGACCGTCGGCTTTCACAGAAATTAAACCGTCCTATGTTACTCTACAGTATATTTTTCAGCCTAGTTTCGAAATTTGAAGGCTGATTGAAAATGTGGAAAAACTGTTGAAGAAATAAAAGCTCACCAGTCTAATGCCTTTTATTACCGTATGCTTCTAGATATCTACAAATAATTACTTGCATGTATTAATGAATGCAACTCAGGGTCTTCTTTACCTGCGACTTCGTCTTTGGCTTCCCTAATCTTTCACATTTTTTGCACGTCTTTTGTAAAAAGATCGTGCTTCTGTTATCGGTTTGTCCGTCCGTCCGTCTGTACCCACGATATCTCAGCAACTATTAGTTCGATTTGAAAAATTCTTTTTGCATTGAGAAGCTTGAAATATGCAAATGATGATCCTTTATTTCGTTTTTTTTTACGATGTAAAATTTCGCCGTTAGAGGTCGTAAATGCAGATGATGTCGAATTCAAAAATACGTTTTATTCCACATATTTGCTTCTAAACATCCGATTGAAAAAAAATTTATATCTTACGATTTCATTTATGTCGAAGAATATTTTAGATATAGTTACATTTTCAAATTTCGCATAGATTTTCCGCTAGGGGGCGTAAATGTAAATTACATTTCCCCCGATAACTCTTCCTCTAAAACTCCGATTTAAAAATATGTTTCTTCAGCTGATACATCTCTTGATGGAAAATCTTTTGCATATAATTTCAAATTTTTGGTAAAGAATACTTTGGCCACCAGGGGCCGTAAGCGTTAATTTTGCTTCTGATGTATTTGCCATAAAATCGTAGCTTCTAAAATATCGATTAAAAAATTTCTTTCCTGGACTGATGCCACTCACATCGATAAACCTTTTCTGAATATTTTCTTTTTAAAATATTCTACAGTTTCTCCGACAGGGGGCGTAGATGTACATCTTATTCTTGTCAATATCTCTACTTCTAGGAGTCCGATTTGAAAAATTCCTTCTTTGTTGGATAGTATTTTCCGCGTGACGTACTTTTCATATAATTTCAAAATTTTCAAGTAATTCATATACTTTCCGCTAGGGGGCGTAGCAGTAAATTGCGTTTCCCCTATATCTCTGCTTCTAAATCTCCGATTTGAAAAATTCTTTCTGCACCGGATACAGCTCATGATGAGAAATCGTTTGCACATAATTTCTAATTTTTGTAAAAAAATTGTTTGGCCACCATGGGACGTAAATCTTAATTTCCGCTTCTGTTGTATTTGCAGCAAAATATGAGCTTCTAAATTCTTGATTGAAAAAAACGTCGTTTGTTGACCGATACTACACATGTCGACAAACCTTTTAGAAACATTTTCTTCTTAAAATAGTGCATTGTTTCTACTCCAGGGGGCGCAGATGTACATCTTATTTTTGTCAATATCTCTACTTCTAGGAGTCCGATTTGAAAAATTCTTTCTTTGTTTGATAGTGTTTCCGATGCGAAATGTTTTTCCTATAAATTCAAAATTTTCAAGTAAATCATACACTTTGTGCTAGGGGGCACAAAGGTAAATTGCGTTTTCTGCGTTATTTCTGCTCCTAAAGCTCTGATTTGAAAAATAATTCCTATATCGCATACAAGACCTAATGGAAAATATTTTTCACATAATTTCTAATGTTTGGTAAAGAGTGGTTTAGCCACCATGTAACGTACCAGGAGATGTGACGTACCTGCCAGAAGGACGCACACGACATAAAGGCAGATAGGAATCGGAATAAAACGTTCGCGTAGCTCAATTGGTAGAGTGACTTATTCCGGAATGAGGGGATCCGGGTTCGAATCCTGGCGCGGATAAAAATGACGGAGAAATTTACTTCGTTATAATGGCGCCCGAACTATCCGGATGACCCGACCGTTCAAAATCTCTCATTGCTGTGATGTTATTTCCACACCGCGAGATAGGAAAAATAAGAGAATCCCTTCTCCAGCACTTCGAAAAAAAATAAAAATAAGGGGGAGATGATGTAACGTACCAGGAGATGTGACGTACCTGCCAGAAGGACGCACACGACATAAAGGCAGATAGGAATCAGAATAAAACGTCCGCGTAGCTCAATTGGTAGAGTGACTTATTCCGGAATGAGTGGATCCGGGTTCGAATCCTGGCGTGGACAGAAATGACGGAGAAATTTACTTCGTTATAACCAGGATTCATATGTGTTAATTTCTGCTTCTGAAGCATTTGCTGCAAAATCTGGGCTCCTGAAAACTCGACTATTTTTTTTTCTTCGACCGATACCGCTTATACGGATAAACCTTTTGAGAATACTTTCTTCCTAAAAGCATGGTTTTACCACCAGGGGACGTAAAGTCACATCTTGTTTTTGTCGATATCTCTGTTTCTAAGAGTTCGCAAGCTCACGCTTCCGTTTACAGCAATGTCTGAGGGATTAAAAACCCGATTGAAAATTTTATTTTTTTGGTCAGATCTATTGTTTTCCATACCGGTTCCATTGACTTTGAATAGCTTTGATAAATTTAATTTGCGTCAGAACGGATTCAAAAGACGTGCTTATTACACCCGAAGATTCGGTGTCAACTTTCTTGTTACAACTGCAGCTGCCATTCCCGCACTTACGTGGTATGGAGAAGACAATCTTCTTTGGTTTTTACTAGGTACTTTTTTTTGCTTGTAGCAGGAATCTCAGGCTTGGTTTTAATTTTGTGCACATCTCACTTCTATGAAAAGCATCGTAGTTTATTAAAGCGATTTTGTTCTGTATACAGAAAGGAACAATATCGTTCTGAAGGAAACAAACATGCTCACAATCTTACTGAGATTTATGACGTCAGACAAATTTCGTCTGATTGTGATGGGCTTGATTCGATTCCCAGAAACATGCTTTTAACGTTAGCTGGAAAGCAGGCCACAAAAAGCTTCACATTGATTTAGTTAACTTCGGTCAGTAATAGCTGTGAATATTACTACATATTTCTAAACATACGATAGCCTGTTTTTAGAAAGATCTGCTATACTTTTCATTTCAATTTGACACAAAGTTTAATGTTATTAAAACGACTGTTTTACCAAAAATATACTTCCAATGTGATATAGACTTCAAGGAATGGTGCATATCGCCTTTGTGATATGGAATAATTATAAAAATCAGCTTTTCCAAAAAAAATATACTTGCAATGTGATACGGAATAACTGCAAAATCATCTTTCCCAAATAGTTACTTTATTTCAGTAATATACAGGGTGTCCAAAAAGTATTTCCGACGTTACAAAAAATAATATAGAAAATGTATTCTAGGTACAAGAAAGGGATTGCACGATAATGATGGTGCAGAAGCAAAGTTTTTTTTCCGGTGTCAGTACGCCTCCACATGAGCGCCATTCGTGGCCCGGAGGATATCAAAGCGATATTCGATTTCACGCCATGTTTGTTTAACTCTCCTTCGAGACAGAACCAATGAGGTCCGTTATTCTGCTCTTTAACATCTCGACATCCGGAACACTGCGAGAGTGAACTTGGACTTTCACATAACCCCAAAGGAAAAAATCTAGAGGTGTATTGTCGGGTGATAGAGGTGACCATGTCATGGGACCGTCGCGACCAATCAATCCGGATGGAAATGTAGCATTCAAGAACCCACGAACCATTATCGATCAGTGTGGTGGGACACCGTCTTGTAAAACAATAACCGAAGTTTGGAGTGCATGCAATTGAGGTGCCGCAAAAAGTTCCAGCATGTCCAGAAACATGTTTCATGTTACCATACGTTCACTTTGGGGCTAGCCCTCTGTTGTTCGATGACATAATGGGGATTTTCTTATCCCCAGATTCGCACATTGTGCTTATTTACTGTACCAGAGACGTGGAATGTAGCTCTTTCTCAGAAACAGACATGATGCAGATAATCACTGTCATGAACTATACTCTACAACGTCTCGTAGCAAACGCAGCACAACGACTCTAGTCATCAGGCTGAAAAAATTGAACGATTTGTACCTTATAAATAGACAGATGAATACGTTTGTGTAAACGTTTTGTCAACCGTGGCACGCGGAATCCTATTTTGGAGTGAAGCACGACGAATGGATTTTCTGGGGCTTCGCAGAAATGTCTCCTTAACAGCTGTCTCTTGTGTAACCGGTGGTCGGCCCGCTTAGGTGAGATCGCCAACACTACCCGTCACTTTAAAGTTTTCATACCAAGCTTTTATACTTTTTTTGGTCCGGTGGTGATCGTCTGTACCCTTTTCTGAAATGACGTCGGAGAGTAACCGCCGATTTGGTCTCATGGAACCACAACACGTACGCCGCTTTTTTGTGCCTGTAAGCCATTGTCGATTAAATGCTCCTCTTATTTAGCTGTAGCTCTCACCTAAATATCAGAAAAAACTTTATGACGGCTGCTATGTTATGTTGCTAACTATGTTATTTTAACGTACGTAGATTTTTTAAATTAATTTTTGTAATGTGGGAAAGACTGTGTAGTCACGATCTGAAATTGCCTGGGTTTTATTTACAAACAGCCATAAATTATAACATCTTTTGAATAGAATCTTGTTCGTCTAATTCAGGTTGAAACAGAGAAACGCCATTTTGTTGTAATCAGGTTTTCCTTTTGAAAAACTTGGCTTTTAAAAACTTCTTCTTATGCAGAAGGTAACAAAACCATCCTTAAGGAAACGAAATTGTTTACAATCTCACTGATGATCATGTCTGTGGAAGAATTTGGTGTAACAGTGACGGATTTGCTTTGTATTACTTGAAACATGCTTTTAACGATAGCTGGTACTTTTCAAACTTATATTACTTTGATTGCGAAATTCAATTTTAATTACAAATACCTTCACAACTGCTCAAAATAATAAACGTCCGACACAAAAACTTCCCATTGTACACGGCGTGATCAAAAAGTATCGGGACTGCGTGCGTAATTGTTAAATAGAGCGACGGAGCAACGTGTCGTTTGATAGGCTGTGGCCCTAGAACCTACTGTACGCGTGCCTGCCGAAAGAACGCTGTCGGCGCAGAGCCTTTTTGCGGTGGCCAGTTGTTGGGAATTTAACCTAATCGGCGCGTCGCCTAACGATACCTGAGATAGATGAAAAATGTATTTGCGTCATATTCTGCCAGAAACTCGGGGATTCTTGGAAAGAAACTTATGACAAGTTACTGAGACTGTATGGTAAGGACTGCATGAGTCATCCTCAATTGTACGACTTGTGTAAATTATTCGACAATGGTCGTGAAGGTATCCAAATGACGATCCTTGTGAAAAGCCATCAACAAGAAAAAAATCATATAAGCATCCAGTTCGTTCAACTGTAACGAACGATATAAACATTCAAGTTGAACGTCGTTCAAATGTGACAAAAGATATAAACATCCAAGTTCAACTTCTGCAACTGTGACGAAATATAAGAACATCCAGTTCGTTCAACTGTTTACTATCGGAGAACTTGCTGACGACTTAGGCCTCAGTTCTGAATCAGTGCAGGTAATGTTTACTGAAGATTAGGGGATGAGAAAAGGTTACAAGCTGTCTCTTCGATCACTGCACTGGTTAACTTTGGTAAAGAAAACTGTGAATGCCATTGCAGTGTTATGTCTGCAAAAATGTGTTCCAAGAGTCTTCACGGATGAGCAAAAAGAAACTGGACTGTCTGCAGCCATTAACTTGGAATTCGCAGAAATGGAAACAAATTTATGAAAAAGATTGTTACTGGTGACGAAACATGGGTTTAAGTATATGACGTAGAAACAAAGGCTCAGTCCCAACAATCGAAGATTCCCATCTTATGAAGACCGAAGAAAGTTTGCCACACATCATTAATGCGATACGCCTATCAGACTACACTAGAAAACACCGACTCCAGTACAAAAGTCTCTGCCCCGACAGCGTTCTGTCGGAAGGCGCATGTGCAGTAGCTTTCACTGTAGCAGCCTGCTAAACGGTATTCTGCTCTGCCTCCCCGTTTAACAGTTATGCATGCAGTCTCAATAATTTTTGATCACCCCTCGTATTATTTCGTTTTTGTTTGGGATTTAGCGACCACTGTGAGCAACCTAGCAGACTGTAAGCGGTCTCCTGTCAATAATTTGCTGCCGCTGTCTCCAGGGAAGGATAGCAGAAGCGTTTCATCGGGGACTCCAGGCCCATCGGCCGAAATATTAGAAGTTATCTCTTCGATCACTGCACTGGTTATCTTCGGTAAAGAAAAACTGCGAATATCATTGCAATGCTAGAATTGCAAAGAAATAGCCGGTATGTACGGTTTCCTTCTCTTTGAGTAGTTGTTAACGAACTGTTATTTACTTATGCTACGACTAAAACCTTAACATACATCGAAGAGTCAAATATTATCAACAACCTGGCTAATTTGATGTAGGTCCACGTGCCGCCAAAACACGTCTTACCCGGCGAGGCGCAAACGTTACAAGGTTTCTTTTTTTTTTTTTTTTTTTTTATTGGAGATTTAACGACCGCCGTGAGCAACTCAATGGGCTATAAGCAGTCGTCCGTCCCTAATTTAGGGTCACTGGTTCCAGGGAAGGGAGAGAGCCAGTGCCGTAAGACAAACACAACATCCATGCCTGACCGCGATTCGAACCCGGACCCCTTACGGATGAATGATCAGAGGCCAACGCCTTAGACCACTGCGCCACCGGGGCGGCACAAGGTTTCTAAAGGTGTCTTTTGGTATCCGATGCCAGCACCTTACCACAAGATACTTCAACTCATATAAGTTATGTGGTTTATCCACCGCAGATCAAATTTGCTTTTCCAACATAAACCACAGATGCTAGATTCTACTGATGCCTGCGGAACCTGGAGGTCAAGCCCACGATTCGTGCAGTGAGCCATGGCGCATTAAAGAAGGCACAAACCAGCTGAAAGAGGGCTCCACTAGAGAAGAATATTTTTGCCGTGATAGGTTTTACCTGGTTTTCTGTGATATTTAAGTGGGTAGTAGACGTGACGGTTTCCTGCACATGAATGACTGAACTCAGAATTTCCCTGCAGATCATTGCCCAAAGCATTACGCTTCTTTCACTGTTTTATTTTTTTCATCCTGATGGCAACACTTTGCCAGGCAAACGACTCACATGTAGCAGGTCGTCCAAATGGTGCAACAAGAAACAAGATTCATCGGACCAGACGGTCATCTGTCACTCATTCAAGGTCCAGCTGTAATGCTGGCTGGCGTGTGCATTGTATATGCTTTTGAGAGTAAACCGAGATTAGCATGAGCACTTACAGCGGCCTGCGACTAGATAGCGGCCTTTTCAGGAGGGTTCGATGTAAGATGTGTTATAACGCGTTACTTCCGTCACCAAAATTCAAATTACTGGCGAGGTGAGCCACAGTATATCTTCTGCTCGTTTGCACCATATGGGTTAGCTTTAGGTCACCTCTAGAATCAATGAGCCCACACCACCTCTTCAGTGATTCGTGGTTTTTCCTTCCTCGTAATTTTCCCTGAAGGTATTAACCATGGCTGACCACCAACACTCCACAAGCCTTACCGTCTTGATAACGCTATGACCCAGTCATTTGGCCATTACAATTTGCCATATGACAAACTCGCTTAAGTCCGCTGTCTTTCCCATTTGAAGAACAAGAATAACACTGGTTAACAGAGTTCAGTATCAGGTGTTATTTTTATTGTTTTATGATCTTCACACGTGCTCTCGTTAACCTGCAGTTGCCTCGATTCATATATAGATGTGTGGTCAAAATGTTTTGGCCCTTCGGTGCATATTACAATTGAAGCCCTAACATACTTCACAGTAAAACACTTTCTGAAATAGTGTAATTCTGTTGCACGACTTGGCTAACATCACTTCTCCGGACAGCTTTATGTAACATATAAAGCTAATGAGGCATGTAATGGCATTAATGGGCGAAATAATCGGTATTGTACTTACAGTGTCGAATCTATTTATGAAATTACACACAACATCACATGTGGAGTGAACTCTACCGTGCAAATTAATTGGGACAAAGTAAAAAACCACCCTTTTTTTCCAAAACTATGCATTTATATTATTCTATGCCTTGACATACACTGATAAATACCTGTACTAGTATGAAGTATATCCTCCTTTAGCAGAAATGACTCCACTAATTGAGTGCACATATTTTTGATTTCATGATCGTGGAACCACACGTTTATAGCATTCATTAATATGCGTTCTTTGCTTGTACAGTCCATTTTACCTAAACGTCTCATCCAAATATTCCACAAGTTTCTATGGGAATTAAGTCTGGGGAATTTCCAGGCCAATCAAGCAAATGAATTTGATTTTCCAGCATGCAATTCTTGACCAATTTCGAATTGTGACATGGGGTCAAGTCATGTTGAAAAGTCACCTCAAAATTTTGCAAGAATGGAACAATCCTACGTTGTAATATTTCTACGTACTTGGCTGAATTCATCATACCTTGAACAGGAACTAAGCTTTCAGTGCATTTGATGTGAAAAAACTCCACAACATCTGTTTCAGAGGGTGTTTTACAGTTTGTTTGACATGCTCAGGTCTTAGGGTTCACAGTTGCTTCGTCTGCCGACATTTGCTTGGTAACCCTGCACAAATAAATGAGTTTCATCACTGAAAATCACCTTTTTCCAGTCGTCAGCTGTCCATGATTTATATTTTTTGGTCCATGCTAAACGTTTTATCTTCAGTTTCGCATTCACATATTGTTTTATCGTTGGTCTTCTTGCCTTCCAGCCAACTTCCAGAAGACTACGGCGTAAAGTTAAATCACTAACATCACAACCACTAGCCAATAAATCTCTTTGAAGATCGGTGGTTTTTTTTAATTCATTTTACTATTTTTGATTAGATATTTATAGGTTCGTGGAGTTGTTTTTCGTTTTCTTCAACATTTACCTCTCCTTTTTGGAGACGATCGCGTAAGCAGTCTTGATACACTTAATTTGCCTACACCAACTGCAGAAGCGATATCTCTCACTGTCATAGAAGTGTGACCCTTGAGAGCAATTATTTTTGCACGCTTCCTTGGGGAAATATCCATTTTTCAATACACGAAAGCAACACGTACTCACATAGAGCAAAAACTAACATCCACCTTTCACACACAAAAGCTCATAACTGAAGCTGAAGTGCCTATTTCCTGTTTAAAACCGGTCAAACCCCATTCTTACTATCAAATTCTAACAGTCACACCACCTCACAGCTGATAAAACTGGTTTACGTGGTTTTCCGACATCCACTGGCGAATACATTACAATTCTGGGAATAAAATAGTTTGTCCCAATTAATTTGCAAGGTATAGTAATTCCAATTTGGGACACGATTAACGGTTGAGTAATGTCTTGAAACTCCGGCAGGATGTGCACCAATGATCATGTCTTTTTGCGGTCACTGAGATCTGACATTGTCAACAATAACTCCTGAACAACTGTTTTACCTGCGGTTGTGGCATTACAACCACATATCAGACGTCGAAATGCACGACTTTATATACCTCTCATCGTTGGTGATGTTGCCAGTGGTTTGAATACGGCTCATTGCGTATACTCTAGCTGCAGTCGGTGTTTCCCTTATTTTTATAGGAACCTATGTTTTTTGCCACTGCGGCCACCATCTGTTTCAATGTTCGCTCATCAGCATACTCTTCTTAGACATTTCTCATTCCCTTTGTTGGAGGCGAACCAGTTTTCTCCTGTTCTATAGCAGCCCGTAAACTAAACGCTCTGTTGACTTTATATATATGTATTATACAAGTACTGATACTTTTCACGTTTTCCGTCAGGTATTTCTTTTCATCTCAGAAACGAAATGTATCACAAAAGATGATTTTTACCTGCGACACAGATTTTTCTGAAGCTTGTGTTCCTGGCAGTAGTATTGTTGGATGACATCAAATTTTGTACAGTGATGACTGTTACACTATTCATCAAAATGTCAACTCTTTCTTTTATTTAATATCTTTTATTTAACTGACCACTGTGTTATTAGAACAGGTATTCGTATTATTTAATTAAATCTTTATCGCGGTCTGTAACAGACCCATCTCTAAAAAATGCAAATAAAGTCTTTGTTTGATATTTCTAATTCTCAAAAAATTTCTTTAGAGCTGTCAGCACCACTTCAATGAAATAAAAGCAATAATTTTCAAAATGCAGAAGATGAAATAACACACCAGTAAAAGGTTCACCAAAGTTCTTACGTAAATACACTGCTGGACAATTGCTAAGGACGGATCATAAACGGCTATATAGCGCATAAAAAAGTAAGTGTGGTTGGATGCCAAGTGAAATAAAATAATGTCAGAATGCCAGGACATTACAAGAAAGACAATTTATTGTGCTCTGAAATCCAGAAGGCTTTGGAACGTGTTCAAGGGACAAACAGGCCATTTTGTGCAGAATACGTAAGCGTGAAAAAAGTAATTACCGTCCGCAGGCGTTCCGGCGTAAGATGTCAATACGGGATATGGCCACCATAGAGGGCGATGCAAAATTCCACACGTCGTGTCATGCTTTGCACAACATTATCAAGCAGCTGTTGGGGTAATTTATCCCAATTCTCTGTCAGTGCACGGATGAGGGTGTCCTTGTTTATTGGAGGGCATTGGCGACCAGCAAGACTCCTCCCCAAAGCACCCCACACATTTTTAATGGGATTCAGATCTGGAGAACGTGCTGGCCATACGAGGCGTTGAATATCCTCGCTCTCAAGACACTCCTGGACAGCGACTGTTCGATGACATGTTGCGTTGTCGTCCATGAAAATGAATTTATCACCGACAGCACCACGGAACATGCCAACATGAGGTGGCAGAACATCATTAATGTATCGTTGGCCAGTCATAGTCCCAGTTGGAAGCACATAGAGGGACCTACGGCCATTGATCATGATGCCAGCCCATAACGTGACACTACATGTCGGATATCGCTCCCTTTCCTGTGTGTTTGCTGGACAATATGCAGTACCACTATCACGCCAGATCAGTTGTCGTCGACAATCAGACGATAGACTGAATCTACTCTCATCTGAGAAGAGGAGAGCAGACCAGTCGTTATCAGTCCAATTGCGATGTTGATGGTACCATTGCAAACGGGCGGTATGGTGACGTCTGGACAATGGGATGCACACAACAGGACGGCGGGCGTATAGTCCTCCTTCATGCAAACGTCTGGCGACAGTTTTTCCGGAGATCCGTTTGCCAGTAGCAGCCATAAACTGATTATGCTACCTCACTAGCTGTGCTGCGCCGGTGTCTTTTTGTTGATAGTACTATGTACCGATCTTCTGCAGGTGTCGTACTGCGAACACGACCTCCCCCGTGACGTTTGCTACACTCTCCATTTGTTTGAAATGATTTCCAAAGCCTTGAAACAACACTGTGGCTGACGTCGAACTCCCTGGCAACATCTCTTATTTTTCGCCCTTCTTCAATCTTGCCAATAATACGGCCACGCGTAAAATCATCTAGGTGATGTCGGGAAGACATACTGAAACTTGCAAGTTCGTCAATTGATTCTTTCCCTTTCAACTTTGCGTTTGAGCAACAACGGTCAATACGCGTCAAATCCTTTATATCTCTTATCAGCGCTATGACGTCACGAACAAGTTCGGCAATCCAAAATTTGCATACGCACAACACGTCTTACTGTATCCCGCACTTATGCTAATTTCCACATTTTCCTGCCTTCCATTTTATGGTTGCTATCGTTGCTATTGTCATCCGTCCTTAGCAATTGTCCGGCAGTGTACCATTAAGATTATCCACAAACAGCAAATTGTTCATGAATAAGGCAACCCACTATGCGCAAATAAAAATTAAGAGGAGTTATTACTTAATTTGAATAAGTAATATATATACACGTCTATTTCGTCCTCAATGTTCACATGTAGAAGATTTTAGGAAATGGGTGTCTGACCCCATCCGACGGACATTTAGTGAATCGAACCTGAGGTCATTTCCGCAGCAGTCAGGAACGGTACCGACCCGCTTCTTCAATGATGAGAAATCATCTATATATACATTACTTATTCAAATTAAGTACTAACTCTTAAATTTTATTTGCAGAAAGCGGGGTGCCTTATTCATAAAGGTTTGATTAAAATTAAAGCTATATTGCTAAACTTGCTTACGTTACTTAGTTACTCAACTGCTTAACTGTATCGGCTCTCCAATAGCTCGCAAATATGCTTTGTAAACATATACATATACTATCCACTAAATTAGAAACTTTTATTCAATACGGATTGGACCCCTTTAGCCCAAATTATGGTACGTTTCCGGCTTAGCAGAAATTCCATAAAGTGTTGGAGTGCATTTATATCTACAGCATGCCAGACGTTCACCAGACAGTCATTTATTTGGCTCATGTTTCACGGAAGAGGACTTTTCTCCAGGATCTGTTTTTCTAACATGTTCCATGCACTTTCAATGGGATTCAGATGCGGATTTGCGGTGGCCCAGAAAAATGGTGGAAGTCGCTGTTGTGGCAACTGAAGCACAGCTGAACACGCTTTGCGTGATTGTCGTTCAAGAAACAGCCGTCACCTGCTGGATAAAGAGTCAACACTTCAGAATCAACTTGATCGCCAACAATGTTCAGAAAACCCTTAGAGAACACCCCACCTTCCAGCAATATGAGGGGGTCTCGTTCCCACAAAACAGGATTTTCGCCACATATGGATACATCCTTCAGACCTCTGAGTGGTATTTGAAAAGCAATATAGGTCCATCGCTTCATGGAGTCCCACGAAACTCCCTGCATACCATCGGTGCAGAACAAGGTGTACCGCGACTTTCAGTGCCCCAGAACGTTTTTCCACTCTTCGAGTGTCGGGTCACGGTGTCCCTGACACCACTCTAGCCAAATCCGGTTCATCCCAGAAATCAGTCGTTTCCGTTGTAGGTATGTGACTGCCAATAACAATACTCTTTAATTCTCTGTGCTTAGAATAGTTCGCTGAGATACGTCTTAGGAACAGCTTTCCTTGAATTCGTCTCTCAATTTTCTGCGCACGGGATCTCAGTTTCTCGGTACAAGGCCATCTCAGACGAAAGCGATCTCGTTTCAAACGTATTGTCGTCGCGCCACATTTACGCCTCTTAAATAAGTCATGTGGATTATTTTCTCAGGCGAAAGCGATCTAGTTTCAGACGTACTGTCCTCACGCCACAATTACGCCTCTTAAATAAGTCGTGTGGATTATTTTCTCAGGCGAAAGCAATTTCGTTTCTGACGTATTCTGACGTACTGTCGTCGCACCACAGCTACGCCTCTTAAATAAGTCATGTGGATTATTTTTGCACTAATTAAAGACCCAGGAAATCTCACTTCTTGGCAAACCAATCAGTGTCGAAAATCGTCGCTCTAGGCAGACGGGCACTCACAATAATCCCTTTATCAAATTCCGAAAGATCATTTGTTTTTCCCATTGTCATCAATATTACTAACGATTACTCCCGAATAGCAGACTTAAATAAGTGCGCATGTTACGTGGTTAGTGAACGTGGCCACGCATTTTGCATATACGTTGTGTAAGTGACGATGACGTATCATCATCATCATCATCATTGTCAACCATTATCAATCCACTGCTGGACGAAGGTCTCCCCAAGTTTCCTCCACAACGGTCTGTCTTGTGCCAGTCTCCTCCATGTCACCCCTGCATACTTTCGAATTTCATCCACCCATCTCCCATGTGGTCTTCTTCTGGGTCTTTTCCTGTCCCTTGGAATCCAATCTAAAATTTCGGCTGTCCATCGATGGTCTGTTCTTCTGGCAGTATGTCCAGCCCATTGCCATTTCAGGGATTTAACTCTGATCATGATGTCTTCCACTCTTGTCATTTTTCGGATCCACGAGTTCCTCTTCTTATCTCTCCTGGTTACACCAAGCATGCACCTCTCCATGCTTCTTTGAGTTGTCTGCAGCCTTTGTATGTCTCTTTTAGTTAAGGTCCACGTCTCTGCACCATACGTAAGCACTGGAAGGATGCATTGATTAAACACTTTTCTTTTAAGACATAATGGCATATTGCTCTTGAAAATTATGCTGTTTCTTCCAAAAGCTCTCCAGGCAAGTTTTGTACGCCGATTAATTTCTTCATCAATGTGACCCTCACTTGATATCTGCTGTCCAAGATAAACGTACGTGTCTGTTATCTCCAGCTTTTCTCCATCAATCGATAAATCTTCATTTCTTGTAAAAGCATTGAACATCACTTTTGTCTTCTGAAAGTTCATTTTTAATCCCACTTCTTTACTCTTGTCAGTAAGTTCCTGGATCATACTCTGCAGCTCTGATAGGGTAGTTGCAAAAATGACTACGTCATCAGCAAAACGAAGGTGGGTTAGATAATCTCCATTAATCTTTATCCCCTTGTTTTCCCAGCTCAGCGACTGAAAGACACCCTCCAATGTGGCATTAAAGAGCTTCGGAGATATGGTGTCACCTTGTCTCACTCCCTTTCCAATTTTTACGTGTGTTGTATTTTCAAACAGCCTAATCTTTGCACTTGCATTTTCATAGATGTTATTAATAATATTAATGTATGCATCTTCAATACCGCAGGTTTTCAGAGCCATTGTAACTGCTGATGGTTTCACCGAATCAAAGGCTTTTTCATAATCGATAAAAACCATGCACAATGGAAGTTCATATTCCCTCGCTCTTTCAATTAGTTCTCTCAGCACGTGGATATGATCTATTGTGCTGTAGCCACTCCTGAATCCAGCTTGTTCTCTCGGTTGAGCCATGTCCAGTGTTACCTTCAAGCGGTGTGAAAGAACTTTAGTGAAGATTTTATAAACTACTGATAGGAGGCTGATAGGTCTGTAGTTTCCGAGATCCTCAATGTCACCTTTCTTATGTAGCAGGATCATTGTAGCGGTGTTCCAATCCTCAGGAATCTTTCCTTCATTAAGGCATCGAGTGAAAATTTGGGCGAGTACTGTTTCGATTTCTCCACTTGCTTCTTGTATGATGTCTACAGTAATTCCATCTTCTCCTGGAGCTTTTCCTCGCTTCATGTTCTTGATTGCATGTGCAACTTCTGCTGGAAGGACTGGAGGAACTCTGGTACTGGTATCTTTCATGATGTCTGGAGTGCATGTATCATCCCTTTCATATAATTTGGAGTAGAAATCTTTCACTCTTGTCAAAATTTCGCCTCTATTTCTTGTTACAGAACCATCTTCTTTTCTCAGTGCCATAATCTGTTTTCTTCCCTTACTGAGATGTCCCTTTGCTATCTTTAGGCTTTGGTTGTTTTCAATTGCTTTCCTCACTAGTTCACAGTTGAATTTTCTTACGTCTTCAGTGATACTTTTTCTTACTGTCTTGCATAGCTCTATATATTCCACTTTGGAAGTCACATCTTCTTTAGTTGTCCTCATCTCTCTTCTTTTTTGCATCAACATTTTGGTTTTTCCTGATAATTTGTTCACATGCAACTTCAACATAGAAACCAAAGGGGCCAGGGTAATGAATCACGGAAACTACTTCAATTAATTCACTCTTTATTATTTTGTGGGTTACACTTCAGAACATAGAGATAACACTTGCCAGAAGGTGAACTCCTTTTTATTTATATTTTCTATTTGGAGGCCTAACGAGTACGTTAGCAACTCAATGGACTATAAGCAGTCGCCTGTTCCTAATTTATGGTTATTTGTTCCAGGGAAGAGCGAGAGCCAGTGCCGTAAGACAAACACAACATCCATGTCTCCCCGGGATTGAATCACAGACACGAAGGGTCAGAATACAGCGCTTAGATCACTGCTCCACCAAGTTGGCAATGCGAACTCGCTGGCTTTAATTCCGACAGTAACCACAATGCTCTCACCACACGTATTATTCATTATATCATCCTCTTTCTAACAAGTCAGTCGTATACATTTAATATTTAGCTTTGTCGCCCTCCAACTCACTTTCAGTTACGGTCAACTGGAGAAAGCTCTTTGGGAAGTAATCTGTCGTTCCGTCAGAAAACATTTAACTACAAGAATAAAATTTACATAAAATCACAGACATTTTAACATACGAGAGTAGTATAAAAGGACCGATTCTGCGTCAAGGATGCATCCTTCTAGGAGAAGGATGGGGGCGTGGCTTGCGGCATAAGGGTGGGGGCGTGGGGTGTGACCGAAGGATGTGGGGGCGTGGCAGATGACGCTAGTGTGTTGGGTCGATGTGCTGCCCCTTAGCGGTGCTTCTTGGAACTTTCGATGGATCTTTGAGATATGGCAACGACCGAGTCGGGGAAAGGAGATGTGCTGCCCCTAGCGGTGCTTCTTGGAACTTTTAATGGACCTTTGAGAGATGGCAACGACCGAGTCGGGGAAAGGAGATGTGCTGCCCCATAGCGGTGCTTCTTGGAGCTTTTAATGGACCTTTGAGGGATGGCAACGACCGAGTGGGGGAAAGGGGGTGTGTACGTTGCCCCCTAGCGGTGCTTTTTGTAACTTTTCTCGGGAGATTTATTGGACGTTGACAAATTTTGGGGAAGTCTTTTCAATATTTATTTTTTTTTTATTTTCTCGGGAGATTTACTGGACTTTGTAAAATTTTTGAAGGAAGTTTTTTTTGTGGTTTCCAATATTTTTTTTTATTAAATTTATATTTTCAGGAATTCCCTGAGGTGTTAGGAATTTTTATAGACGTTGCATCATTTTTTTAATTTTCTCGGGAGATTTATTAGACTTTGTCAAATTTTTGAAGGAAGTTTTTTGTCGTTTCCAATTTTTTTTACTCGTATTTTTTGTCCTATTTTTTCCCTCTAATTTATTTTATTAAACTTATATTTTTAGAACTTCCGTGAGGTGTTATAATTTTTATAGACGTTGCATTATTTTTTTAATTCTTATATTTTTACTTCCCTACAATTTTAATTTAGACGAGGAAAGGCTTTGTTTGAAAAGATTTCGTTCCCGTTGATCCATGTTCCGCCATTTTAGTTTCACCACGTTGTTATTTTGTGAGCCATGTGTTTTGGGATGAGTCGCCATTTTGTCTTTGACTCAGAAAATTTTGTATGACAATTGTTTTGGGACGAGTCATTATGATGGGTGACGCATTCGTGATAGCAGACATGACATAAGTCAACGTCGTTTTCTCCTCAGCGGGGTCGGCTTTATTTTTTTTTCTCGGGAGATTTACTGGACTTTGTCAAATTTTTGAAGGAAGTTTTTTTTTTGTCGTTTCCAATATTTTTTGTATCCTCGAATTTTTTTTATTAAACTTATATTTTTAGAACTCCGTGAGGTGTTATAATTTTTATAGACGTTGCATTATTTTTTAATTCTTATATTTGTCCTCCCTCCAATTTTAATTTAGGCGAGGAAAGGCTTTGTTTGAAAAGATTTCGTTCCTGTTGATTCATGTTCCGCTATCTTTTGTCCGCCATGTGTTTTGGGATGACTCACAATTTTCTCTTTGCCTCAGAAAATTTTGTATGACACTTGTTTTGGGACGAGTGACTATGACGGGTGACGCATGTCGTGATGCAGACATGACATCAGCCAACGCCATTTCCTCCGCGGGGTCGGCGGTTGACGTCATTTGAGATTCTGTAGACACATTAAGTTCCAAGACTGATTTTTTCAATAACTTGATCATTTTGCAACGAATTTATTCCTTATTTTCCCCCTAATTTCTCATTTTATATTCATAATTTTTCAACGTAACGATTTTTTTGTTTTCTTTGAGGAGACTTCACGCATTTTAAAAACGGACGTTCCAACATAAAGACGTTTTCCAAAGTTTTGTGCTGCAGACATAATCTTAAAACACGATTGTTTATTAACGTATTTACGTGTTCATGACATTTTCTGTTACATTTTTTAACGTTGTACCTTTTTCCAACGTACAAAGCCACAATTTTTTATGCATAGTTAAAATGTTTATTTTTTCGTATTTTTTTAATTTCTTCATGATTATTAAGTGAAATGTACCTTTAATGCATTATCTTAATCTACTTTTTTTCTAAATACTTGCATACTCGTTAAACTTCTCGATGTACCAACATTATTTTATTTTCTTACTTTTCAATCTAACAACTACTTTTATCGAGGCTTTATTTTTTCTGATTCAAACAAGCAGACGTTCCTTCACTATTATTATTTCCGTTACCTATACAAACAACTTTTATTACTTGCTTCTAATGTATGACTTAATCTGGTTTTCTATATAGCTGTTTCATGTTTGTGCAAGAAATATACAGATCTATAGCAACTAGCTATACATAACATTCGTTCGTAACAGTATGTTTTTTTTCCAAATTTAAACCAACACGCTTCATAACGACTTGATATCGGTTTTCTGGGGAAATTTTCTTTTTCCTTTTTCCTTTATTCAATTTTATTCCAGATCATGAGACGAGGAAATGCTTCTTTAGAAACGATTTCGTTCCGGTTCGCAGTAATTATTGGATTTTGACAATTTTTTTGTGAAATGACTTCATGCTAATTCTGAGTCTTTCGCCTTTACAATATTATTTTCTCGTAATTTTTGTGTTCAAAAACTCTACAGGTCTTTCACAGTTAAAATTCTGGTGAAACAATATTTTCTTACTTTATTAGCTTCCCAATTATCCCTATTTTTCTTCATCTTTTTTGATAATTAGTAAAACTTTTCAGTATGTCAGTAATTTATTTCTTACTTGGCCAAACTTATGACTCCTTTTATTTAGACTATTGTTTTTCATTTCATTTCTGCAAAATGATTATTTTAGATGTAGCAAATCATCAGGTTTTTTGTTTTCTTATATACCATATTTTTCAACTTGCTTTTAAAGTATTTCTCAAAGCTTGCATGTATGTCAAATACGCATTTTTTTAATCCTTCCCTAGTTTGATATACTTTTTCGTGAACTGCCCCAACAGGAAAGCATTCATTGTCAAGGCATGAAATCTAAAATCTTTTGTCTTACGATAAAATTTGAATTCTTTAAGACATATTTTCTGTATATTGTTCTGTCTCGTCCGAAAAAAAAAACATTCATTCTGGAGGCAAAGCGAGTAATTCCGTTCTTCCACTAAACATTATTTTTTTACGTTTTACTAACTCACCACCCCCATAGCGAAAATAAAGAAAAACTTACTTCCATTCCCTACATATCGACTCAATCTCTTTCTTTTCGAAATGCTGATCATGACATTTCAACAAAAATTTCATACTTTCACCAAAAATCATATTCTTAAACGAGCTATTTTTTACATTTATTTCATGTATAACTAAATTTTTGTTGTTTACTCACCTCATCAAAGTCAATAGTAACGCATCTAATCTCATTCCTTTCCCTCATTTAGTTCGCTTAAATTGAGATGTTTCAAAACTTCGCGTATATTTCATTCCCTTAATGTCCAGTTCTTCCGTGCCTGCCCCCTTCATTTTCAACTTCTGTGCATGCTGCATTTTATCTTTAGACGTTTAGTTTCATTGACCTTTTCTTTCGTTTTAATTAGGTTTTCATTATCGTATTTTTTATTCATTGTCTCAGCAGAAAAAACTTTCTTTCTGGAGACATAGCAACTAAGTCCGTACTTCCTCTAAACATTTTTTCCCGTTTTACTAATTGTTCAGAAAAGCAGTTGTTTCCAAACTCCCATAGTGAAAATATCGTATTCCCCTTATAGTACTTATTATATTTTTCCTTCTGTTCAGTGTTGTATGATTCTTCAAACTTTGGTTTATTTTTATAAAACTTCTTTTTTTTTTTAGTTTTTTTTCTGATTCAAACTTTCAATCTTTTCCTATCGATTTATTTACTCTTATTTTCTCATTCGACTTTAATTTTGAACAGAAATGTATCTAAAATCTTCAGATGTATTTTAGTCTACAAGGCCGATTCTTCCCTGTTTCTAATAAAGTCATTGAAGGATTTTAGTGTAAATGCCCCTACATCTTTAAAACTTAATTTTCTTAGTTAGATACAAATTCCTCGAGGTTTACATTAAAACATGAAAGAAGAGTGTTTTTACGCTCTCTCCAGTGTGTGAGCTTTCCCCAAGAAATTAACTTTGAATTCCCCCTGTTTCTGTCGGAAACTGACAATCTCCTGCGACGGTTTTCACGCGTCTCTTGCTTACAGGAAAACCTCATATGGCATGAAATCACTTTGCTTGGGAGTTTAAACTAAATTCTGGTTTTGAACTTTGAATGCAAACTCAAGCTCGCAAAAGCATAGTTTTCTGAACAAACTTAAACTGTCTAAGATGACAAAAATCTAAAACTGCTGACTCAATGGGACAGAGCGTTTGAACTTTGCCGTTCATTCACCATTTAAGAGATCCGTCGTGAACCACTAGAAGGGAAGTAAGCAGACCCTGATTTAGTCCACTGTTTCCAAGGAAGGTAGAAAGCTAGTGTCGTAATTCAAAAGCTCTTAACTCAAGCCTCCCCAGGATTCAATTTCGGACGAACGAATACTCAGATGTCAATGCTTAGACATTAAAAAATTGCTTCAGACAAATATTTTCTAACTTAAAGTGCTTCAATTCAGAATTTGTACCATTCATTCTGAAGCATTCTTTCTTACGATAAAATTTATATCCTTTGCAATATATTTTCAGTATATTTTTTCTAAATCAACAGAAAAAACATTCATTCTGGAGACATAGCGACCAAGTCCGTACTTCCACTAAACATCGTATTCTTAGCAAACATTTTTTCCCCTACATAGCAATTTCCTAACTCACCAGAAAAGCAGCTATTCTCAACATGTAGCTAAAATATCGAATTTCTCCAAACAAATGTAATAATTTTTTTAAGAAAGACTTAGTTCTTTTCTCTGTATAACGACTTAATCTATTTTTCGAAAAACTGTTCTACGTTTACGTATTTTTGTTTAACTTTTGCATTACACTGTACTTCGATTTTTTTCTTTGTAGTACTTTTTTCCTGTTTCATTCCAACAAACTTGTTTCTTTTCGACTCGATCACTCTCACATTTCCATACAAACTTTCCTAATAGCAGAAATGTAACAAAAACTTCAGATGTATTTCTTAAATTTAGAATAAGTCTCACCGACATTTATTATCATGACATAAACTAAAATTTCCTACTTTTCCCAAAAATAGTTTTCTTAATGAGTTGTTTTACATTTTTTTCATAATTGGCAAAGACTATTTTTTTTTTATATAAGGTTAGTTTCGAGAAAGTTAAATTTCGTCTAGTGTTAATCGAACAGAAGAAATATACATTAAGGAAAGAAAACTGAAATTATACATATGCAAAGAATTTGCTACGGCTGAAGGTCCCCCGAGTGAGTTATTCAACCAATGCTCGTATTACCCATTAAAAGATGGAGGTATCAGGATGACCAAATCCCTCGTTGTTTCCTTCTTGTAGCAAAAGAGGTGGTGAACTTCACCAAACATGGTTCCATAATATTAGAGAAACACATAAAAGGTTTACGGAGCAATTAAGCCCACGCCAGTGACCTTCTTCGTTCACATACACTCACATTCAAACAGAAAAATATATAAATGAATGACAAAAAATAATGAAATAAAAGTAGTCCTGGAAAGGACTGTTTTGTAGTCCTAAAAAGGACTGTTTTGTAGTCCTAAAAAGGACTTGGTTTTCTTTAAACCACGAAATCATCATCACACTCCATATTTTGGACAGTCTTGAGAATTTCGCAAACATCAAGATCTTCAAGAATAAATCTGGGAACTGAAACTTTTGCAACTGAGCAGGCATTGGCGCAAGCAATCCCAAGTACTTTGGGTTCGATAAGTGCAAATGCCTTATCAAAGCATCTATGCCACCGATCGCTTGCTGTGGAATTCATACAGTCATGACCTAGTAGATTATTTGGCATAAGAAGCACTGGAAGATGACACTCCCTACAGTAGAAAACTTTTTCTACATTTTCCTTAATGGTAGCTCTTACCACTTCCACGAGAACGTCTTTCAGTTTTTGAATGTCAACGGAGAAAGTAGTCAAACTTCCTTGATGTAGTAACACGGCATTTTGGAAGGTGGATCCAAACTGTAATTTTTTTACACTGTTCCAAAGTTTTTGAATGCATCTTTCAGAGTTTCAAATTGGTCACATATTAATGACACTGATGCTCGATTCAACATAAACAAATCATCAGTCAGAACGTGAAGTTGTTGAAAACGGTTAGCAATTTCACGAGGGGAAGGGAAACAGTTCATCATCAATTCCTTGTTGAAAACCACGATTTCATTACTTCCATCATACATATAGCTGTTTTCCATAAATTCCTTAAATGTTTTAGCTCACATGGTGACTCCGTACTTGGAAGGAAACAGTTTGTCCTTTTTCACAACATAACTTCGAATGTGTACTCTCACAGTGCCTGTGAAATCAGGCACTTTTGCTAACTTATTTCCACCCAAGGAAACATGATGTGGAGGAAGGCTTTCTAATGAGATGCCTGATTCAGTATGAGACTCAGGCTTTGTAGGAACACACACCTTCTTTGTAGCAGTAGCTGAGGAAACTTCGGCAGATCGCTTCATGTTCAAGGCAGTTCGATGAGTAACTCAGTTCACGGTAGGTTGTAGCGGTGATAATCCGTACGATAACACAACGTGTGAGCAGTTCGATGACTGAGAACAGAATAGTGAGCTGATTTGTCCTCAGGCAAAACTGATAAGAGATTTGCGCATGTGCGTCTGCTTGATGACGTCAGTCCTCCACGTGGAAAAATCATAACGTCAGATACACCCAACGTCTCCCTGACCGACGCCATCTTGAATCACCACGTGCTCCAGCACAGCAGAATGACGGGAAAGAGCTGATTTGTCCTTAGGCGATAAGAGACTTGAGCATGTGTGTCTGCTTGATGACGTCAGTCCTCCACGTGGAAAAATCATGACATCAGATACACCCAACGTCTCCCTGACCGACACCATCTTGGATCGCCACGTGCTCCAACATATATCATCTCTCGCAAAATGCTTGGAGTCAGCTCTCGCAAAATGCTTGGATCACATCTCAAAGACCAATCGCGTTGCCTTTCTTGGCAGTAGTGCACCAAATTTAATGTACATGACCTATTAATAAAGAATATGCGGCCAAGGAAAAGGCGAAGCGATAGGTCTTTGAGATGTGATTTGTGCGCCACGTGTGTGGGTGAGTCACCATGTTGCCATTCTGCTAGCGGTCGCCGCCATTTTATTTATTTGTGGGGGAGGGGCTCGACATTTCACGATCACCGCCATTTTTCTCACACACGTAGTCAATTTCATTTTCTCCCCTTCGGGAAATTGTACTTTTTGAATGCTTATTTGACACTAGTTTTAAAGCGACGTGCTTAATTCTTGATCATTTGCACCTGTCCGTAATGTGCTCCTGCTTGCATCATCGATGACTCACGCATTCGTTAGTCGTACGTCTTATCTCAAGTCTGTCTGTTTCATTCTCGTTTGGTGCTGGGTGTGAAGATACTACTTTTTTAAATTACTGCTACATTTTCTTTCGTCTGAAGAAATGCATTCTTCTAAGATATGTCATAAGGATGGCCTCCATTTTTCATATGAGAAATTATTTTCTGATTCTGAAGCTACAGATTATCTTAACCGCCTTGAAAATGAAGTTGAATATTTTGGTGAGGATCTCAGCACAATTAAGATTTATGGAAAAACATATAAAATTCCTAGACAACATGTGGCCTACGGTGATAATCATGTCCGTTACTCATTTAGTGGATCACCACACTGCAAGAATGCTCCCAATATTCGTCTAAACCTAACCTTTAGATATTCCGTGACGTCACCCCAAGCGTTTTGCGAGAGCTGATACATGTTGGAGCACGTGGCGATCCAAGATGGTGTCGGTCAGGGAGACGTTGGGTGTATCTGACGTCACGATTTTTCCACGTGGAGGACTGACGTCATCAAGCAGACACACATGCTCAAGTCTCTTATCGCCTAAGGACAAATCAGCTCTTTCCCGTCATTCTGCTGTGCTGGAGCACGTGGTGATTCAAGATGGCGTCGGTCAGGAGACGTTGGGTGTATCTGACGTCATGATTTTTCCACGTGGAGGACTGACGTCATCAAGCAGACGCACATGCGCAAATCTCTTATCAGTTTTGCCTGAGGACAAATCAGCTCACTATTCTGTTCTCAATCATTGAACTGCTCACACGTTGTGTTATCGTACGGATTATCATCGGTACAACCTACCGTGAACTGTGTTACACATCGAACTGCCTTGAACATGAAGCGATCTGCCGAAGTTTCCTCTGCTACTGCTACAAAGAAGGTGTGTGTTACTACAAAGCCTGAGTCTCATGCTGAATCAGGCATCTCATTAGAAAGCCTTCCTCTACATCATGTTTCCTTGGGTGGAAATAAGTTAGCAAAAGTGCCTGATTTCACAGGCACTGTGAGAGTACACATTCGAAGTTATGTTGTGAAAAAGGAAAAACTGTTTCCTTCCAAGTACGGAGTCACCATGTGAGCTAAAACATTTAAGGAATTTATGGAAAACTGCTATATGTATGATGGAAGTAATGAAATCGTGGTTTTCAACAAGGAATTGATGATGAACTGTTTCCCTTCCCCTCGTGAAATTGCTTACCGTTTTCAACAACTTCACGTTCTGACTGATGATTCGTTTATGTTGAATCGAGCATCAGTGTCATTAATATGTGACCAATTTGAAACTCTGAAAGATGCATTCAAAAAGCTTTGGATCAGTGTAAAAAAATTACAGTTTGGATCCACCTTCCAAAATGCCGTGTTACTTCATCAAGGAACTTTGACTACTTTTTCCGTTGACATTCAAAAACTGAAAGACGTTCTCGTGGAAGTGGTAAGAGCTACCATTAAGGAAAATGTAGAAAAAGTTTTCTACTGTAGGGAGTGTCATCTTCCAGTGCTTCTTATGCCAAATAATCTACTAGGTCATGACTGTATGAATTCCACAGCAAGCGATCGGTAGCATAGATGTTTTGATAAGGCATTTGCACTTATCGAACCCAAAGTACTTGGGATTGCTTGCGCCAATGCCTGCTCAGTTGCAAAAGTTTCAGTTCCCAGATTTATTCTTGAAGACCTTGATGTTTGCGAAATTCTCAAGACTGTCCAAAATATGGAGTGTGATGATGATTTCGAGGTTTAAAGAAAACCAAGTCCTTTTTAGGACTGCAAAACAGTCCTTTTCAGGACTACTTTTATTTCATTATTTTTCGTCATTCATTTATATATTTTTCTGTTTGAATGTGAGTGTATGTAAACGAAGAAGGACACTGGCGTGGCCTTAATTGCTCCGTAAACCTTAATGTGTTTCTCCAATATTATGGAACCATGTTTGGTGAAGTTCACCACCTCTTTTGCTACAAGAAGGCAACAACGAGGGATTTGGTCATCCTTATACCTTCATCTTTGAATGGATAATACGAGCATTGGTTGAATAACTAACTCGGGGGACCTTCAGCCGTAGCAAATTGTTTGCATATGTATAATTTCAGTTTTCTTTCCTTGATGTATATTTCTTCTGTTCGATTAACACTAGACGAAATTTAACTTTCTCGAAACTAACCTTATATAAAAAAAAATAGTCTTTGCCAATTATGAAAAAAGTGTAAAACAACTCATTAAGAAAACTATTTTTGGGAAAAGTATGAAATTTTAATTTATGTCATGATAATAAATGTCGGTGAGACTTATTCTAAAGTTAAAAAATACATCTAAAGTTTTTGTTACATTTCTGCTATTAGGAAAGTTTGTATGGAAATGTGAGAGTGATCGAGTCGAAAAGAAACAAGTTTGTTGGAATGAAACAGGAAAAAAGTACTACAAAGAAAAAAAATCGAAGTACAGTGTAAAGCAAAGTTAAACAAAATACGTTAAACGTAGAACAGTTTTTCGAAAAATAGATTAAGTCGTTATACAGAGAAAAGAACTAAGTCTTTCTTAAAAAAAAATTATTACATTTGTTTGGAGAAATTCGATATTTTAGCTACATGTTGAGAATATCTGCTTTTCTGGTGAGTTAGGAAATTGCTATGTAGGGGGGAAAATGTTTGCTAAGAATACGATGTTTAGTGGAAGTACGGACTTGGTCGCTATGTCTCCAGAATGAATGTTTTTTCTGTTGATTTAGAAAAAATATACTGAAAATATATTGCAAAGGATATAAATTTTATCGTAAGAAAGAATGCTTCAGAATGAATGGTACAAATTCTGAATTGAAGCACTTTAAGTTAGAAAATATTTGTCTGAAGCAATTTTTTAATGTCTAAGCATTGACATCTGAGTATTCGTTCGTCCGAAATTGAATCCTGGGGAGGCTTGAGTTAAGAGCTTTTGAATTACGACACTAGCTTTCTACCTTCCTTGGAAACAGTGGACTAAATCAGGGTCTGCTTACTTCCCTTCTAGTGGTTCACGACGGATCTCTTAAATGGTGAATGAACGGCAAAGTTCAAACGCTCTGTCCCATTGAGTCAGCAGTTTTAGATTTTTGTCATCTTAGACAGTTTAAGTTTGTTCAGAAAACTATGCTTTTGCGAGCTTGAGTTTGCATTCAAAGTTCAAAACCAGAATTTAGTTTAAACTCCCAAGCAAAGTGATTTCATGCCATATGAGGTTTTCCTGTAAGCAAGAGACGCGTGAAAACCGTCGCAGGAGATTGTCAGTTTCCGACAGAAACAGGGGGAATTCAAAGTTAATTTCTTGGGGAAAGCTCACACACTGGAGAGAGCGTAAAAACACTCTTCTTTCATGTTTTAATGTAAACCTCGAGGAATTTGTATCTAACTAAGAAAATTAAGTTTTAAAGATGTAGGGGCATTTACACTAAAATCCTTCAATGACTTTATTTGAAACAGGGAAGAATCGGCCTTGTAGACTAAAATACATCTGAAGATTTTAGATACATTTCGGTTCAAAATTAAAGTCGAATGGGAAAATAAGAGTAAATAAATCGATAGGAAAAGATTGAAAGTTTGAATCAGAAAAAAAACTAAGAAAAAAAAAGAAGTTTTATAAAAATAAACCAAAGTTTGAAGAATCATACAACACTGAACAGAAGGAAAAATATAATAAGTACTATAAGGAGAATACGATATTTTCACTATGGGAGTTTGGAAGCAACTGCTTTTCTGAACAATTAGTAAAACGGAGAAAAAAATGTTTAGAGGAAGTACGGACTTAGTTGCTATGTCTACAGAATGAAAGTTTTTTCTGCTGAGACAATGAATAAAAAATACGATAATGAAAACCTAATTAAAACGAAAGAAAAGGTCAATGAAACTAAACGTCTAAAGATAAAATGCAGCATGCACAGAAGTTAAAAATGAAGGGGGCAGACACGGGAGAACTGGACATTAAGGGAATAAAATATACGCGAAGTTTTGAAACATCTCAATTTAAGCGAACTAAATGAGGGAAAGGAATGAGATTAGGGAGTTCTTATTGACTTTGATGAGGTGAGTAAACAACAAAATTTAGTTATACATGAAATAAATGTAAAAAATAGCTCATTTAAGAATATGATTTTTGGTGAAAGTATGAAATTTTAGTTGAAATGTCATGATCAGCATTTCGAAAAGAAATAGATTGAGTCGATATGTAGGGAAGAGAAGTAAGTTTTCTTTATTTTCGCTATGGGGGTGGTGAGTTAGTAAAACGTAAAAAAATAATGTTTAGTGGAAAAACGGAATTACTCGCTTTGCCTAAAGAATGAATGTTTTTTTCGGACGAGACAGAACAATATACAGAAAATATGTCCCAAAGAATTCAAATTTTATCGTAAGAAAAAAAGGTTTTAGATTTCATGCCTTGACAATGAATGCTTTCCTGTTGGGGCAGTCCACGAAAAAGTATATCAAACTAGGGAAGGATTAAAAAAATGCGTATTTGACATACATGCAAGCTTTGAGAAATACTTTAAAAGCAAGTTGGAAAATATGATATATAAGGAAACAAAAAACCCGATGATTTGCTACATATAAAATAATCATTTTGGCTGAAATGAAATGAAAAACAATAGTCTAAATAAAAGGAGTCATAAGTTTGGCCAAGTAAGAAATAAATTACTGACATACTGAAAAAGTTTTACTAACTTTCAAAAAAGATGAAGTAAAATAGCGAAAATTGGGAAGCTAATAAAGTAAGAAAATATTGTTTCACCAGAATTTTAACTGTGAAAGACCTGTAGAGTTCTTGAACACAAAAATTACGAGAAAATAATATTGTAAAAGCGAAAGACTCAGAATTAGCATGAAGTCATTTCACAAAAAAATTTGTCAAGATCCAATAATTACTGCGAACAGGAACGAAATCGTTTCTAAAGAAGCATTTCTTCGTCTCATGATCTGGAATAAAATTGAATGAAGGAAAAAGGAAAAAGAAAATTTCCTCAGAAAACTGATATCAAGTCGTTAAGAAGCGTGTTGGTTTAAATCTGGAAAAAAAACATACTGTTACGAACGAATGTTATGTATAGATAGTTGCTATAGATATGTATATTTCTTGCACAAACATGAAACAGCTATATAGAAAACCAGATTAAGTCATACATTTAAAGCAAGTAAGGAAAGTTGTTTGTATAGGTAACGGAAATAATAATAATGAAGAAACGTTTGCTTGTTTGAATCAGAAAAAATAAAGCCTCGATAAAATTAGTTGTTAGATTGAAAAGTAAGAAAATAAAATAATGTTGGTACATCGAGAAGTTTTAACGAGTATGCAAGCATTCAGAAAAAAGTAGATTAACATAATGCATTAAAAGGTACATTTCACTGAATAATCATGAAGAAATAAAAAAATACGAAAAAATAAACATTTTAACTATGCATAAAAAATTATGGCTTTGTACGTTTGAAAAAAGTACAACGTTAAAAATGTAACAGAAAATGTCATGAACACGTAAATACGTTAATAAACAATCGTGTTTTAAGATTATGTCTGCAGCACAAAACTTTGGAAAACGTCTTTATATTGGAACGTCCGTTGAAAATGCGTGAAGTCTCCTCAAAGAAAATAAAAAAATCGTTACGTTGAAAAATTATGAATATAAAATGGGAAATTAGGAGGAAAATAAGGACTAAATTCGTTGCAAAATGATCAAGTTATTGAAAACAATCAGTCTTGGAACTTAATGTGTCTACAGAATCTCAAATGACGTCAACCGCCGACCCCGCGGAGGAAATGGCGTTGGCTGATGTCATGTCTGCATCACGACATGCGTCACCCGTCATAGTCACTCGTCCCAAAACACGTGTCATACAAAATTTTCTGAGGCACAGAGAAAATTGTGAGTCATCCCAAAACACATGGCGGACAAAAGATAGCGGAACATGAATCAACAGGAACAAAATCTTTTCAAACAAAGCCTTTCCTCGCCTAAATTAAAATTGGAGGGAGGACAAATTTAAGAATTAAAAAATAATGCAACGTCTATAAAAATTATAACACCTCACGGAGTTCTAAAAATATAAGTTTAATAAAAAAAAATTCGAGGATACAAAAAATATTGGAAACGACAAAAAAAAAACTTCCTTCAAAAATTTGACAAAGTCCAGTAAATTTCCAGAGAAAAAAAAATAAAGCCGACCCCGCTGAGGAGAAAACGACTTTGGCTTATGTCATGTCTGCTATCACGAATGCGTCACCCATCATAATGACTCATCCCAAAACACGTGTCATACAAAATTTTCTGAGTCAAAAGAGAAAATGGTGACTCATCCCAAAACACATGGCTCACAAAATAACAACGTGGTGAAACTAATGAAACTGAAATGGCGGAACATGAATCAACGGGAATGAAATCTTTTCAAACAAAGCCTTTCCTCGTCTAAATTAAAATTGTAGGGAAGAAAAATATAAGAATTAAAAAAATAATGCAACGTCTATAAAAATTATAACACCTCACGGAAGTTCTAAAAATATAAGTTTAATAAAATAAATTAGAGAGAAAAAATAGGACAAAAAATACGAGTAAAAAAATTTTTAACGACAAAAAAAACTTCCTTCAAAAATTTGACAAAGTCTAATAAATCTCCCGAGAAAATTAAAAAAATAATACAACGTCTATAAAAATTCCTAACACCTCAGGGAATTCCTGAAAATATAAATTTAATAAAAAAAAACATATTGGAAACGACAAAAAAAACTTCCTTCAAAAATTTTACAAAGTCCAGTAAATCTCCCGAGAAAATAAAAAAATAAATAAATATTGAAAAGACTTCCCCAAAATTTGTCAACGTCCAATAAATCTCCCCGAGAAAAGTTCCAAACAGCACCGCTAGGGAGGCAACGTACACATCCCTTTCCCCCACTCTGTCGTTGCCATCCCTCAAAGGTCCATTTAAAGTTCCAAGAAGCACCGCTAGAGAGCAGCACATCTCCTTTCCCCGACTCGGTCGTTGCCATCTCTCAAAGATCCATCGAAAGTTCCAAGAAGCACCGCTAGAGGGCAGCACATCGACCCAACACACTAGCGTCATCTGCCACGCCCCCACATCCTTCGGTCACACGCCACGCCCCATCCTTCTGCCGCAAGCCACGCCCCCATCCTTCTCCTAGAAGGATGCATCCTTGACGCAGAATCGGTCCTTTTATACTACTTACGAGCAGTATGTAGCATGACGTATTAGTGATATGAGGTATGAGTGAAATCGACGACGAAGCAGGGATAAACCGGCCGGCGTCGTTCATTTGGGAGAAAAGCCACTCCGGAGTAGAAAGATAGGGCTCAAATCCCACTGTAGACAAGAGAAAGGTAATAAAACTCAAGAAGGTTAAATTAGATGTGCACGTCAAATGTTAAAGACTACAGGGATATCAGTGTCTTATGTTAACTAAGTGCCCAATTAGGATCTGGGCATCCATTTAGCACATCCACACTTCACCTTTCACCACCTGTTGCTTAATGATCAACAATAGATCTCCCCTGTCACCCTCCGCATCGCAAACACGAAGGAATCACTGAGAGTCACGCTTTGAACCACAACAGAGTCCAAGACCGAATTCAGCATCTACCCACATAAAGCAGTTTCCGCTTTTAAATTTATATTTACCCAGCTGGTGTGCTTTTCACTTCTACCAAAAACAACATGGAGCTGCTTCCCTCCCCAAAGCACTCAAATGTGCAGTGCGAGACCAGAGGATTAAGTTTCTAATAAAAAGGAGAAGTAAAAGCAGTTTTTCTAATAATATAGAACACATTTTTTGACGATTGCACAGATGTACCAAAGTTCTTTCTCAAAAATAAATGCGATGTCTTTAGTAGATTCATTTTGTAATATGAGTTACCAACTTTTGCTAATACTGTTTTCTCACACAAGCAAGCAACTTATGCGTTTTCTAAGAACCTGCGACACGCTACCTGTAACATTTGTGCCATACATTCGTGGCGTGAATTCAGCAGATAGCAAGTAGCATCAACCTTGTTTTGCAAAACTTTTGTTTATTACTCGTACTCTTATATTCGTCCATACAGAATGTTTTACCCCGATGTGATAATTTGACTTACAGTATGTTGTAACAAGAATGCCGAATATATTTAAACCGGGAGACTCTGAACATCTTATTAGAACTTTTAGACCAAATAAAAGAGTGATAGTCTTTGTTCTGCTCTTGAGTAGTACAAACGATTAATGTTATTTCCTTATGCAAATACGTCGGATACTCGCACTGGGCCGTTCTCAGTAAGTGAACACTTCAGTCCTTTTGCAGGTAAATGCAAGTCATCGATTTTTTGGATCACGAATGTAAAAAGAAAAGAGCATTTAAGGAGAATAAACAGCGAGCAAACAAAAAACAACCACTTCAAACTTAAAAGCTGCTTCAAGTAATTTTGCACGACACTGTTTCATAGAAAAGGAGGGATCTCACTTTCAAAAGAAAATACGAACATTAACCAATTTACTTCAGTGTGTCCATACAATCATACACTGCAAATAACGTAATCGGATCAATATTCCTGGAAGAATGCCATTTGGCGTTTCACGTCAAGAGGAAAGGAGTGATTTATCGCCTTCGCAAGGAAACTGTTCATTACACGAGTTACGACAGCAGCGCTCGCTATAAAAGAACAAGCCTGGGGAAACAAAAGAAGAAAAACTATTTCGCTTGAATATTTTGCAAGATGATGTCATGGGAACCAAATGTAATTTTGAAGACAGTAATCTGAATGAATTCTCGTCATGATTTTCTGTCCTGAGTGCGTTCAGATGATTCATATCTTTCACAGTACGGAAAACCAATATTCCATGAAATTGCAAAAAACTCAGTTTCTAACTATGGAATATCCTTGTGATGATACACCTGTGATTTTGCTGGATTTTCTTGGACTACAACTGCAAAAATTCGAAGTAAAACAAAACAATCACATTGATTTCTTTTTCTGTATCGTAAACATTTTTGAAGGCTTATTTAAAGAGTACATCTCAAGAAATAACATATTCCCTGCTTAAGAAATCTGTCAGCCAAAATACGAGTACTTTAGTGTGAACTGCTAAAATACATATTGTGAATTCTTCAAAATTCAAACATTCTGAAAATCCCTGAAATTGCAATGCAATTTTTTCATATCTTCTGAAAAAGTTTGAGGTGCCACAAATTATGCTGAATGAAAACCTTCGCCCTATTTTAAATGCCCTCTATAACATCGGTGTGCGTATTATTAATACCACTCAAGGAAAATGTCACCAGAAATACATGTGCTTCTGTAAGTCACTCCATTACTTTTCCATGTTGTACAATTTGTTAATGGCACTGAACTATTGTATGAGATCTGGGATCAACGTCGTTTCCCTTTTTGACCTTCTTGTAATATGTTCATTGTGGCTAAGCCTCAGAATAAAGGCAAAGCGCTTTCTTCACGTTCTAAGGAATCTACAAGTAATTAAACGCAAGACCGAACGTTGGACAATTCCTCCTTTAAAACCTGGACGCATGAAGTCGGCAATACGTACTTTGGCTTTTCTACCTGCCTTAAACGCTCTAGTAGTTGTCTTATTATCAGCTTACCAAAAACTCGATACTTCGGAGGTTGTCCAGTACTATACTTTGGGATTTGTAAATATTTGTCCTAAAGGTGCATGGTGGTTTTTGAATTTCATATTATTCACCTCATTTTTTCACATGCAGTACACAGTCATATGTTACTCCACAGCATATTTTTCTGTACTGAGCTTAGAAATCTGTCGGCTGATGGGAAATCTGGAACAACTCTTGAATGAAATGACGAATCAGCAGTACAACTCCGGTTATTTACAGGATCTTTTGGACATTTACAAAGAACTTCATAACCATATTGTTGAATTCGACACAGTATCTTCTTTGCCAGTGTTTTTGACCTTGTTTGTCCAGCTGATCCTCATTTTTTCAAGTGTACACACGGTTTTTCTCGTCAAAAACTACTCGGCACCTCATATTTGGAACTTGTTTAGTATTTCGTTTTTGATTGTGACAGGAATTTTACTTGTGGTTTTGATTTTGTCTGCATCTGAATTGCATGAAAGGCACCGCTGTCTATTGAGACGATTTGCTTTGCATGTTGAAGGAAACATCGTTCTCAGGGATACAAACATGTTCACAATCTTACTCAGGTTCATGTGGGCGGATGAATTCGGTCTAACAGTCATGGGTATGTTTCCGATTACCAGAAACATGCTTTCAACTCTTATTGGTACCTTGATAACTTACATTGTTTTGATTGCACAGTTTCATTCAAACTAGAATGGGATATGGTATGAACAAAAGTTAATATCGTTTTAGACGAAAACAAGAAATTATGCCACATCGTCCGTACATGCTAACTGGTTTGTTCGATCTGTTATGTAACCATTTATAAGAAATGTGTGTTATATTTACCTTTGTTCCACAAAAAAGATGTGCTATATTCTTCACTCAAAGTTTATATTGTGTTTAGTGATTTATCAACAGAACTCCAGTTTTCAACATAGATATGCAGAATATTACAGTATAAGAAATATGCTTTCTCGAAAAACTCTGGAACTGACCCTTGATATATGCTTTGCATTATGTGATGGGCTATTGTAATGATCTCAAACTCTACCTGCTTATTTCAATTTTCTTCAAAGTTATGAACATTTTAAATATACCAATTTATTCACGTTTCCCAGATTATAGCAAACCAATCTGATTATGATGTTTTACGGACATTTATTTATCCACTGAAATTCATTACAGAAAATTATGTGTTGTGATAATACAGTCGTGCCGGTTTACAACGAAGTCTCTCGTAGCGATTTTATGTTTATATCGAAGAAACTGGCGTTTTCCTTGAATTAGGATGAAAATTACACGGTAAGCTACTTACTTAGAACGAAGTCGAAATTTCCAGTTAGCCATTCACGTACAGGAAACCATGACGTCTACCACACTCCCTAAATATCATTCCAGACCAGATATATCCTTTCATGGCAACGGAATTTCCCTGTAGTTGTGCTTTCCTACAGTAGAATAATATGCCATTCAGAACTGCACGGATTATTCTAGCATGGTTTGAGGAACATGAATAAAACTTCCAAGTACTGCTATGACCTGCGAATTCCCAGACATCAATCCAATCGAGCATCTGTGCTTTGGGTCGAAACAAGTGCGATCTGCCGCGGCTCAGCCGCGTGACTTACCAGGTTTAAAGGATGTGGTGATTGATTGCCAGCTCTCCTCTCCGACTAAGAGCTCTTTTGGAAGTACGTGAGACACCAACATCGCATTAGACATGTGGTCATAATGTTTTTTTGCTCTTAGGTGTGTTTAGAAAAAACACCTGATACTCCAAACACTGAAAGTTTTAACATTATAGGGCTTTCATTTTAAATTTAGTTTTAATTAGTTAAAATTAAATTAAATTCGTTTTTTTTAGATTAAGCGATGCCACATGGTTTTCAACTAGACATGCTTCTCTTACTTTCGTAATACTAAAGCTTGAATTTTAAGTTCAGCGGTTACTTAATTGGGCATTACCGAAATACTATGCATGTGAAAAGCAAATACAAATATGTAATGAGTGTTATTGAAACAACATCTGCAAGTAATAGCTGTGTTTGAAACATAAAGACATGAATCACTTACAATATTTGTTTTGTAATTGTAGAACTCAAGCGTATGGTTACTTAAATGAGCTAAACCAGCTCTGTTTTAACTCAATTCAATATTTGATGGAACTCAGGGAAATATTATTTAGTTTCAGAACTGAAGACAAAAGTAACTGTTCGTACAACACGGCAATAGGTATCACAAATGCTGTCTGCGTACGATAAATAAAATCATTAAAAGTTTGCAAAATAGAACCAAGTTTATTTACAAATTAAAATAATTTAAAATTATTTTAATTTGTCTCCGGCCAAAATTTTAATTTTGGCCGGAGGGGGCGACCAGCCGTCTCCACTGGCTCGGAACATAAGCCGGAAGGTCACAGTTACAGCAGGAGTCACCAAATTTAATAATATAGAGGCTTTTAGTGAAAAGGCAGTCCGTTTGTTAATATTTGAGTTTAAGATTTTTGCGTTATTCCAATCAGGTACGTAATCCTCTTGATTAACAGCTGCTGTTAGGGCCATCTTATATGATCCTGATCGGACTGCATACTTGTGTTCAGCCAGACGAATGTTTAATGTCCGAAGTGTTGATCCAATGTAGAGCATGTTGGTACTATTGTTTACCTGTTGAATCAATGGTATACAATAAACACCAGGTTTAACCGATGGTGATACCTTATCTATATCATTTGTAATTAACAAAAAATATTCCTAGTGATTACACCGAATGAAAGATTGTGTCGATTGCATGCCTTCTTTGGTATAGACACAATAGGAGGGTAAAATTTGATCTTGCCAATGTACTTGGTTGGAGTAGTTGTAACTGACAAATTCGTAAGGTTTAATCTGTGGTGTTTAAGTAATAATCTCCGAAAAAATTGGTCCCATAACCCAAAGGAGCTGGCTAAGGTTAACACTCTATCCAGTTCATCAGATCTTGCGTTTCGTGTAGAGGAATGTGTGAACGCCCGTTTTATCAAAAAACGGAGTGTGGCCGCTTTGTGGTCAGAGGGATGAAACGAAGAAAAAGGCATCATACAGGGGTCAGAGGTCGGTTTGCGGTAAACAGAATAATGAAGTTGGTGAGAGTTTAAATCTCGAATCAACATAAAATCCAAGAAGGGCAATTTACCTTCTCTCTCAAGTTCCTTGGTAAACCTGATGGTAGGAAGTTGTGAAGGAAGACATTCAGTATATTTATCCAAAAGGGCCAAAACGTGTGACCAGAATATTAACAAATCATCAACATATCTTAAAAAAAGTAATGTTTTATGCAAACATCATCCTCGAAGGTCTGTAATAAAATTTCGGCTAAAACAGGGGAGAGGGGACCCCATTGTTGCACCTTTTGTTTGTTGAAGAATTTTGCCACCAAATTTAAAGTAGGAGCGTTTAGAAACTAATTTAATGGCTGAAAGTATAGCTTCAAATTCAAGGGAGGAAACGGAGTTGTCCTCTTGCAGTTTATTAACAATGGTTGAATGGACTACATCCAAAGGGATATTCGGAAAAAGAGACTCGACGTCCAAGGAAGCCATAGTGTAACCAATTCTGGGTGAAACAAAGTTTTTAATCCTGTTTAAGGCCTGAGTGGAGCTAGAAATAGAAACTGAGGAATTTAGGGTTAAAGGTTTTAAGTATGAAGCCAACGCCGTCTCAAGGGACCTAGTCGAGTTGGCATAACCAGAAACGAGTAATTTAAAATGATTGCCCGGTTTGTGAGTTTTCATCTTTCCAAATCCCTCGGGCACCCTAGGGCCAACAGGGGGTTTCATTCTGGATGAAATGAAGATGGAAGAAAACCTTGAATTCTGAGCCTACTCAATTCAGAGATTGCGGCTGAAGTCGGATCAGATTTGAGAATGCTGTGTGGAACAGAAGTAATGGCTTGGTTCATTCTGTCAAGGTAGTCAGAGCGGTCCATGATGATGACTTGATTAGTCTGAACTGCCCCTACTATTGACAAGTTGGGGTTCTTAGCCAAGTTTAAAAGCTGTAATCTTTCATATTTCAAAGTCGGTAGCACTTTATTTTGTTTGAAGAGGAGTTTGGCCACGGAATATCTAAGGTATTCTTGTTCCTCCTCCGGTAGAGCACAAATTATACCCTCGACGGGTTGGAGCAAGTGTAATGGATTCTATGAAGGAACTGCGTAGCTGTATTTGAATCCTCTTCTGAGTGCAGAACGTTGAACGTCTGAAAGCTGCACCGAGCTGTAGTTAATAAACGGTTCCTGTGAATGAACATTCATTGATATTCTGACCACACTCTTTGTCCCTTTTTAATAAAATTACAGAATGCTTTTCTTCACAGCTTTCAACCATCAAGTTTGTGTTCTCGGACCAATTCTTCTGGAGACTATTTCTTAAACACCAGAGATTAAACCTCACGACTTTGTCAACTACAACTACTCCAACCAAGTGCATTGACACGATCGAACTTTACCCTCTTATTGTGTCTATACTAAAGAAAGCATGCAATCGACACAATCTTTCATTCGGTGTAATCACTAGAAATATTTTGTTGTTAATTAGAAATGATATAGATAAGGTATCACCATTGGTTAAACCGGGTGTTTATTGTATACCATTGATTCAACAGGTAAACAATGGTACCAACATGTTCTACATTGGATCAACACTTCGGATATTAAACATTCGTCTGGCTGAACACAAATATGCAGTCCGATCAGAATCATCTAACATGGCCCTAACAGCAGCTGTTAATCAAAAGGGCTAAGTACCTGATTCGAATAACGCAAAAATCTTAAACTCAACTATTAGCAAACGGACAGCCTTTTTCACTGAAAGCCTCTATATTATTAAATTTGTTTACTCCTGCCCATAACTGTGGAGATTCCGGCCTATGTTCCAAGCCAGTGGAGATGGCTGGTTGCCTCCTCCGGCCGACCAGATGTTGAAGAACCTACGTAGTTCCTTTTGAACTGTCACTTTTACTTTTTCTTATCTGGCATCTACTTGAGACGAACTGGTGTAATGAATGATGGGTACTTGTACTTTATAATGATTGACTCTGCATTCCTACGACACTCAAATTGATGATGGGACCATGACAGCCCCGAAAGTTCTTGCTTTTAACAAATTTTAACGTCTAAATACATTTGGTTTTACTTTGCAAACTTTTAATGATTTTATTTATCGTACGCAGACAGCATTTGTGATACCTATTTAGTTTCAGGCTGCACAGACCTGCTCGAGCATCTACGGTGATAAAGTACCTCTCTTTCGTAGTTTAGGGCAACCGGTTCAAGGTGAGAGACAGAACCAGCTCAGGGAGATAAGCACAATGCACATGGTTGTTAAAGGAATATTAGTAGGGAGCGAATTTTTAGGTAAATAAATATTTCCATATGAACACACAGGTTATCAAAAGTTTTGTATGTAAATACCATTTTTGCCAAAAATAACGGCGCACCCGGAGGAAGCCGTTCTATCCCTGATGGAATTCCGCACATGAGTGACTCCAGGACCGGATATGCAAATTATTAAAGCAAAGAACGACCAATTACTTTCAAATACACTGCTGGCCACCACCCAAAATGCAACACCAAGAAAGGAAGCATCCGATTGGCCTGAAATTCGCAGCATGCGTCGCCAGCGAGAGGGACATGCAAACGATTAGCATTGCAGGGCCATATGCAAATCTTGTGGGCCCGGCACGCCACCGAGAAGCATTATAAGAAGGTTGCACAGAAGACGGGGTGTAAGTAGTGGAAGTGTGTTGTGCTGCAGGACCTGTGCGTGGGGAAGCTTCCTGATGCCTAAACGTCGCAGAATACGGCAGTCATTCCAGCACGTTTCGGAGTTCGACATATGGCTAATGTGGCTTATCGCGACAGCGGTTTATCGTACCGAGACATCAGCGCCCGTGTAGGACGACATCCAGCCACAGTGAGGGCGAGTATGGATTCGGTGCGTGCAACAGGGACGGACGGACCTACGTGAGTGATTGCTGCAACCGCGGCACACCGCAAACTAGAGAGGACCGGTATGTTGTGAGGCGGGCATTGACGGCTCGCACCGCCACATCACGAACGTTAGCGCAGGAATTAAGGGTGTGTTGCGTAACAACCTGTGTCAGCACGTACCGTTAGACGTCGTCTAGAGGAGCGGGGACTTGTCGCACGGCGCCCATTGCTCCAATTACCATTGATGTTACACGACCGGCAATTTCGGTGGCAGTGGGCCGTTGGACGCCGCACCTTGACTACGGAATGGCAAGACATTGGTCTTCTCCGACGAATCCCGCTTCTGCCTGCAACACCACGATGATCGGATCCACGTGTGGCGACACCGCGGCGAGAGACTGTATTACGTCTGCATTATGCATCGCCATACCTGTCCACCGGCTGAGAGTTATGGTTTGGGAACGCACTCGCACCCCTCTGGTACGCATCGCCGGTATTCTCAACAGCCACCGCTGCATCTCCGACTTTTGGAGCCTGTAGTCCTTTCTTACCTGCAGGACCTACCAGCGGCCACGTTTCAACAGGACAATACACGCCCGCACGTGGCACGCATCATGCAACAATTCTTCACGGCCTACCAGGGGTCACTGCTGCCGTGGCCCGCCTGTTCTCCCGATATGTCGCCTATAGAACCCGTCTGGTCGCTGATCGGCACTCCGAGTGGCCCGGCAAGCACCACACCCCGTGGCTACACCTGATGAACTGCTGGTGACGTGTTAAAGCAGCCTGGACCGACATACCCCAAGCCCACATTTAAAGCCTCTTTTCGTTCGATGCCGCGGCGTGTAGCGGCCACTATTGCCTGCAAAGGGGGCCACACGAACCTGTTAATGTCTGCGTGTTTTGCAAGTCGCACGGGCCTGTAAAGCTCAATCGTTTTATCTTTGTTTCTGTTGTCATGTGTCCAGTGAATATGGCTTTGCTACCTCACGTGTCCTTCTTGGTGTTGCATTTTGGGTGGCCAGCAGTGTAGTAGCTCAAGCCGCAGCGCATGGACATCGCGCATCGAAGAAAGTATATCAAAGAGCAAAGCAAGGCCACAGGGACAATAAATATAACGGATTGTGGTTGCATCTACCTCCATAGACTGTGAGAATGCATCGTCGTCGGATCCTTGCACAGAAATACCAGCAGCTCAGCGTGTTTGAGGAGAGTACGTATAATTGGTTAGAAGAGAAACTGGTTGTTCTATTCGCCGTTTCGCTACAAATCTGGGTAAGAGCAACGGCACAATCGGACGATGTTGGTGCCAATGGGTACAGGAGAGACAACCCAGCGTCACGCGGGCATTGAACAGCCTAAGGCAACAACAGAACGAAAAGGATAACGCGATTGTTAGAGCAGCACGAATAGAATCGAGTTAGTCGCTCTAAAACATCCCAAGACATGTTACGTGGTCTACAGGTACGGAAGTGGCCTCCCCGGGACGTTTTCCCAGACGACTTTTGGCTGGGGGGACTATATTCGAGGATGCCACTTGGCCGTCTATTATTGGGTCCAATCATAACGTGGCGTAGTGTCCAGAGGCGAGGTGTTGTCTCTAGTGATGAGTCAGGTTTTGGCACTTGGCAACGATGACCAGCGCATACGTGTCTCGAGACGAGCCGCACATTGTACGAACCCCTGCCTTTACCGTGGAACGGCACACCCGCTCGAACACCAGCAGCCATGTCCTAAGATATCTGCACAACCTTGGTAGTCTTCCGTACTCCCCTCACGGTTCAATGGCACGTCAACGACATTCAACGGCCTGTTGTATTGCCATTCCAGTCGCAGCTTCACCGAGCAATTTTTTCAATAAGAAATGCCCGTCCATACAAAGCACGGTTCTTCCAGGCTTGCCCTTTGTGATGTCGACACACTTCCATGGACAGCCCGATTGCCCGCCCTCTCACCACTTGAATATGTTCCGGGACGCCACCTAGTGCCCATCCCGAAATGTCCTCGAAAAGGCCATCATACCTCATGCTATACCTCGGAACGAGAAGGCGTCCATGCCACGCCTGGAAACCACTTCGTATCCCAAGCCAAACGTTGCGCTACAAGTTACTGAATTGTTCGTGTAGTTGTTGTTTATCCCGAATAAAGTGCCCAACTGCTTTAAAATTGCAATCATTTCATTTCCTATACATGTACATTGCGTCTACTAATTTTCATTTCGACTGGTTGAATCCATGTGGGTGCTTCTTTGCTCTTTCATTACTTTTGTTTATTAATTTTTTTATGGAAAACTTATTGTGTACATTTTCCAAAATTTTTGTAAGAAATTCAAAATTTTGCATAGTTTCTCTCTTTTTTTTTTAATGGAAATGTACCCGAATTAAAAAAAAAGGAAATATAATGAGAAGGTGGAATAAATGGTCCTCTTTTTCTACACGAGGACTTGTTTCATCTGCGCCAAGGTCTTGACGAATGACGTCTTCTCTTCCTGGTCGGATAAGCGAAACCAGAGGTTCTGTTTTATCCATGAAAGCTTAGGTAACAAAAATGGAGAGGTCTGGGAGTCCCACTCGGAGAGTATATATACGCCGCTCGTCTTTGCTGTAGTTGTTATTCATATGGCTCTGTTGAATTGCTGAGGTCAGCATATTCTATTTGCTACAATCTTTTTCTGCTCCCATATTACCTGCTACAGTACGGTTGTAAGAGTCCACCTAAGTTACTCATTTCTATGAGATGTGTAAGTGTGCGGAATATAGCTTTGTTCTGAGTTTCAAATAGTGTCCCTTCCTAACTTCACTGCAAAATTGTGAGTGGAAAAAGGATCCTTCTGAATTTCACGCTCAAGAAAAAGTAACACAAATGTAACAGCATCCTCTAATAAAAAAATGGTAAGGTGAATGTGGCATCATATGGCATGATCGTCCATAAGGGAAATAAGTGAAGAACAAACGCAAAATAAACGTCCATTGCAACGCGAAATAATTTTGTCCGTGAAATGTATAACTGTGGTCTGTAAGTGGAGTACCGATATTATCTTTTTATCACAGAAAAAAAATCTAGTTTTATGTTTTACCAAATTGTTTTTAGTTTTATATACCGATATATTTATTTTTTGAAAAAAAATATATTTAGCAAAAACTTTTTCTATTTTAGCAAAAAAATTTAAAATTATTAGATTATAAAAAATATTTTTCTGCTTCTTAGCACTTCCCATCATCCGTTTCCCAGCTGTTACATTGGGTTTCTTTCAGTACCTGTGAAACCCAGTCAGCTTAGGTTCGTCAGGCCTTCGTTTGTAAAGAAAGTTAATAGTTACGGGGTTTACTTACACATTTAGCTAATTACAGAAATTAATCATTTACACTCAAATTGAAAACTCGCTCTTTTGCAGTGATGCTCTTTATTCAATGAGAGAAGGTATTTCGCTCTTCGTGATTTTAACATTGTTCATTTTAATCTTTTCTGTTGCTTGTATCGGGCGTCTTTCTCGATTACTTCGGGCATTTTTCTTGGTTGCAATGTATTTCTCTCTAAAAGTCATTTTTTCTGTCTCAAACTTCGATCTCTGCATCGGAAATTCCCCTCAACCTCCATTTTTCGTCAAAAAGAGGGAAATTTTCGACACTCACTTTTCCAACAGACAGATCAAAAACTCTCCTTGTTTTTACATCTGCATTCCTGAAAAAAGCGCGAGCATTACTATTGTTTCTCCAATTCGCATTTTCTGCCTTTTTAAGAAAATCTCCCCAGTTTCTGAATGTCTAATACTAAAACTTTGACCCATCGTAAGAAATCCCTAATTTAAACCCAAAGTTCTAGAAAAAAGGTATGCACTCGAAATCTCTCCCTGCGCGAAACCCTGATTTTATAAAACGATAAGGACGATTAACTATTCATTGGAGCAGCAATATATCGAACCCCATGAACCCTGAGACAACTCTAATGTTCTTTGGACTCCGGAAGCGTAGAGAGTCCTCCCTTCTATCATTAAGACGGCTGGCAGAAACCTAGTGAAAAGTAGTCTGTCTCACTGTTTTACAAAAGCTCTAAAGAAAAATGAAAACGAATTAACTATGAAGCGATACTAGGTAAAGATGGTTATTACTGTTAACTTCCACTAAAATGAATGTGCCCAGATTTACAGCACAGGGCCTGATACCAAACACATATTTTCCTGAATATTTTTTTCTCTGTCCCACTGTTTTTAAAAATCCAACTGAATAGTCTTTCTTTTTCGTTTGCGCTGAATATATTTTTTTCGCCACATTCTGTATACACTGCCTTCAGTTTTTCCTGTAGGGGGACAGACCAAAATATGTACAGTTTACCCCCAAGGTTCCCTAATCATACGTTCTATTGCCTTTGCTATCTTTGTTTCTGAAAGAAAGATTAAAAAAAATGTTTTTGCTTCTGTCTTCCGCTTTGAGGGAAATTTAAGGGTTACTGTCGTCACGTTTAAACTAGAAACATTGGATCCAAACAAGAAAGACATTCAAAACGGTTTGACAATGAGCCTTAATTAGGATCACTAGTTTCACAAAACGGGGATTTCCAGGACCGCAGGAGCAGCCACCAAAATTTAGGATAATTCGCTCCAGAAGAGGAAGAGCTTCAAAGAAAGGTTGGAACAGTAGCTTAGTTTAGTATCACTGGTTCCACAAAGGGAGCCTGCCGAAACCCCAGTAGCAGTCACCCAAAATTTAATTCGATTGACTTCATGAAACGATGAGATGCAGAACCTTTGCAACGTTAAAGCATTCAGTCTAAGTTTGGAACGCTGGTTTCATGAACGAGGGAGCGCAAAAACCTCAGAAGTTTTAATTTACATTTAAAGTGATTGGCTTCGCGAAAGGAAGAGATTCAAAACCGCTGAAATAATGAACCTAATTTTGGATCACTGGATCCATAAAAGAAGGAGCACGAAAATTGCATGAACAATAACCTAATTTTAGAGTGACTGGCTGCAGGAAAGAAAGAGATTCATAAAAAAGAGAACCCGAACTACGAGCGTTAGAGTAGCTGATTACTGCAGGCGGTTGTATTTACTGGTTCGTTGGAACAGCGGACGAAATGCAACTAAATTGCTATCACCAAGGACGACGTGTATCCACACAGAACACATGAAATTATCTTCGCCCATGGGGATTATATGCCTGAAGTGTGCCTTCTGCTTTTTGCACATCACTGTACATCCTCCACACTAAGTGATGTGTATTATGGTTGGGACTCTGTGTGTGTGTGTGTGTGTGTGTGAGCGAGAGAGAGAGAGAGAGAGAGAGCGATTAGTGACTCTCCTTTCTGTTTACTGACGTATCGCGGCGCAGCCTTGAGCCAAGTTACAGTTGCATCCTTCTTTGGAGTGTAAACGACGAACAGAGAATAATCCAGCATGTTTTTCTAAAAAGTGACGCCTTCGGTCACAGGGTCTTCGTGTGGGTGTGCGAACAGATTTGTACATCATCCGGAATATATCATTGACAGCGGTCGGGTAAATAGATGAGTTACCGCGATCCATGCTGGTGCACTCTGCCAAAGCATAAAAGGAATACGTCGCCCTTCACGGATGGTAACGAATACCAGCATTGAGCTCAGTTAGTGAAAATATGCTTTACAAAGAAGATATCGCTCGTATGGAATGTCTTTTTCGATCCACGAATCTCTACTCCATTCAGCATGACTGTGACTCACTGGGAAGACGTGTTTTAGCATGCTTTCCACCAGCAGCTGTGGAGAATCACCTAAGCGCGGTTGGATAATCTCATCCTTTCGGTACTTCATCGATGTGCCAGTGTTTTATTACTCGCTGGTAACCATACACTCCACTAGAGATGAGTGCGTACAGGTTTTCTCCATTTGTTGGTTTGAGACTACCATGTGTTGTGTTTCGTTACAATATTGCTGTCATTTTGTTCATCATGTTTCAAGCTCCGATTGTCTGTTTTATCATGTTTCAAGCTCCGATTGTCTGTTTTATCATGTTTCAAGCTCCGATTGTCTGTTTTATCATGTTTCAAGCTCCGATTGTCTGTTTTATCATGTTTCAAGCTCCGATTGTCTGTTTTATCATGTTTCAAGCTCCGATTGTCTGTTTTATCATGTTTCAAGCTCCGATTGTCTGTTTTATCATGTTTCAAGCTCCGATTGTCTGTTTTATCATGTTTCAAGCTCCGATTGTCTGTTTTATCATGTTTCAAGCTCCGATTGTCTGTTTTATCATGTTTCAAGCTCCCATTGTCTTGTAGTCATGCTTCTGACAGAAATTTAGCATGAATTTGTTCATGTGTGCTGGTTTCCCGAAAACATCCGAGAAATCTTTGAGCACTGTATCTGCGTACTGAGAATCCTATTTGACAAAAAGTTTTGCATGCAGTTCTAACCCTAGGTTAATGGGTATTTTAGAAAGAGTAAACTTCAATAACTTTTTTAACACCTTATAAGTTAAAATCGTTTCTCGTTTTCATTAGTGAATTCAAAGATTAAGACGCGGTCGCTTGAATCCCCAATTTCCTGCCAGAAGTGTTAGATATAGTGCTTCATGGAGTTTTAAAGATTTTTTCTCTTGAGAGGGCGGGCTAATTGATCTTGGGTTAGTAGAGAGAATATCAAGAAATTCTCGCACGTTCAGTTAAATGAGTGAGTTCTTACTGTGGGACGAAAAAGGATTAATAACAGGAATTCTTCAAGTACACACTCGGAAGAAAATTGTTAACGAAGGGATTTATAAAGAGGTCAATGCCTTAACGAGAGGTGTGGGATGAAAAAATAGGCATCAACGTGGTCACTAGGTCCGAGAGGGGAGTACCAAAGTGCATGAGTATTGATCTATCTTCCAGATGAGGGAATTTCAAGGAATTTCTCCGTCCGCAGGAAAGTAGAGCAAGGAAACAGACATCAGTGATGTTATATGCATCTGAGATTTCAAGCCGAGAAGAGTAGAGTATGAATGGAAATGCGTCGTACTCCGCTGAACTGGAGTCGAGTTCCTTATTTTAAGGAGAAATAAAAGCAGAATAAGCAAATTTGTTAGCGAGGTATCTGAGAAAGAAGTCTATTAGAATAACAAACTGAAACAAATCATTGTGTTAATATTATATAAAACAAAACGTAAAGAAATCAGGACAAAGTTCTTCGAAAGTGAC